>CM031392.1:3391135-3991135 GCA_018350135.1 Citrus trifoliata
TCAACTGTCAATAAAAAACTGTATGCCGTTTCTCTCGGCATTCTCTCGGCGTTCTTGACATCTAGCACTCCTCTTTCATAATTTAGGGTGTGTCTGGAATTAAGGTTGGATAATTGTGGTTGAAAGTATTTAGTAAACACTATCTGTCGTAATTTAGAAGGTACGTTAAAATAATTTTTCACTTGTATTATAGAAAAATTAATATATCTTTAATAATTTTATTAAAGTTATTATTTAAAATTTATATTTACTATAAATTATTAACATTTTATTTCACAATTATAATTTTTTTCTATAATAATTATAGGTTAAAAGCTATAGCACATTAATTTCAAACAGGACCTTAAAATACTTTACAATTCCTCCCATAAAAAAGTAAAAATAATAACATTTTATCACTTCTATTATGAGAATAATTAATAAACTCTATTAATATCTCTGTCAACAAGTGAATGGGTCATTAATATAAGCTATTTATTCAAACAAATGACTTATCGTGTAGACTGCATAATAAAAATCCTTACATAAGGACTTTTGAAAAGTGTCAAAACCACAAAATAAAACTTGGTAGCCCATTTGGAAAGGATTTGAGTGGTTGCTGATCCCATTGAAAGCTTTGGTTTAATATCCAGTGCCACCCGAGAAAATGCTTTGGCGATTAAAACTTGTGTTACCTATTTTCGGATAAGTGATACTACCACAAACGAAATAGAGCGAAGTTACGAAAATAGCCATGTCCTCACCTGACGCAACCGTAAATGGATTAAAAGCCCATGAAAGGCCCAACAGATTCATGAACAATCTAGTTGGATCGGCCCATATAACACGTAAATGCTTTGTTTAATTTTAATTTTTTTCCTTTTTTTTTTTTTGAACACGACACGTTTTGTTACTCTCGAGTCCTGAGCTGTTCGGGTTGTGCAAATTGCAACGTGTGTCAATTCTTCTGGACCCTTCTTGAGATTGTGAGCACCGCACCATAATTCTAAATTATAAAATAATATTTTATTAAATCTTTACCGTAAAGTTAGCCTTTTTTTTCCCCCCCATTTTTGTTTTTTGGACAAAAAGTAAAACGTTGTTCTGCAAATAGTGAATGAAGGGAAAATGGGAGGAAAGAAGAAGTACAAAATAATATTTTTACGTTCTAGTTGCAGTCGTAAACTCATATAAAGTTTAAAAAAAAAAAAACAAAAATTCTAATTCACATTTTTTAATACCACCCTTCACAAATTAAATATAAATAAATAAATAAATAGAAGTGTCTCCTCACTCCTCTCTCTAGGATGCTCTAGAAGCAGAAACCGCCTTTTCGTATTAGTACTAGTTGATAATAATACACATAACGAAGTGCTCTCGTTTCGCTTAAAACTGAAAAACTCTGGCAGTTTCCATTCCAAGGCTCGATTGCTACTCGACAGCTTTCTTTGCTTTCTGCTCGCTGTCTCTAAACAATCTCTGACAGTAAGTCTCTTTTTACTTTGTACACATTTTTTATTTGTAATTGTGCCTCCCTGGTAATTGCATGATTCTTTTTTCTTTCTTCATTTCAACATAGCATCGACTCTTTAATCTTTTTTACGTTTTTTTTCTCTTTCTGTGTTAATTAATATGCAAGAAGTTGCTCATCATTTTTGAAACTGTGACGGTCTTGTCTCTGTGTTACTATGTTAGATCATGCTTGCTTTTATTTTTCTGTTATCGTGAATCTTTCTACATTATGCTTGGAATTTTTTTTTCAAGTTAAAGATTTGGATACAGTTAGTACTTAGTCATCTTGATCTTCAGGTTCTGCTCTGCTTTTAATGATTGGTATTTATTAAACTGAGGTGATTGTAATATGTGAATTTCATTGAATTTGCCCCCCACCCCCCCCCCCCCCCCCAACCCCCCACAAAGTAGTTTAATTGATCTGGGAACATCTCTTTGTATTACTGTCAATGAAGCTAAACAGGTAGCATGTTATTCTTGATTAGTTGAATTAGCGGCACAAAAGGTGGTGGCAATGGAAAGTCCATGTTTGCCTGTCCATGATCTGTCGATTTGTTGCCACGATGAGTGAATCATTTTGTTTTGTATTTTCTTGGAAATTTAATACATCAATGTGCATTTTAATTCATTTGCTATGTATATGTACCATATGGGACAAGTGCTACTTTTGAATTGGATGTCTGTTTTTCGGTTGGATTTGCAATCTTTGATGTGAATCAATAATATCTTGAAGGTGTTTGTCGAAAGACTTGCATGTACTATCATTTATTTAGTTGCCATAAAATTCCAGAAGCTTTATATAGTTTAGCACGTTGGCTTTTGAAGGTGATTTAAGTGCATTGCTACCCAAAACAAACAGTAGGACTTATGTATATAGGGCCTCTCAATACCGTGAGTACTTTAGTTTTCACCTGTCTGGATATAGTAGTTATTCCGGTTCTTCTTATGCCTTTTAGAAGGTCCAGCTTCACAATTTACAGAGATGGTGATTGTAAGACAGGTTAACAAAGTGAGGCATCAGAGTCATATTGCACTACAGCTAAAAGGAGATTAGGCTCCTTTGGCAGCAGAGAAAAACAGTGGGGGAAAAAAAGGGTGTAAACTAAATTAGTAATAGAATTATAGCTTCATGTTATCTGATTCTCAAACTTAAAATCTGTAAAGTTGACCGACCTTGTAGAATGCACTTTTGGGAATCAAAATATGTTGAGTCCTAAAGCCATGTAACTTTGTTTCCTATAACATGTTGTTTGATAGAGAGCACTTTGTTCAAGTGCTAAAGGAAGCTCGGCTGGTAAAAATTTTAATATACACTTAACTTTATCCTTCTCATCTCCGAGAAATCAGCGGAACTGCCCCCCTTGACTTTTTATCATTTCTATACTTGTGGTGGTTTATGGATTGTCCTCTGCTTTATTATATCATTCTGAACAATTTCTTCATCAGTTGCAAATTTGTAAAAACACAGGAATGGCTGAACCAGCATACACTGTGGCTTCTGATACTGAAACAACAGGAGAAGAAAAGACCTCATCCCCTTTTCCTGAAATTGCAATTGGAATTGACATAGGTACTTCACAATGCAGTATTGCATTCTGGAATGGCTCTGAAGTAGAGCTTATTAAAAACACAAGAAACCAGAAGGTGATGCGTTCATATGTCACCTTCAAGGATGAAGTTCCTGCAGGTGGAGTCAGCACTCAACTCTCCCATGAACATGAAATGTTATCTGGAGCTGCTATTTTCAACATGAAACGCTTAATCGGCAGAGTTGACACTGATCCTGTGGTCCATGCAAGCAAAAGCTTGCCGTTTTTGGTCCAAACCTTGGACATTGGTGTTCGTCCATTTATTGCAGCCTTAGTGAACAATGCGTGGAGATCCACCACTCCTGAAGAAGTCCTGGCAATATTTTTGGTGGAACTAAGAGCCATGGCTGAAACTCAGTTGAAACGCCCAATAAGAAATGTTGTTCTAACCATTCCAGTTTCATTCAGTCGTTTCCAACTGACACGCATTGAACGAGCATGTGCTATGGCTGGCCTTCATGTCCTCAGACTTATGCCTGAACCAACTGCTGTAGCTCTATTGTATGCTCAGCAGCAGCAACAGAGTGTGCATGAGAATTTGGGCAGTGGAAGTGAGAAGATTGCGGTCATTTTCAATATGGGTGCTGGGTACTGTGATGTCACTGTGAGTGCTACAGCTGGAGGAGTTTCACAGATTAAAGCTTTATCAGGAAGTGCTATTGGAGGAGAGGATTTACTTCAGAATATGATGCGTCATCTTATGCCAAATTCAGAGTCTCTTTTCTCAAGCCATGGTATGAATGAGATCAAATCAATGGCCTTGCTTCGGGTTGCTACCCAGGATGCAATCCATAAACTATCATCAGAGACCAGTGTTCAGATTAATGTCGACTTGGGAAATGGATTAAAAGTATCTAAAAATGTAACGCGAGAGGAGTTTGAGGAAGTAAACCAAAAGGTATTTGAGAAATGTGGGAGCCTTATAACCCAGTGCTTGCATGATGCGAAGGTGGAGATAGAGGATCTGAATGATGTAATACTCGTGGGTGGCTGCTCATATATTCCAAAAGTAAGGAATCTTGTCCAGAGTACATGCAAAAAAGTAGAACTCTACGAGGGTATTAACCCATTGGAAGCAGCAGTTAGTGGGGCAGCTCTGGAAGGAGCAGTGACTTCAGGCATTAACGATCCATTTGGGAACCTGGACCTGTTAACCATCCAAGTCACACCACTTGGCATTGGTATACGAGCTAATGGCAACAACTTTGTACCCATCATTCCTAGAAACACCACGATGCCAGCACGGAAAGATCTGGTCTTCACAACAGTTCGCGACAACCAATCTGAGGCGCTGATTATTGTTTATGAAGGTGAAGGGGAGAAGGTAGAAGAGAATCATCTTCTAGGCTATTTCAAGATAACAGGAATTCCTTCCTCTCCCAAAGGAGTACCAGAAATAAATGTGTGCATGGACATTGATGCCTCGAGTGTGCTGAGAGTTTTGGTTGGGGTCATTATGCCTGGCAACCCACATCCAGTGATTCCGGTAATGGAAGTGAGACTGCCAACGGTTGATGATGGTCATGGCTGGTGTGCTGAAGCTCTAAACAGGGCTTATGGATCCACTCTAGACCTTGAGACAGTGCAGCCGAAGAAAATGTAATGGTGTCTTGAAATTTGATTGCTTTTTAATATTTTCAAGCGTTGTATGCATACGAGTCTGTATCCTTCAGAAAAATTTACTTTGTGAGTTTGCATCATAAAGAAATAATAGAGGCTGTTTTGATGCGTTCTTTGTACACAGGTTTTATGGGTGCCCATAGTTTGCTTGATGTCAGTGAAAACATAGTTGTGAATAGCTATGGTATTACATTTGGCAAAGTTATGAATTGGTTGCACGTGCTTTTCTCGGGTGGTGCAAGGCTAAAATTGGAACGTTATTCAATGAGCATAGTTGCCCGGATTTTATGCTAAAATCCAACTAGGCTTCATAATAATTCCTATTCTATATGTGTAACGGTTGTACTCTTGAGTCTCCAGAGTAGGTAGAAAGTACTCTTTAAAGTGCTGGTGAGTAATGAGTATTTCTTGTCGTTCTAGTTTTTTACCCAGTTAAGAGAATCAACGCAATTTGATTGCTTTTCGCACATTTGGAAATTGGAGTAGGCAATCTACTCGTCTATGATGGCTTCCGCAATATGGTTTGTGCTGTTAACAATTGTTGCATTTCACCTCTCTGCAGTGTCCAGTAAGTGAAATAATTTTTTTTTTTTAATAACACTCACCATGTTAATTTCAGTGTTAGCGGAGAAAATTCATTAACGTCTTTGCAGGTGGCGATGTCGGGATCAATTATGGAAGGGAGGGAGACAATCTCCCTTCTCCGAAACAGGTTATCGATTTCCTAACCAAGAATTTCAGCAACAAAATTGGACTAATCCGTATCTACGATGCTAATATTGAGATTTTAGAAGCATTGAGCGGAACCAATCTTGTAGTCACAATTGGTCTACCAAATGAGGCCATTAATTATGTAGCTTCAAGCCAAGAAGCTGCTGATAAATGGGTTCAAGATCACATAATCACATACGTCCGAAAAGGCGTTAGGTTCCGTTATCTTTGTGTTGGCAACGAAGTGATCCCTGGTATTCTTGCAGCCTGTGTTGAGCCAGCCATTATGAATCTTCACAATTCAGTGAGAAAGGCTGGCTATGATTTTATTTTTGTCACAACTGCGGTTGCAGCAAATGTTTTAGGCACATCTTATCCTCCTTCCCAAGGCCAGTTTGCTCCGGATGTTGCTGATGTTATGAGTAGCATCACACATTGTTTGTATAGTTTAGGGTCACCACTATTGATTAATGTGTACCCTTACTATGCCTTAGTCGAGGACCCCGTACACATTCCGTTTGAGTATGCTCTGTTTACATCTCGAACGCCAATTAGAGATGGACATCTAGAATACTACAACCTCTTTGATGCCATGGTAGACGCCTTTGTCGCAGCAATGGTGAGGGTGGTGCAACGGGAGGACGTCAAACTTGTTGTGTCGGAGACGGGTTGGCCAACCGACGGCCGCATAGGGTACGCGATTACCGATTATGCCCGGACTTATAATAACAAATTGAGGGAGCATGCCATTGTATCCGGAAGAACTCCCCGGAAGGCTGATATCAATTTGGAGGTTTACATTTTTGCAATGTTCAATGAGGACTTTAAAACTCCTGAAGAAGAGAAGAATTTTGGATCTTTTTATCCTAATTTCACTGAAAAGTACCCATTGTGGCGTTGATTATGTCACTTGGGTTGCTTCTGTAGTTTCTGATTATGAATTATAATGAAAAAACATGGATAATTGGCATTATACATTTGCGATAATTCATGAACATAAGCAACATTATGCATATTGAAATTGAGATGGGCCTCCTTTCGAGCCCATTTTTAGAGTGGTCCCTTGAACGCATTGGCTTTTTTAGCTTGTTGGGTTTGGTTTGGGGGGGGGGGGGGGGGGGGGGTGGTTTTTCGTTATATTAAACTATTGGACCCCTTCATTTTGCGAATATCGATTTTTGAAGCAAAGAGCTAGAGCGGAATGAAAAAGATCACACGTCATATGCTAATTAAATGTCCCCGAAAGTGTGATTTACTGAAAATAATGTAACGTTTGCCAAAATTCAAAGCTGCATGCAGAGACCCGGACTTTATGCAGGGAACTAGAGGATTTTTAACAATTAACGTTCTGAATGCATATTTTAATGAAATTATCAATGAACATAAAGCAATAAACAAGTAACTTAGCAAAAATCAATCTTCGAATTAATTACTCAACTAATTGAGTTTACTGGAGTCGAAATCAAATTGAACTTATTCATCGTATGCAAATTAAATACAACAGCCTCATGAGGTCCTGAAAAAGTCTTCATCCATCGTACGTCACATAGCTATAGACCACAATTGATGTCGCCCCTAATCAGAACATATGATGTGCACTGTCATTTAAATAATTAATATAAGTAATTAAATTTCAAGGAGTGAAACTTTGATTTTGTCTGCTGCTTTTTTGGCTGTCTTGATCAGAAACTCATCTTTATAAGCAATCTATGGCGGCATATATAATAACATGCATTACTCCAAGCAAGCTCTTCACAGAAATTAATTACAAGCTTGTACCATGTGAGTACAACAACATTCTCTAGGATTTTATACTTGATTTGCATGAATATTTTTAATTGATTTTTTGACGTTTTGCGTTTATGTTTCTTGCTATACAATACTCAAGATCAAGATGAAGACCACAATGTTGATCAAGGTCATGCTACTTGCTATGGCTCTGTCTCACGATTCCATGGCGTTCGGTAAAAGGAAGAAAGTTGATAAATTATATAATTAAATACGTATATGTATTTATAAATGCAACAAATAAGATACACTAATTTCATCATATATATATGTTTTAGGAGGTGGCATTGTTGGCATCAATTATGGGAGACTTGGTAACAATCTCCCACCGCCAGCACGCGTAGTCGAATTCCTGACGAAAGATCTTAATTATGCAATCCCATCGGTAAGGATATTTGATCCGGAACCCGAGGTCTTGAGTGCATTGGCCACATCAAACTTGAGCGTATGCTTAGGGGTGAAAAATCAAGACCTTGCACAAATGGCCGGAAGCATGGACTACACACGAAATTGGGTTCGCGAATTTGTGACTCCATACACTAAAGGCGGAAACGGAACCCTAAAACTCCGGTACATCACAGCCGGCAACGAGATTATCCCTGGCGCCGAAGCCGTATATGTCCTGCCGGCCATGAAGAACATTGAACAAGTTCTAGAACAAGAAAATGTACCTAATGTCGGTGTATCAACTGTGCTGTCAGCTGCTGCCCTAGGTTCCTCGTACCCACCATCAAACGGCTCATTTGCTACTGAAGTGGCTACTACTTTGAATGAAATATCACAATTTGTGTACTCTAAAGGAGCTCCGTTGATGATCAATGTGTATCCTTATTTTGCCCTAGCTTCTGACCCTCAACAGGTGTCATTGGACTATGCATTGTTTCGATCAACAACACCTGTGGTTCAAGATGGAGATAGGAACTACTTCAATCTTTTCGACTCCATCGTGGACTCGTTCATCGCGGCGATGGTCAAGACGGTGGGCAAGGAGGACGTCAAGGTTGTCGTGACAGAAACCGGGTGGCCCAGCGCAGGAAGTAACCAGCCACATGCGAGTATTGAAAATGCACAGACGTATAACAATAATTTGAAGAAGCATATACAGACTCTGGGAGGGACACCAAGGAGGCCGAATCTAAATTTGGAGACATTTATATTTGCCTTGTTCAATGAGAATCAAAAGCCTGAGGGGACTGAGCAAAATTTTGGGTCTTTTTATCCTAATCTTCAGGAAGTATACCCCTTGTGGCGTTGATTATTATCATTAATTGCTCAAGTGGTAATTATGTAAACTTCAGTAATAGTACAAATCTTACACAAATGATAATAAAAATAAGGAGCTTAATTATTGACGTCGAAATTCATATTCTCTTGATTTTCTATCTTTTTTTTCTTTTTGTCATGGTTTATCATGGGCTACTGCAGCATCCTACAAGTGACAAACCTAAATAATAGAGTATATTAATGGGGCTTTCTCTAAATGAACAAGATTCTCTTTTCATCTTTTGATTCAACCTTTTATCCAGGAAAATTCAGGTAGCTAATTAGTTTGTTCATGAAATTGAAAATAATAAAAGAATAAATGTTAACCATACTTGAGTAATGATATATGCACACAGTATAAAATATTTAAAATCTATATTAAGCGAGTATTAATTAGAGAGCTGATCACTCAAATTTATGGACAAAAAAATTATTACAAAAGTAGAAAACTGATAATTTTTTTTTTCTTGGGTATCTTGGTTGGACAAGGGGATTGGCGATTCAAGCTGCACTATATATATGATTCAACACGATCGATCGAAACAAAGGATAGAATACACATTGCTACTGAAAATTCTTAGATTTGCCAGCCTACAATTCACTTGTAGTGTAACATCATGAAGACAGTGACCATTTATGAATTACAATAATTCCAACTGAGAGAACCAAAAAAGCAACCATCCCATCATGCCAAAAGAACAAAGAAATCTCAATTCATTCAGTGGTACTGTCACAGGCATCAACTTAGATCAATAAAACTAATCCATAAGTTGAATAATTTTAAGTAGGACAAAAATCCTAGTAGTGTAGCTTGCATTTGCTTCCCTCTGAATTAACAAGAACCCTAGAAACAACAAAGAATAAACTCCAAAAACTGCGAAACTGGCAGTACAAAAGCACCCACTTTGTCCACTTCCAAACCAGTTACCAGCCTCTGAAAGCTAAACAACAAAACCCTAAATTTACTGAAAGAAGCAAATAGATTCCAAACAGAAGAAACTGCCGGAAGCCACAAGAGTTTCAAACGTCACTTCTCACATAGAATGAACCTCGACGCCTTAACGACACTTGATAAGCGACAAATTAAACTCCATCCCCCATGCAAATTATAAATTTAATAACCGCGTACAAATATTTGAGTATCTTTGTACAAATTTTTATATTTATTATTAATTTGCTGAATTTCAATTCCCAACACACACATATAAAAACTAAACGCTCGAATCAGAAGTTACACTTTGACTTCTCAAACAACAAAACACGACACATATTCCTACCAACCAACATATAAAAATACATACAGAAGAATACAATAATAGTCAAAGTTTTCAGACTGAAAATCTTCACAAAAAATAAATAAATAATGATATATATATTATATAAACTTTGAAATAAAAGATAGATTTGTTTTTCAACGCTTTGGTTTTCTTGAAACAGGATGATTTTTCCAATGCAAAATGTTCGCCGTTTCGACCACGCTATGAATCTTGCTCCCATGTTCAAAAACCCAAACCGTAGACTTTGTAGTAAAGCGATTAAAATTTTTGGCCACCCTCACATAGCTCAAAATTAGACATGATGCACGAGCTTTCACATCCCACCTCGCACGTAGTCTCCTTCATTAATTTCTCTCTTCTTGCCTTGGTATTTGTTAATTTAATCACACCCGCACGGGCTCGCTTTGATTTAGGATATTAAACAAAATAATCAATCAATAATATTTTTTTGGCATTAATTAGTGTCACATTGACACTTTGTTAATGTAGAAGTCCTATGTACTATTTTCTTGAAACTTTTTCCTTTTTCGGGGAGTGAGTTCAGAACCGTTGTGATACTGACACGTGGCGGCGCTTGATGTGCGGAGAGACGATGGAGATTAGGCCACCGAGTGGGGGCCGCATCTTTGACCTGTATATCATCTCGTCGTACGGCCTTCTGTAGAACCTCAAAAACGGTATGAACGACTCACGAGACTTGTCGGCCTTGATGCTGACGTGGCAGTCCTTGTTGCGAAAAAACATGGCCGGTGATTGGAGGAATGAGGGGCGTGGGGTCCGAGGATGGTTTATTTTGACTGACTCACTGCCTGTGCTTCGCTGTGGCAACGGTGTGGATGGGAACAAGCTTTTCCTCATGGGCCCGAAGTCCCTACTTCCACCGTTGATGATTCCACGTGGCGCTCTGGCAGCGGGTGATGCGAAGGAGAGGGACCGGGCGTTGAGTGGAGAGATGAGGGCTGGGCCCAGTGGGGAGGGGCTGGTTGGTCCTACTTTTGTTGCTGACGTGTCTGCAAAAGAGAGGTACCACGGTTTGAGCGAGTCGAAGTGGTGGGACACGGTGAAGGCAAATCTGGAGGAAGAGCAAGAGCCAACCTTCGCCGTTGATCTGATTGACGAAGGGTCAAATCGGAGGGATGAGGCTCTTGGGTAGGCAGCAAAGTCATCAAACTCGAGTGATTCCTCAAAGTCCAGCGATGATACCACCATAGTCACCGTTGATAGCTCAACAAATGGACGGACCCCCTGCAACCAAAATTCTTCATTATCAAATTATACCACCACGTAATTTCAACGTCCCAAAGTTGTCAAAAATCTTCTTAAGTTCTAATTTGAGTCTTCAAGACAATTTTGCATATCAACAAGCTTGGAATCTGATCGAGTGTTACTTGCAAGACACTCAAAAATTTTCGTTATTGTGTTACAGTTTTTTTTTTTGACTTATGGGATCAATTATCCGTTACACTAACAATCTGACTCAATTAATCGATAGGCTAAAGCTTTTGAAGTAAATTTAACAGTCAAATAATTTTGAAATCATGAAATGGGTAAGGTGAGTGGAGGCCCCACGAGGGGAAAAGAATTGTTAACAAGATTTGACTTGAGCTACATGACCAATATGGAAAAGTGCCACGGCTGATGCGACTGAGATGAGATAAGAAAAGAAAAAAATGTACAAGTTGGCAAGCAGAAACAGTAACAAACCCTGCAGAGTGCAGCAGGTTCAACAGTCATAGACTTTTTTACAATGCACGACAAAACGAAATTGAATTAGAACCGGGAAGGATTAAAAAATAAATAATAAAATGGTATAGTAAATGTAATAAGTACAGAAATTACATAAAAAGAAGAATTTGAAATTACCTTCCACAGATAAGCAAACAGAGAAGGTGGATCGATGACAAAAGCTTTGTAAAGCCTTCCTGGGTAATACTCGGCCAGAATTTTCAGTGTTGTCAGCAATAAATTCATAAAAGCTGAGGCGGATCTGAAAAAGCCTGTTTAATTAAGCAGAAAATAATTCAAATTAGTACCTTTTTAATTTAATTAAACAATTTAAAGCCTGACTAGTTCCCAGTTAATTATTCAATTTGTCTAAGCGAAAAGTAGAATCCTGAGTGGTTGTGGGCGAGAATCAAAAAATTTAAGGAAGGCTCAGACTATTGATATTGACCAATTCTAGGCGAGTATAATTAGAGAGACTCCAATTCCCGATAATACCCCCGCATGCCCTGGCCAGTAATTCAGCAACGACATTGACATTTAAAGGGCACTCCGGACATTGTCTGAACAGTATCTCAGAACCTTGCCGGTGCTCCGACAGAGGGTTGCAAGCTTTGTCCCTCAAATTCTATGCCGCTCCGCTTTACCAGCGTGCAAAAATTAACTTCAAATGAACCAATTGAAACCCAAAAATTAACTTCAAAAAAAAAACTTACTTGCATCAAAGAGGAGAACAAATTGTTCAACGTTTTTGGACATTGTAGCAACGGCCACCTCAAGGGTAAAAACAAGCAAACGAGTGAACCTGAACGTTACAGAAAGCAACAGAGTGACTGACTGAGATTCTTTGTTCTTGAAATCAGAGGATAAAATTGGAAAATTACAAACCAAAAAAAAAAAGGTTTCTTTGTGTTATGTCTGTTTACTCACAGTTTTTGAGAATGGAACTTCTGGTAGTCTTGCTTAATCCTGAAAACCTGTTGAGAGAAAAAAAAAAAAAAACTCTTTTTTTGTTAAAAATTGATTGGTTTGAAGAAACAAAACTTGAAAGAAAGAGAATGAAATTAAATTACCACAACGGGTCTGGATTCATCATCATGACCAGCAACATAAGCAACCCCTTCAGCTAGTTCAGCTGAGAACTCGTCTGCTGTCAAATTATCTAATACAAGAAAACAAATTAATTTAAACTGAGAAATCTGAAAAAGAAAAATGAAATAGAAAAGAAAGGAAAGTTTTTGATATCTTTATTTTGAATAAGTTAAGTGAGTGAGATAGTAATGATCACTTGGGTTCACTTTAACGCTTAATTCAAAGAGCCAAAAAAGCAAGATTCCATGTATATACAAAAGAAACAAAAAGAAAAGAAGATGCATGTTACAAAAAGATAGTAGCTCGGTAGTAGCAGTAGCAGACAGATAGTGACTAAGAAAAAGAACAAGAACAAGGAAATGATCAAATGATGAACATGGGATGTGGTACCATACCAATGCCAATGCTCTCTCTCCAAGAAAGGCAAGCCCTTAACTGCTTCGCAGCCTTCTTCACGTTATCACCTTTTGATCTCAAGAACCGATCTACACAACCTCTTCTGCAGAACTTCTCCTGTTCGAGAAGTAGAACAAAAACGAAACATGAAAATTCAACTACAGTTTTCATTTAAGCACTGTATGTGTGTGTATTTATATATGGATGTACTTGTACAGTGAAGAACAAAAAGAAGAACCGACCTGTTTCACTGAAAGAGGGGATTTTTTTGTGAGAAGTTCGAGAACAGCTTCCGCTCTTTCGTAGTTTACTTTTTGATCTTGCACTTCTTTCTTCCCCATTTCGAGAAAGAGATAATACTCCAAGCGATGAACTGATTGTGAGGATAATCTGAACAGAGCAAATATACCAAACTTCTTGGTCACGCAACCATTAAAAACTTGCACTCGCTGCAAGTTGCGAACTGAGATATGAGAGAGAGAAACAGAGAGAGTGAGTGTAATTTGCGTTTTGAAAATGGCAAACAGTTTTGCGAATAAAGAGAGTGCAACTGAGGGCTTAATGCTCTTAATAGCATCAATAGGGCAAGGGTACCTATATTTATATATAGCTAACTGACGGCGATAACGCCGTTATATAGGTGACAGAAATATTTAAATATTTTTCATAGCGATTCTTAACGGTAAACGTCGGCTGAGTTTACAACCTAAACGCACACTCTCTCAGGACAAAACTACGTTACAGATTCTGTAAGGTACAGACTGCAGCATCAGCCGTTGGATGTGGTTGGATGTGGAGTGAGAAACTAAACAAAAGAAAATCGGATGGTGGGATGACGGGAGATGTTTGTTACAGAATCTGTAACATAGACAGGTCCCACTCTCTCATTACAATTTACAAATCCCTCATTGTTATTTTCCCTCTTTCTACTATTTTTTTCCTTTAAAATATCAAAATATTGAGTTCTGGAAATTATCAAAATGTCCTACTGGGGACGTTTGTTTTATGGAAAATGGAGTGAAAACCACAAAAAGGCTGCAATGGCATGCGTACAAAATTTAATGAAACGAAACAAGTACATGTCTTGGCTTTGTTATGAAAAGAACAGAGACTGCATGTATGATTTTGGTATTTGCTTTGTGATATTATGGCAAAATTGACAGAGATATTCTGCGTACTAATGGGGCCATAAGGATCAAATTAACCCGTGAATGTATGATTTTGATTCGGCATTCAGATTAATAATGCAAATAATTTTGTCTACTTCCAAGTAAACGGGTTAAACGATGATGAGAGTGATTCAGATTTAATTTGTACTTAACTTAAACAACTTAATTATGTATTTATAGCGTCTAAACTGAAAAGAGAAAATCTTAGGTATTGTTAAATACTGCTACGTCATCACAACACCTATCCAGTGTCACTATTATTTTTATTCGATGACATGTAAATAAATAGTAATTTACTAAATAACAAGAATATTGTATCATATTCAACTTCTCCTTTTTTTAGTCTCCCACCTACTCAATCCCTCTCATTTCATTTCTGCTTCAATATTTTATCAAATTTTTGTCTCATTTTTAGGTGCGTTTGAGATTGAAGTTGGACATCTACCGTACTAAAGTATTTGGTATACACTAACTGCTTGTAAGTTAAAAATTATGTTAATATAATTTTTTTCACTTATATGATAAAAAATTTATTATATCTTTAATAATTTTGTCAGAATTATTATTTAAATTAAATTTATATTTACTACATATTATTAATTTTTATTTTATAAGTTTAACTTTTTTTCACAATAATTATAACATTTGTCCTAATAATAATTTTGACAAAATAGAACATTGCCCTAATAAAGTCAACAACGAGCATGTGTGGGCAGAGGATATATAGGTTAGATCGAGATATATATTGAATTAATCCGGTTGCAAAAGCACAATCGTTTAGATTGTCTATTCTAGCCTTAGGTACAAAAATAGTTATAGCTCCCCATGTCTAGTTTGGCGCAACTCCATGCATAAAAAGCATAATCCATAAATAAACATGCAACACATGTTGAAGAAGTAAACGGGAAGCCGACTCTTTGTGATATGTTTGATTGTTTGTGAGCACAAATATATATAATTAACATAAGCACTTAGTTGCGTAAGTCAAAACCTTGATACTTGTCTTTCCTTAATTATCAAATTATGGTCCACCTCCGCTGTCGTTACGCCGGAGACTTTGTTCACAGACGCACTCGCCAAATCAAACCAACATTATCCACGTGTAAATTAATTTTAATATTATGACTCCCATAAATTGTAAATCGAAATGAGCAGCTGTCAAAACTCAAAAGAGAATGGGAGGAAAAAGAAAAAGTCAAATGATTCGTAAATTTAAACACTCTTTTTTTTTTTAGAAAAAATAAAATTACATGCATACAATTTTATTGAGATATGTATCAAAAGTTTGTTGGAATTTGTTTCAATGCAGTTTGGTTAAGATTTAATTACTTCAAAATTTTGCTCCAATTGAAGAGGGAGATCTACTTTTAAATTAGCAGAAAATATAATCCCACAACATGTATGGATTTATATTCGAATAATCATTTCTAATTCATATGAGAATAGAAAACATTCAATTCTTAATAAAGATCAATCATATATAATTGATTGTATCCATTTAAAATAAATTTTTTTAAAAATCATCATTGAATGAAAACAATACTATTTATACACCCAGCAATATTAATGCAAATTGTATGTTTCTTTCGTAGAGAATTTGAAGAGTATTCAAAGGCGCAAAATGAATATTATCTGACAAGCTCAGTTTTAATTTCTCTGGCCATTGCCAATAATAATACTATTATGCAAATTCGTATGCTCAAGGGTGCGTGAGAATTGAGATATTATACTTGTAAGTTTCTATAAAGTAAATAAATATATTAAAAGAAGGTCATAAATAAATTATATAACTAATTGTGTTTTTTTTTTATTAAATATAGTTTGACAATAGCCAAAGGGAAGCTTAATTTAGGCTGGTAAATTGAGCTTCCCAAAGCTTAAGTGTAAGCTTTATCGTGCTAATTTAAATAAGAATATAAAGATGGTATTTAGTGGGTTGATTTCTTCCAATTGTCTCCATTCAAATATGTGATAGATTCTCCTCTTTACCTAAGTTTTTATTTTTTTAATTTCTCTTTCTCTAAAGCAACCGTATATTATATTATTTGATATGTTTTGCCAACTAGTTATAAGATGGATGGACTTTGGGATATGATGTTGTTGCCTTATATCTCTCTCCACGTGCCCCAATTGGTACTAAAGTTTCTTACTATTTGTTTGTTGATCATTTACCCTTTTTTTTTTATGTGATCAAATTTGATTTCAAATTTTGAAACCACCAAACCCTCTCCCTCCTTCAACATAATGCATGTGTTTGCATGGCCATTGCACGCCCCACACATCCACCACATCCATGACTATTAAGCATTTTTATCATGATTGCTTTTTAAATTTCAAAACTCATTGCTAGCTTTCACATCGGGCTTCTAATATTTTACACTCTCTCTCTCTAGTACTTACTATCTCTAGATAACAATGTGAAAAGGGTGTTGGTGTTTTTTTTTATTAAATTATTGAAGTAGATGACATTAGCAAATGTCCAATTTTTTCTTTTTCTTTTCTTTAATTAGGTTCTTTTGTCTATTTTTGTGGATGGATTTTATATAAAATAATGAAAGATTTTATTTGTACGAAGAGTTAGAGATCTTTTCTTGATCTGAATTTGAGTTTATGTGTAAATTTTTTACGCTGACATTATAAATTTATATTTTAATTTGAAAAACTTTAAACTAAGAGAAAATCCTTATTATAATATGAAATTAGGCCAAACTTAAAGTTTACGGCCGCATAATACTTTCATCTTCTTTTCATTGAAGTATTTTCTTGAATGGAAAAATACACACGCACGCAGATAAATTCGTATGTGTTTCTATTTATTAGTTTGTTATCAACTTTCTCGTGACACTAATAATACTATAATAACGACAAAGGTAGCAAAAGTGCTGAGATTATTACTCATGATTTATCATTTAGGGAACAAATTGCTCTCATTGATGTCTTTTCAACTTTAAATATGCATGTTCAATGAATTTGATTGGTCTTTAATGGCTAAAACTAGTGTAGTCCACTAATCTTTATTTCGTGTCTCTTGGGGAATGTTTTATGGCATTGCCCTTCAGCAAAAAACGTCGCTTACTGAGAAATCTGTTTGCATAACATCCACATTAATGCGAAACATTTTTTTAATAAAAAAATTATTACAATATGAGAAACTACATCCTTTATGACAAAGCTAAGAACTAAGTATCTCAATCTAATTTTAAATATGTAAAAGAACTTTTACCCTGAGTAATTAAGTAATTTATCAAAAATTTATACCCATTTTACATGTGGGAGAAAAAAATAAATTATTTACCGACCAATTAAAGGTGATATGATTCCTAATTTTTTTTTAAATTATTATATTGTAATCATAATCTTCCAATTATACCATAACCGATGTGGTTCTTAATTACCGTTATTTTTTCAATGCTTCTTCTACAATTTGATATTAAGCTCACACTTATTTTTTCAATTTACTCATAAAAATTGAGATAATTTATCACTTTTTCCTCTTACAAAATTTCGGAACGAGCCTTGCTCTTATATAATCCCTTCCGTTAATTATATATATGTAGAAATAGTTCTATATGAACAAAATTCAAAATGTTCTCACTCTACGTATTTATCAACTGATTAGAATAGGTCTATGATTTGTTGACCTTACGCCCCTTTCATGATCATGCACTATTGCGCTTCAAGCCACTGGTAACTAACCAGAAGATCAGAAGCTACATATAATACAGGAGAAAGAAAATAAACTCAAAAGCACGTTCTAAGTGCTTATTTGTTCATGCTGCTAGCTAGCTTCCACGAAATTTTTAAATAATTTACTTCCTGACTGTTTTCCTCTCTTCACCATTAGAAAAAAATTAAAACAAAAATTGAAAAAGAGAGTAAAGTGACGTGTTAACGTTGTAAAAAGCTAACTGCTGCGTGTCAAGCAGCCAGTGGAAAAGAAACATCAAACAAGATGAAGACTTTGGTGACACAATTGTGGATTCGTGTTGTGGGTGGGTGACCTTTTATCTTTTGGGAACCGTTATATTATTAGTAAGCAGCTTTATGACAACTTCATGATCAAGTCTTCCCCCGTTTGTAGGCTTACACATGTTGACCATTTATAGCTCATGATTTCCAGTTTACACATGGTTCACGGGACCCTATAGCTTTGTGGCTGCAAATAGGCCCCGCTGTGATAAAAAGTTGCTGGTTCAATGGCTAAAGCCTAAAGCTGGTGGGCTCTGACTTTACTTGTTGCTGTTGGCAAATTGATTGTATGTTTATAATGGTGTTTAATTTACCAACGGCTAGGCGACGAATGAATGGAGAAAAAGAAATAGTTATCATTCAGAAACTTTGGAAACTATTAAGATATTTCTGTTTTCCTTTGAATCATCAAGCAGAATTAAGCTTTACTTGATTGGAATATTCATGTGGGATTTGAATTCAGAATAATAATACCTCGTAATGAATTTTTTTTGTAAGAAGAATCAAACTCATAATCTACTTTGAAAGAAATTTCTCCATAATTCCATTATTCAGTTTTTTTTTAATCAATTTTTATAATTGGTAGCAATTTTTTTTTTCAGTTTCTTTTGTCAATAAATAAAATTTTATGAGAACCGATTCTCGATGATGTTGGATAAATTGAATATTGTAATTTTAAGTGAAGATATATTGAAATTTACCTAAGATTCCAATCACTGAACAATTTTGACTGAAAGAAATAAGTAGTGCAAGAGAGTGACCACGCAAAGGGACTAGAAAGTGGCAGACTGGAAAAATATGATGGGAAATTAAATGATTAGAGCAAGGACTCGAATAAAAACTAAAAAACTTTGTAACGATCGAATGTGACAACAATTCAAGTAAAAGTAGCACTCAATATCATATCTTCCCTTTTAGCTTTAATCGTTGTACCGGGCACTGCTCAATTAATAATTGTGTGCTTAGACAGCATTGTAATTGATTAGCTTTTTGCCCGTGCAAATCTGATGAATGATTTTTCTTTTCTTCAAATGTTATCAAGAATACCATCAAGGGTAAAACTATCAAGGACTCAAGGTTATGTTTTAAATTGAGGATCTTATGGTTTACAATACAATTATTATTAAAAAAAAATCATTAAATTGATGAAAGTGAGTGTTAAACACAAGTATAATTAGCAAGTGGGTATATTGTTACATTTACATTAGTTAACTTGATGAAAGTGAGTGTTAAACACGCACTTTAATTATTTCATAGTTTATAAACTAAATAGAAACACAATTAAAAACATGCCATATGCACCACGTATGCAAGAAAAAAAGAGTGGTAATTTGGGATGATAATTGGATTGTCATCCTAAACTCAACTCAGAGAGTACATCAGGAGAAGTGTAAACTTTGATATCAACCAGCCAACTCTATGAGTTTTCAAAGAAGAAAATATAAGCTCAATTTTAAATTGAACATGATGGATCGTGTGGGCCTGTAGAAAATCTATTCATCCCTTGTTCTAAGAATACCCAAGATAACGCAATTATTGTCCTCGACCCAACTTGAAAATTAAATTCGAAAAAAATAAAGAGTTTGATCAATGCTTAATTGATTCTTTAGTATACCAAAATATACTCAAATTTTACTGGGAATGGGACAGACATTATGGGAAAATGTTAGGGATATGAGGTCAATTTTATCATTCCTAAAATTAACTTATTTAAAATTATCAACTAAATTCTAAGTTAGATAGTGTGGCGTCTTCATTTTTTTTTATGCAGACATACTATTAAATCATGTGAATTTATACGAAAAGAAATGAGGACGTAGGCAGTGAATTATACGAAAAGAAATGAGGACGCCTATATATATATATAATGCAAATGTCTGAATTTTTAAAATGCAGATTTTGAGTTATACAACGTTGTGAAATCTTTTCAATATTATAAAACTCAAAATTCACATTTTAAAAAATAAAGGCACTACACTGATCATATATAGAGAGTTTTTTTTCTAATGAGACGTTCTCACTTTGTGCCAAAAAAAACACAAATTTTAATTCATTAGAAATTATGGGTGTGTTTGGAATTGAGGTTGGACAGTTGTATCTTAAAAGTCACAGTATTAAAATATTTGGTAAACACTAACTGCTGTAGTTTGAAAACTATGTTGATATTATTTTTCACTTGTATAATAAAAAATATATTATATCTCTAATAATTTTATCAAAATTTTTATTTAAAATTTATATTTATTATATATTACTAACTTTTATTTCATAGTTATAATTTTTTTTTTCACACCTCAATTTCAAATGCACCCTCTGATTGAAATTTATTTGTGTGTTTAGTGTATTGAAATTTTTATACGTGTTTTTTAGCTATTAGTAGAATTCTCACTTGGGAAAACTCTCTCTCTCCTCTCTCCCTCTACACACACCCCACCCACCCACCCACCCCTAAAATTAAGCTTTCACGAAGATATTAGATCATATCAACTTTGGAACAGGAGAGAATCTTGATTCTGGACTCGACTATTTGTTGGCTTGCTAGCACTTGGACCCGTTTGCGGCAATGTTGTAACGTAATATCTCGGCCAGATGAGACAGGTTAAAGGCATACATCTGACTCCGGAAGACACGGTACCCCCACTCCAGGCACACTGACGGATCACATCCTGTTTGGCGTCACGGTATTGTCCATCTGGTTTTTGCTGTTCACTGGTTATGTTCATTGCTTCATCTGAATCATGTCTCGCAGCAGCCACTGCAATGACTTTTGGCCACAATCATTCAAACCTGTGGTCAAGATTACTGCCGTGCCGTGCAATTATTTGTCCATTTCTTTTCTCAATCAATTGGGGCAGGAACTTATGCTAAAATACCAGCTGGGTAACATCGGAATCAGTGTGTGATCGGAATATAAATTTTAAAAGTAACGTTACTGTTTTTAACAAGTATCCCAATTTTTACAATCCTAAGCAATGCGACGATTAATAGTAATAGTATCATAGAATAATAAGTAGTCTCACAATTTATAAAATTAACCATTCAATAATAAATGACTGTCATGTAAATATTAGAGATAAAAATATGGGGATATTTTACTGGAGCAAGCTAGTATTATTCAAATTTTAAATAGAAAAAGCCTATTTGAAAAGAAAAAATGAAAAAAGAACAAAGAAAGAAAGAAAAAGAGACATTTCAAATACACTTTAGTATTAGATGGAATTTGCATCGAGTTTCAAATAAGATGGGAAAAATTCGTCTAAACACCAATTTGGTAATGTTATAGTTTTAGCGTTGTGAGATTTGGAAACAAATGCACGTGTTTCCTAAATATTTTATTATTAAATTATTATAAGAATGTAAATGAACGAATTAAACATAATGTTGAATAAAATTTATTTATATATTTATAAATATAATATTTTTTATTGTGTAAATATATATAGTTGAAAAATAAATAATTTTTTTTATATTATTATGTTTTATTTAATTATCTCAATATAATTGATAATAAAGATAATGTCTTTAAAGCTAGGTACCTATCAAATTCTAGGTAGCATGCATTATCTACATCAATAACAAGCAACAAATCAAAAATAGCCAACAAATCAACCCCAACCAACCCCCAGCCCCGCCCCCCCCCCCCCCCCCCCCTCCCTCCTCTGGAAGTCGCGGACCATCCATCACGATCTTGCCTTCAAATGATCAGCCCGCCGGGATCTCTTTAGATGATGCCAAAGTATATGCTGGACTTGTGAATATAAAACAGAATCTTTGGTCGTGAGCGCATGCTATTGCAGGTGGAAACAACATCAGCCCAGGAACCAGTGACCTATGTGCACAACAAACTTCGATTACAAATAGAATAAAATAGAATTGTGAGACCCCAAACCCAAAGAATGTACCTCATCAGTTGCGCCATCGGACTGAACATATTTTTCAAGCATATGATTGTAAACGAAGATAATAAAACGCTGTCGATCACTAGAAACGCATACCTAGAAAATGAAACACAATATAGCAACATGACAGACTAATCTTAATTAGTACACTTGATTGCAACACGAGTATGAAACATAAAAATTTAAAGCCAGAGTTTAATTAAGCTAATCAAAATCACCATTGAAGCAAGGAAATAGATGTTGTGAGGCGGGTATCCTTCAAATAACTTGCTGATATCCAGCTCAGCAGAAAGAGCACTCAAGGTTGATGATACATCTTCTGAGCTCTCACAATCTCTCTGCCAACCTATAACTGCAAATTCAAGCCATAAATAGCCAAAGATAACTTCACTCTCGATCGTATTGCAGACTCGCAGCATACCTATTGCGAAGACATGTGGAAGACGCCAAAGAGTATGATGGATATAGTTTATTTGTCCGCAAGCGACACAATTCAATAGTCCGTTCAGCACAAGTTGCTTCAGAAGCACATCAAAAGAGCTGCCCCTTTGTGTTTTCTGAGTTGAAAGAAACAATGCTCAAACAGTAAAAAAAAAAAATAATAATAATAATAAATGGAGTTTTGTCAGAGGATAAATTAATCACAGTGCTACGAAGGTACCTTTATATTTCTGAGATTGTATGCATTGAGAGTAAGAAAAAGGGAAGTATACTTCCGATATCCAAATTTAGCAGAACATTTGACGCAATTTACTTTTTCATAATGATCCATTCCGAATATTATATGCACAAAACAACCAGCACTAGAGCAATCCAAAGAGCCCTCGTACTCGTCTTGTGATTGAAAATCACAATTGACTGTGTCGAATGATTCATGAAGAGACTCCAATATAGCTTGCAGCAATTCCGAAGAATCGTTCATTTTAGCCTGCAGAAATGGCATTTGAACTAGGAAAATTATATAGATACAAACGAAGGAACTCAAGGTGAGAAAATAAAGCAAAACAATTGCTTTTCATGAAGGTGAAACAAAAAGTTTAAAATCTGAAAAATGGTTCTGTGAACAAAACCTGCTTGCATATGTTTTTATCATAAGAGTAAGTTGTCAAAGCAGCTCGTAAAGAAGGAGGAGCAGAAGGCACTTCTCCTCGATTATCTTCACATGCTATGCTTAAGGAAGCAAACATGTCATATAGTGCGCAGACAATGCAGGGATCTCCAATGTGATTATGAATTGTTTGCCGTCTTCTCATGAACTCATCTCGAAACTCTCTTAGGTGCCAGAGGGACTGCGTTACCATGTAAGCAACAAAGGATTCAGAGAAAGTAAGATAGAAAAGAAAAGTGAATATCCTTTCAGTAGAATTTGACAGAAAATCATCCGGTTATGGAATTTTGACCTTTATGATCATGTTTACAAAGCTATCAGTTGCTTCATTCTCAAATTGCCTCCAATACTCCAGATATGCTTCAATCTCTCTTTCCAGTTCACTCAGTTCATCAGCATTTTCACCATCCCTGGAAATTGGATTGTCACTGAGGACAGATGAACACACATCACCAGCTTCGTTTGTAAATCCAAATCCAAACTCATTGACTCCGAGGCTAGCCTCTGGCTCAAATTGACTCTGATACTCCGGATGTGCTTCAAGCTGTTTTTCTTCAGTTGCAGACATTTCATCAGCATTTTCACCAACCTTGGAATTAGGATTGTCACTGAGGACAGGTACATCAGCAGCTTCGTTTGTAAATCCAGCTCCACGCTTTCTGGCCCTGAGACTAGCCTCATACTCGAAATGCTTCTGATTCTCCACATGTTCTTTAAGCTTTTTTTCTTCAATTTCAAGCAATTCAACAACAACTTTACCAACCTTGGAATTTGGGTTGTCACTGAGGACAGGTGAAAACGCATGGAAGTCAATTTAAAGTGCTAGAAACCTAGAGCAATTATATTTTATAGCCAAAATTGCCTAAAATTTTCAGAATGTGCATTTTAGCAATCTTCTAGAAAGGAGGTTCCCATTTGAGAACCACAGCAAATATCACAGAGACTTACTCTAGCTCTTCTTCATTTTCAGGGTTCTGAAAGTGCTTCTCACCACCATTTGCCTAAAAATGTTACTCAAACATCAGCTTATTTCAAAGATGTGTACAGCATTTGCTCATACTGTATGAAAATTCAGAATAAGATGCAGCAATTAGTACCTTAGGTTCCTCAACCTTTCTGAAAATTTTCTTATTTTTCTTTTTCTTCAGATTGTCGTGTTTCTTTTTCACATTATCACAACCTTTGTTGATATTCTTCTTTCTTTCACGTTCAAGCTTTGCTAAAAATGCTTCATACTTCTTTGTAGTGTCCTTGTCAAACAGATCTTCCAATTGTGTCTGGAAAAAATGAAATTTAGTTCAAAAACATCAAATATTAAACAATCAGGACAAGATAACAAAGCATACAACATTACCTGCAAGAATGACTTCAACAAGGGCACAATGATTGACCGGTAGTCATATAAACATAACTTCTCAAGAACCGGAATGTACATCTGTAAAACTTCAATGTGCCTGAAGATCGTTGCATCGACAAAAGCCATCTACAGGAACGAATATAATGAGATCAAAAGTGAAGAAATATTTCGTATTTTATTATTGGACATCAATTGGCTCGAAAAGTCACTTGTTTTTTAATAGTTCGTGCCTGTGTTTTAGTTGCTGGACATCTGAAAAGTGAATAACTTACTTTTGAAGCATCAATCTACCAAAGATTAAACTCTGCATGAATTAGAAATCAAATAGTTGAAATGAGTTGAAACATGAAACAGAAATCACACCCACCTTTTTAAGCATCTCGATTTTCAGCTTCTGCAATGCTAATAGAACACAATTGTCAGTGTGTTTCAAGGCATCTTCAAGCTCGCATTTGTCAAGTCCACACTGATGACCACTACTCAGGGCCAAGACTGCTTCTTTTAGAACATGGGGTATCATATCTGACTCGGTGTTACTAGCAATGTCACCGTTTCCTTGAATGTAATTGTTTCGTTTTCTCAAGAGCTCGATATAAGGTTGTGGTGCACGCTCTGGACGTTGCTCCCTATTCTTGATTTCTTGGATACATATGGTTTGTATTGCCCAAAGTGCTTCCATCCTGCCACGGAGCTTGGATAATCGGCTCTGGGCTGTTGTTAAATGCAAAAACTCTTCCAAAATAATCCTAAGAACCTCCTTCCCCTGTCCTCTTTTAGAGTCTCTTAGTCTTGTCCATGACCTTAAATGTTTCCCAACGGCAGGGTTCGAGTATAACCAAGATACTATTTTGTTACCATCACGATGAACATCATCTTTGCACATATCAAGACAACAAGTTACAGCAGAGTCATCGTCTGCATCAACATCAAAGTAATTAGCATTAGTAAACTCTCCCACCAGTAATCGCTCGTCCAGAAGGAGACATGTCAAGTCTCGATTAAAGACAACCCTCTCTTTGACATTCAGCCCAGTGTAGTGATTATCTATTAAGTTTCTTATTATATCAGAGTAATCATTTAAACCGCAAGTACGAATCAGGTCGTGCACGAAGAAGTTGAGTTCTCTCAGCTGTGAAGCTCCCAAAAAGCATATAACCTCGGGGATTTTCAGGCTATGACACTTAAATTGTAACGCTGGAGCTATAGTCTCAAGCATATAAATTGCATAATGCATCGCCCAACCAACAACACGTCTTCCCCTGGCAAGTCCTCGCAAAAGCAAGAGAAATAAGCTGTGGATGCTCTCAAGAATCTCTTCACGCTCCGAGTCATCACATAATGGCCAATTCTGATAATATTCATCACCATTTGTACCCTGGACATAATCTTTACACACCTCTAAGCCCTTCTCTGTCGTATGGAGCCGACTATTAGCAGTACCATTAGAATCAGAGTTCATTTTGTTGACAATAATTTCTATTCCCTTATCAGTATCCACAGGCTTCCAAACTCCTTTCACAATCATCTCAATCCACTCACTCCTAAAATCTACAGGCATCAGCGGCTGCACCATTATCTCCAAATGATTCCAATGCGAGCTCCTAAAATGCTTCTCGCACAACTGAGGATTACCAATCTTCTCTACACAAACAAAGCACTCCGAGAATTTCCAAGTTTTGTGCTCCTCAGCAAAACTTAACGCTTCAGAAAAGATCTTTTCAACAAAATCATTCTTTAATGACTTCACATACTTCTTGAGCTCTTCTTTATTCACTTTTAGGAAACCCCTTTTTTTATCAGAATTCAGTCCACTACTCCAAAAGGAAACGTATTTCTCTACCTTTTCCACATTTTGTTCATACTTCTCCGTACTGTAATATGTCTTTTGTTGCTCCAAATTCTTGATTATTTCTTCAACCTGCTTCTTTCTCATTTCTACTCCCATCAAATCCTCCTTTATCACGTCATCTTCTACTTCTTCACCATCTGCCTTCATGGCAGTCAATTTACGGTTCTCATGACTCCTAGAATCCTGTAAATGCTTCATAATTTGTTGCTTCATGCTCTCAATTTTCGATTCTCTATTCGACATACCCACCTTTTCTTTTTCCAAAAGACTACCAGTGAACATATCAACAAGATTACTACCCAGTAGCGTATCATAAGGGTCCCCAATCTTTAACATGCGCTCACATGCTTCAATGACTATATCCCATTCTTTATCGTTGATCTCAGCCAATTTATAAAGCAGAGCAGCATGAAGGAAAGAAAGCTCTACTAAGTTGGGAAAACGCCCCACTGCTGACGCTGCATTAGTTAAATGCTCGAGTTGTGTGTCAGTACCTTTGCCGGCTTTCTCAGCCAGGCTGTGCTGCATGAATGCTTCAAGACAGTGAAGATGAGGCGAATCTTGGTGACTGGAAATGGATTCTTTAATCATCTCCAAAGCCTTCTTGGAATCTCCACTCTGAAATGCAGATAAAGCCCGCGAGCCTTCATTATTAATCTCAGGGTCTGACGAATTAATGGCTAGGGTTGCTTGCTTAGAATCAGATCCAACAATGGTGGAATCTGGTGGTGGTGGTGGTGGTGTTGCTGTGGGTTTCTTGACACGATGTTTTTTCTTGCCCATTTCTTGATTCTTTTCTTCTGAATTATCTGAAGAATATGGATATGAAGATATGATTATATATGAAAGTGGCGGGTGCGAAAGAGGGGTAAAGTGGGAATTTAGAAAGAAATCAGTTATTTAGTTATTTAATTGGTTGGTTAGTTGGTTCGCCCCAGAAGCTAAATTTACACGACTGTCCCTCCTTTTAGCAGTACGATAATAGAATTTTATTCCAGTGAACAAATACAAATAAGGAATTTTCTCAAACTTTTAATCGCGTTACAATCAAACAAGAGTGGTTTGCACAAAATTTTCCAATATTAAAACTTCATTAAACACAATTTGCTAATGCTGGGAGCACAATATGACAATTTTGACTAGTAAATTGCAGGAAGTAATTGCCGTGCTTCTGCTTAATATTAATAGCATAGTGGCAAAGTATTAGGTGAATAAACCCACTTTTATTTGGCGTCCAATATTTATTAATCACCTGTCTATTAATATTTGATCCTAATAATTTCTTTATATAACAATTGTGAATTAAAAGCTATATCCCATTTAATGCTAAACACACTCTCAATTTCAGTTGATAGTATTACTGTTAATAAAGACTTTCAATAGCTAAATGTTAAAAGTACATTGGGTGGAACTCACTCGAAAAAACTAATTTATAAATTCAGGATGGCTTGTGGAGCACAACTATTGTCTGTAGGATCCTGACACTAAAGGCTCGTTTGATTTGCTGGATTGGATTGGATAATACTAGATTATATATAATATTATGTTGTATTTGGTACAATATTAGATTGGACTATAAATAATTATGTTTTATATTATAATATTACAATTCACAAGTTATTATTATTATTAATATTATAATAAACTAAAATTTTGTATTATTAATTATACAAATCAACCTCAATGACATTAATGAAATATAAATTATAATTTAAATAATTTTTATTTTGTTAAAATATATATATATATATATATATATATATATATATATATATATATATGATATTTTTATTCAATAATCTATTACTTTATAAAAATTTATCTTTTTGAATACTAATTTAATAATTAATTTATAATGTAAAATTGGAATTATAAAAATATTTAATAATTAAATAAATTAAAATAGAATTTAATTAAATGTGAAATTAATAATGATTTTTAGTATAATTTATTATTTACATTATTAAATTCAATATTTTTTATTATATTTATCACATATTACTATAATTTTAATATTTATAAATTATTATGTTTAATTGAGTTATCAATATAATCAAATACTAACTAATCCCATGACCCCCGTTGCGATAATTTCCTTTACAAAATTAAGATTAGCTTGTGGGCCCAAGATAACTAAATCCCAATACCTTGATAGCACCAAATATGAGATAAGGATAAAAAAAAAAAAAAGAGTCTAATCCCCACTTTTAATCCTCTAACCAAACACGCCCTAAATGTTTAATTTATAAAGTCACGTTTGGTTGCTTATTTCAGTGTTCTTGAAGATGAAGACATATTGGAGGGTAGATTGAAAGCTTGCCAGTGATTTCAAAATGCTTCAATGTGTGATAAGTGAAAGAGACATTTAAAGACCATTGTTTAAATATATATTTATAATTCTTGAATTTAATAGAAGGCTATATAAATGCAGTAACTCAAAATTTTGTAAAAATTATAAATATAATATTAAAAGTAAACATAATATAGATTTACAAAAACAATTGGATGATATTAGTGTGACAGTGTGGACTAACAAATTTTTGAAGAGTTGTCGTCTTAGAGCCAAGAGCTAATAGGTCACAGTCTCAGCGACTTGTCGGTTAACTGTTAGTATCTGGAACGCATTTTCATTTCTTTTTTGGAAAATGAATAGAGTTGTCGTCTAATATCTGCCACCAAAGCCTCCCACATCCTACAATATATACAACTGGAACAGATTTTTATTCCCCTTCCTATATTACCATCATCTCGTCACATTTAACCCTTTACAGTAATAATTCAATGAGTCCATCTCACACAGAGGAAAAATGAAACAATTTCCAACCAAATTTGTCAAAGGTAATTTTGTCATCTTTGAGGAAATGCTAATGTTTATCAATGTCTAGGTAGTATATATTTCATTATGGTCACAGTATTATCATCAGTAAAGATATGTAATCGATATGTAAAGATATCATCAGTAAAGATATTTTTAGAGGGTCTTCAATTTTAATACTTGCCAGTGCAATCCATCTCATCCACCAATATGCTTTTAATTCATTATTTTTTGCTGAACTCTTACTAGTTTGTTTCTCTACTAAAAAATTTCTACCATTTTCAATTAACAAAGAAATTATAGATCACTTAAATAAAATTTGTCAATTATTCTTGCTTCCTTTTGCCAATGACTAGCAGTGAGCCCTCGAACTGCCACTCAATATGTCCAATATGCCCCTGGAGTTACCATATAGACCAATAAATATTGCTTCCATGGCCCCAGAAAAATTGCTCATGATATAATCTCGAATACATCTATTTACTACATGATTGACGTGATATCAACATAAAATGATTTTCATTAGATTTTTCACTGCATACCAAAAAATAATTTGTAAGCGTTTGTCTTTACGTTATAGATGTTCTTCCATGGGAAAATTTGGTCCACAAAGAAATTATAAGAGACCTGACAAGACTTGCAACCTTGCTAGACGTAAAAGACTCCGTTGACTTCATTTCATCTCTTTAATAATTTAATTCAATTAACCCATCTTTGGTTAATGCATCAACCCTATTGAATTACAGCTATAGCAATGGCTTTTCCTCTTCTTTATTCACTTTCATTTCTTCTTCTGCTGCTGCAACTCGTCTTCATGGCTTTCTCCAAATGGAGATTTTGCCTTCGGTTTCCGCTCACTTGACAGCAACAAAGACCTTTTCTTGCTCTCCATTTGGTATCCTAAAATCCCACAGAAGACTATAGTTTGGTTTGCAAATGGAGATAGTCCTGCAGCTTCAGGAACAAAAGTTGATGTAACGCCACAAATTTCCATAATATTATGAAAATTGGGCTTTTATTGAGAATTATGGGTGGCCTATAACCCTTATTAAGAAAGGGATACTAATTATAAATAGAGGTTATTTATGAGATAATTTTATAAATGAGTTATTTTTCCTAATTAAATAGGGTTTCTTAAGACTCCCTATAAATTCATACTTTTTCTCTTCCATAATCCTAAGTCCACGACGTTTATTTTTCTTCTCTGCTGCTCTTTACGCTACTACCCAAATCTTAAGATTCAAACATTTGTTTAGGAGAAAATCAAAGCGATGGGTAAGTTATTCTCCATATTCTCAACAGATTTCTAATCACTCTATCTAGGGTTTATATTGGCACGATTCTAGATGGTTATAAATCATAATGCATGATTTAGAATGTATTTAGGTTTTGTTTAGGGTTTTGATTTATTATGAGTTTAGTTAATCAATCCTTAACGTATTAAGCACAGGATAATTATGGACAGCATGAGTATCGCGAATTTAAACCTATATTTTCTAAATGATTTTTCTCATGAAATTTATATTTCTGGAAACTAGACATGTAGGGATTCTTGATTAAATTTTATTTCATTAAATTCGACTTCGGTTTCAATTTTATATGTATTTTCGAAATAGAAACCACTGGACTGGAAAACTGCGATTCCAGCATTGTGATCGGATTCACAAGATTATTTGTAACACCAAATGAACTCGGAAAATTCTGAAAGTTTATATGTAGGTTAATATATGTGTCTAAGATTCCCAATTTTAATTTCATAATTTTCTGATCAGTCTTTTATTTTATAAAAATCACAGAACCCGTTCTGTTTGGTTTAGGTTATGTGAAAACAGTTTCGAATTTGTTGAGAAATAAATAGTTTTAAAAATGTTTTTGATATCGGATCCTCTTGAAAATTTTACATGGGGTACTCATGGATGTCCAGAATAGTTTCTTAGAATATTATATCATTCTGAGTTTTAGATTAAGAGTTAAAATTCTAAGAATCAGACCTGTACGAGTATGAATCAGAAAATCAAATTCTTAGAATAAGTTATTAATTGTCATATCTTATATTTGTTTAAGGTATTGAAGGTGATTCAGGCTCTTAGAAGCTTCGAGGTGTGTTAATTCAAATTCATTTGTCGAGGTAAGTAACTTTATTCCTAGTATATTGGATATGTATAAATATTTTGATATTATTATTATAAGTATAAATGTTTTATACTACTTAAAGGATTAATTGATTTTGATAACAAAATTAGTTTTATGTAAATATTTTCAAACCTAAATTCTTTTTTTAACGAAGTATTTTATAAATGTTTTTTAATATGTAAATGACTTTATGACAGACAACCTTTTATGATTTTATCTATAAAATAATTGCAAGCCTAAATTGTTGTTATGGACATTTATGAAACTGATACAAATGTTTTGTGTTTATGTATAATTTTAATTATTTATGATTGTACGGAGACCACCTCTTGGGACTATATGGGGGCCACCTCTTGAAGGCTAAAGCATCGCAAAATGCCACATATAGTGCAAAGTGCCACGTATAAGTCATTATGTTTTGGCTCATTGTCCGTAGTTATTTTGATTCTGATTCTGATCGTATAATATGATATATGTTTGTTCTGGACCAACACTGGGTTTCTGTTCTGAGTGTGAACACGATATTCTGATTCTGTTTCTGACCAGGTCACCGGGACTATAGGTGACACTATGTGACATGAGCTAACATTTTTGTTTTCTGTGTACGTATTATATGATTTACTTCGTAAGTAAACATGCTTTTGAATATTCTGAATTATTAAGAATTTATCTTATGTTATCATGATATATCATTTTATGAAATTTATGGATTATGATATATGCTTTAATTAAAAGAAAGCTTGCAATATTTTTGGTATCGATAGGCCTAGTGTGTTAGGAATGATTTTACATACCGAGTTGACGGCTCACCCCTCGTCATTACTTTTTGCAGATTAAGTTTCTTTTGAGAGGTGCGCTTAGCTTTGGAGTTAGTAATTTTCCGTTTCCGTTTGCCATTTGAATAAGAGGAGGAATAGACTCGTGTTTTTATTTAGTTATTTCTATTATGAACGTATAATTTGGAGTTTGAGACTTTTGTTATTATTTTTTTATGTCATCGGGAGAGATTATTTAGTATTAGACGTTTGAATTTGTGGATTTATTTGAATAAGAATTGGAAGTATTTCAGTTTGAAACTTATGAGTAAAGATTATGATTGATGGGTAACCTCTTTCTTCACGTGCTCCGCACGTGTTAGATTTTGGGTGTTACAGTTGAGCTCACTGCTGATCGAGGCCTTGTGCTTACTAGCCCTCAAGGTCAAGAATTATGGAAATCCGATCCTGTTATAGGCATTGTTGCTTATGGCTTGATGAATGATACATGCAATTTTGTTCTGCTCAGTGACAGTGAGCAGTACAAATAAGCTATGGGAGAGCTTCAAGAATGCCACTGACACCATGCTGCCTTCACAAATATTTGAAACGGGACAGTTTCTGTCTTCCAAGCAATCAGATGTCAATTTTTCCAAGGGAAGGTTTCGATTCGAACTGAATTCAGATGGGAATCTTGTGCTTACTATAGTAAACTTGCCTTCTGATTATACTAACGAGCCTTATTATGAAAGCAAGACTAATGGTTCTAGCAATCAGCTTGTGTTTAATCAGTCAGGGTACATGTACATATTGCAAGATAATGATCAAAGATTCGCTCTAACAAGAAGAGTTGAAACATCAGCTTCCAACTTTTATTACAGAGCAACAATCAATTTTGATGGGGTTTTTACTTAGTATCAGCATGCGAAAAATTCCACTGGAAATGAAGGCTGGACAACGTTTTGGTCATTGCCAGATGATATTTGTAAAGCAAGTTTTGTTTTATCTGGCAGTGGCACTTGCGGATTTAACAGTGTTTGCAGACTAACTACTGATAGAAGGCCAATCTGTGAGTGTCCAAAAGGGTATACTTTGATTGATTTGAATGATCAGTATGGCAGCTGCAAGCCAAACTACACTCAGAGCTGTGTTGACGATGATGAACTGGGTTCTTCCGAAGATTTATATGATTTTGAAGAGATTACGGACACGGATTGGCCTACATCTGATTATCAACTCTTGACTCCTTTCATAGAAGAGGAGTGTAGGCAATCTTGCTTGCATGACTGTATGTGTGCCGTTGCAATTTTTCGAAGTGGAGATATGTGTTGGAAAAAGAAGTTACCGCTATCAAATGGGTGATTTGATGCCAACCTTAACGGCAAAGCTCTTATCAAAATCAGGAAAGGTAATCTGCCTCCAACAAGTCCTAATTTCCCAAGACCTAATGTAAAGAATAATCAGAAGAAAGATCAAGAGAATTTGATCATTTTGGGATCAGTACTTTTGGGTGGGTCTGTTTTTTTTCAATTTCTTGTTGGTTGGAGCTCTTTGTCTTTGCTTTTTCTTTGTTTACAACAAGAAAAACAATCAAGTTCCTTCTCATGATGGTGTTGTGGAAATAAACTTGCATTGCTTTACTTACAAAGAGCTGGAAGCAGCTACAAATGGGTTCAAGGAAGAGCTAGGAAAAGGAGCTTTTGGGGTTGTGTACAAATGGGCAATTGGTATGGCTTCTACGTATCAGGTTCCAATTGCGGTAAAGAAATTGCATAGTTTTATCCAAGATGGTGTGAAAGAATTCAAAACAGAAGTAAACGTTATCGGCCAAACTCATCACAAGAATCTTGTTAGACTGCTCGGATTTTGTGATGATGAACTAAATAGGTTGCTGGTATATGAGTTCTTAAGCAACGGCACTTTAGCTAGCTTTCTCTTTGGTGACTTAAAACCTGGATGGAGTCGGAGAACAGACATTGCTTTCGGGATTGCAAGAGGACTTTTGTATCTATATGAAGAATGCAGCATGCAGATTATCCATTGTGATATCAAGCCTCAGAATATCTTGCTTGATGATTACTACTGTTTGGTAACGGATAAAATGAGGAAAAAAGGGAGAGTGGGGGCATGACTTTTATCTCATCCATAACTTCCGAAAGTGGGAGAGAACAAGGGGGGAAAAAGGGGAGTGGGGAGTTACTTAGGGGGATTATTTATTTATTTTTCTCTCTTCTCCAAAGGGGTTTTTGGCTCTCTTCCTCTCATGGAAAATTCTTGCTTTTACACTATACTTTACTTTCTGTAAATTACTCGAAAAGCTTTAGGTTTGAAGACAATGTTTATTAAGCCACATGAGTGGTGGCACAAATTTTTCCGAAAGGCCTAGAAACTGACTTGAGCGTCGGAGGCTTCACGCTGGAAAAACTTCCTGCTCCTTTGACCATCTTTTATAATTTCAGGTATTCGCAGATTAATCGCCGATGGTTGCAGGATGTTGAGTGTTAGAAAATGTATATTTATAAAGGAGAAAATCATCATTTTACATTCCAAGTCTTACTAACAACCATTACTTTTATGCATTTTACCTTTTTGTAATTTAGTTACGTGTGTTTTATTTTAATTAAGTATTTTATGTATTTTAGGGGCATTATAGTCATTTCACAATAAAGGAGAGATCAGATGACGAAACGGACATCACTTTTGAACTTATGACGATCGAAAACCTTAAGAGAAGCATAAAAGGAAAAATGACACTATTCACATGTACGGTACTGTATACGTTACTGTTCACGACACTGTTCACATAGACGGATCGATGACGTGGCATTGACCAATGATGTGGCATTGACTGATGAGGTGTCACAATCCAATTGGACTAAAATTCTTATGTACTGTTGATGGCGACGTGGCAACATATTAGTGGACGAAAAATCTCGCGTACTGTGCATGCATCACACATGATTATTTTCAACCAAACCGTATCACTGTTCACCCGGGTCAAACCGTGTTACTGTTTATCTGCGTGGTCAAACCGCATACTGTTGACTGATGACGTGGTGCAATCCTGAGCGTCCAAACTATTTTTAATCCGATGGCCATGATTTACTCCATGTATCTATAAAAAGGGGGCCTCTCCCCTAATTTGATATCTCTGAATCTATTTTTGGGATCCATTTTCTATAATTCTTTCTCCATCTTGTATTTTCTTCGTATTTTAATAAATTCCCACTTTGCCCCTAGTTCAATTATGAGTTGCTAATTTTCTTTCAAGTTTGGGTTGAAGGTGAAGTCTCAACATGTGTCATGGGCTTTATTTGGTAAATTTATTTTATTTTCCCCTCTAGTTTTTGTGGATGTTTTGACTTCTCGTCGACAAATAATAATAGTCTTGTCTAGTACCGCCTGGTTTCACCGGCTCCCTAGTACAAGGTTATTATTATTTAGCACGATAAGCCCTTAACACCATATTGATTAGAGCGTGGTTCATGAGGTGTGGATTCCCCCCTCATGATTTAATTGGTATTAATACGGATTATTTAGCCCATGATGCATGTTGATACGGATCCAGATACCTAAGTATGTCATTTCAATAGAATTTTCTTCAATTGATTCTCGCCATTTCAATTCTAATTTTATAATTTATTCTCGCCATTTTAATTTATGTTTTAGTATAATTCAAATCATTTCCACCACAAATCCAACCACCCATTTACAAAATTAATTTTACAAACAATTAAAATCCCCTCTTTGTGGGATCGACATTCGTCACCATTAATCTATACTATAATAGATTCGTGCGCTTGCGAGTACATTAAAATTTACACAATAAGTTTTTGGTGCCGTTACCGGGGAGGTAAGTAATTTTAATTCTTATAATTAATTTTTGTGAATAATTTCTTTTAATTGTTTTCTTGTAATTTTTTTATTTTATTAAAAAAAGAAAAAAAAGTGAATCTACATTTAAAGGTTAGTATTTCTTTTCTTTTTCTCTTCTTTAATTTTGTAATTTAATTTTCAAGTTATTTTTATTCTTCTTTGTAATTTTTTTTATCTTATTAATTTTTTTTAGTTAATTTATTTCACGTATTGTTTTTTTGTGTATTTTTATAGAAAGGTTGTAATAGCGCAATAAAATTAGTATCGTAATTTCTCTCTCTTCTTTATTTTTATTTGTTTTGTTCTCATCTTTATTTTTATTTTATTTGTTTTGCATGCATGGTCGTAGGTCATTATCACCTAATCTTGAACCTATAGACCTTGAACTAGAAAAAACACTTCGCACACAAAAGCACATTAAAAATAAATTTGGAATGGATTTACAAGCACCACAGGAGGGCCATTTAAGGACTATTTTAGTCCCTTAACTAATTTAAGCACATCATGTATAAGATACCCAAATGTAGTTGTTAGGAGCTTTGAGTTAAAATCTAGTGTGCTAAATTGTCTCCTCACATTTTATGGCCTATAAAATGAGGAGTCATATAATCATCTGAATGATTTTCATGCTATTTGTCAAACTTTTAAATACGAAAATTTTTCAGACGATGATGTTAAACTCAGATTATTTCCATTTTCTTTAAAGGATAGAGCTCGTTCATGGTTAAATACATTGCCTGCCAATAGCATTTCATCATGGGAACAAATGGTAACAAAATTTTTGAATAAATATTTCCCAGTGCATAAAACCAATGCTATTCGCAGGGAAATCTCGAAGTTTACGCAGAGAGAGGACGAGCAATTTTTCGAAACATGGGAGCTATTTAATGGGCTACTCTTGAAGTGTCCATATCATGAGTACGAGAAATGACACCAATACCAATACTTTTTGGAGGGATTATTGCCGAATGTGCAAGAATGACTAATGGCAACAAGTGGAGGAGAGCTAATGTCAAAAAGTGCATCAGAGATTTAGGAATTCTTCTAGCGACAAGCGGATAATTCTCAACAACAGAGTCGATCACTCAGGAATACTAGAAGAATAAAGAGAGTGAATGAGGTTCGCATTAGTGAGTCAAGTTCAGAAATCAAAGAAGTCAAGGAGATGGTTGAAGGTCTTGCTCGACAAATAGCATCGTTATCGACTGCTAAATCAGCAGACCAACATGACCCTAACTCATATCCAAATCAAGCCAATGCTATAGGTGTAATGAGAAAACCATCGAATTACAACCCATACTCCAACACATATAATCCTGAATGGAGAGACCACCCCAATTTTTCATGGTCTCAAGGATTTCAACAGAATGGACCAGCAGCTGCAGCTCCACCAATGCAACCAATTCCTCAAGCTCCTCAAGCCTCTCAGCCCCCATTCAGACCATACAATCAAAACCAGAACTACTCTCAACCCAGACCATGAGAGGATGCATTCCAGAATTTCAAGAATGTTACTCACTCCACGATTGAGCAACAGAACCGCACCATTGATGGACTACGAAATGAGTTGAGAGCAGGCTTTAACTCACAAGCCCAATCAGTTTCAAGCCTTGAGAAGATGGTGGGACAACTTGCTTCTTCAGTTCAGACCTTGGCAATGACTGTTGAGAAAGGTAAGTTTCCAAGTCAACCAGTGCCTAATCCTAAAGGAGTACATGAAGTAAGTACCAGTTCACCACAGCAGCATGGAGAGGTCAAAGCAGTCATGACCTTACGAAAAGGAAAAGAGGTCAACAACAAAGTGGAGATGCCGGTGACAAAAGAAAATCAAATTGTACCTGTGAATGTTGAAGACTCACCACCAGAGGAGAAAGAAGAAACCAACACACGAGAATATGTTCCCAAAGCACAATTTCCTCAAAGGTTAGCTAAAGGCAAAAAGGGAAATCCACGGGTAATATTCTTAAAATCTTCAAACAGGTAAGTGTTAACATCCCTTTGCTTGATGCTATTAAACAAGTTTCATCTTATGCCAAGTTTCTTAAAGACCTTTGTACTAAAAAGAGAAATAAGATGGCATTTTTAACAGAAAATGTTAGTTCTATACTCCAACATAAAATTCCTTTAAAATACAAAGATCCAGGCTCCCCCACTATCTCATGTAGTATAGGGAACCACAATATTGAGAATGGTTTGTTGGATGTAGGAGCTAGTGTAAATTTGTTGCCTTATTCAGTATTTGTGAAACTTGAACTGGGAGAATTACACCCAACTCCAATGGTGTTACAGCTTGCAGATCGGTCCACGAAAATATCTCGTGGTATTGTGGAGGACGTGCTTATCCAGGTAGACAAATTTTATTTTTCTGTTGATTTCATTGTAATTGACACTCAACCTATACAGGATTCAAGGAAGCACATCCCCATTATCCTAGGCCGACCTTTCTTGGCAACTGCGGATGCTCACATTCAATGCAGAACTGAAAATATGTAGTTGTCTTTCGGCAATATGACTATGGAACTGAACATCTTCAATATTGCCAAACAACCTCACAGTGCAGATGATGAAATTATTGATGTGGATTTAATAGAAACAATAGTTGATAATACTTTTCTTTCAAACCTCAGTGATGATCCTTTACAAACATATTTAACTCACTTTGGTTTTGATTTTGATATTGACAGATCGGTCAATGAGGTCAATGCTATACTTGACTCAGCACCATCCATGGATACTAATAAATGGAAGTCAAGAGTTGAACAACTAGCACCATCAGAGAAGAAACTCATCCCATCATCAGAATCACCACCGAAACTCGAGCTTAAACCATTGCCCAACACATTGAAATATGCGTTTTTAGGGGAACAGAAAGGTAAGTTGTTGGATGTTTTAAAAGAGCATAAAGGAGCATTAGGATGGACCATAGCAGACATAAAAGGTATAAACCCTGTAGATTGCATGCATTACATTCACCTTGATGAAAATGATAAATCTACTAGGGAAATGCAACGTCGGTTAAATCCTAACATGAAAGAAGTTGTTAGAACTGAAGTCCTTAAGCTATTAGACGTAGGTATCATTTACCTTGATGAAAATGATAAATCTACTAGGGAAATACAACGTCGGTTAAATCCTAACATGAAAGAAGTTGTTAGAACTGAAGTCCTTAAGCTATTAGACATAGGTATCATTTACCCAATTTCTGATAGTTCATGGGCCAGTTCTGTACAAGTTGTCCTCAAAAAGTCAGGAGTCACAGTAGTTACCAATGCTGATAATGAATTGATACCAACTAGAGTGACTACAGGATGGCGTGTTTGCATTGATTATAGAAAGTTAAATTCTGTCACACGTAAAGACCATTTTCCTTTACCATTTATCGATCAAATGCTTGATAGATTAGCAGGCCATAAATTTTATTGCTTTCTAGATGGCTATTCAGGATACAATCATATTCCCATAGCACCAAAAGATCAGGAGAAAACCGCTTTCACTTGCCCTTTTGGCATATTTGCATATAGGAGAATGTCATTTGGATTATGTAATGCACCTGCTACATTTCAACGATGCATGTTGAGCATTTTTTCTGATATGGTTGAACGACTCCTTGAAGTCTTTATGGATGATTTTTCTGTCTTTGGTGACTCGTTTGATCAATATTTACACCATCTAACACTAGTTCTGCAGAGATGTATCGAGAAGAACTTAGTCTTAAATTGAGAGAAGTGTCATTTTATGGTAAAATAAGGTATTGTTCTCGGTCAAATCATTTCGAGCAAATGTATTGAGGTTGACAAAGCCAAGGTGGATCTCATTTCGAATCTTCCTCCACCCAAAACAGTCAGAGAAGTAAGATCTTTCCTTGGGCATGCTGATTTTTATAGATGTTTCATTAAAGATTTTAGCAAAGTTTATAGACCCTTATGCAATCTACTTGCTAAGGATGTACTTTTTGTCTTTGATGATTTATGTCTTATGTCGTTTGAAAAATTAAAGCATTTGTTGACATCATCACGCATCATTCAGCCCTCAAACTGGAGCTTACCATTTGAGCTCATGTGTGATGCATCTGATTATGCAGTAGGAGCAGTATTAGGACAAAGAGTTGATCGAATTCCCCATGTTATTTACTATGCTAGTATAATATTGAATGATGCACAATTGAACTATTCAACTACTGAAAAAGAAATGCTAGCAGTAGTGTTTGCATTGGAAAAATTTCGATCTTATCTCATTGGTTGTAAAATAATTATATTCACAGATCATGCTGCTCTTAAATATCTTCTCACAAAGAAAGATGCAAAAGCTAGACTAATTCGTTGGGTGTTACTTTTGCAAGAATTTGACTTGGAATTCAAAGATAAAAAAGGGACAAAAAATATTGTGGCGGACCATCTCTCTCGTCTACATTTTGACACAATTACAGAGCCATTACCATTGAATGAGTCATTTTCAGATGAACAATTAATGAATATGGAAGTATTACCTTGGTATGCTGATATAGTTAATTATCTTGTTATAGGTAAACTTCCAGAGCATTGGACCAAGCAAGATAAGGCTAAATTCTTTGCAGAAATAAAGAATTTCTTTTGGGATGACTCGTATTTGTTCAAGTATTGTGCATATCAACTCGTTAAATGATGTGTCCCAGAAAATGAAATTCAGAATATCCTTTCATTCTACCATGAACAAGCTTGTGGAGGCCATTTTAATGTTAAGAAAACAGCGACTAAAATTCTACAATGTGGTTTTTATTGGCCAACTATATTTCGAGATGCTTATACTTTCTGTTCTTCATATGATAGGTGTCAACGAATGGGGAGCATTACACGAAGGAACATGATGCCATTAAATCCAATTTTAGTGGTTGAGATTTTTGACGTATAGGGTATCGACTTTATAGGACCCTTTCCCCATTCTTTTGGCCATAAATACATATTGGTTGCTGTTGATTATGTATCGAAATGGGTAGAAGCGATTCCATGTAGAAGCAATGATCACAAGGTGGTGATAGAATTTTTAAAAAGCAATATTGTTTCACGCTTTGGATTCCCTCGAGCAATAATCAGTGATGGTGGTGCCCACTTTTGTAACAAAGCATTCAAAGTTCTTTTGACAAAGTATTCAATCACACACAAAGTGGCGACTCCGTATCATCCGCAAACCAAGTGACCAAGTTGAGATATCCAATCGAGAAATAAAACACATACTAGAAAAGACGGTGAGGCCAGACATGAAAGATTGGTCATTACGAGTTGATGATGCATTATGGGCATATAAAACGACTTTCAAGACCCCGATTGGGATGTCACCCTACAGGCTAGTGTATGGAAAAACTTGCCACCTACCTGTGGAACTCGAGCATCGTGCATATTGGGCCATCAAGAAATTCAACTTTGACATGCAACAAGCCAGCTCAGAAAGAAGAATACAACTGGCAGAACTTGAAGAAATTCGCAATGATGCATATGAAAATGCCAAGATTTACAAGTAACGAATGAAAGTCTTCCATGACAAGCAAATTATACGAAAGTCTTTCACTCCAGGTCAGAAAGTGCTTTTATTCAATTCTCGCTTGCACTTATTCCCAGGTAAGTTACGCTCTCGATGGTTTGGTCCATTTATTGTTCCTACTGTTTTTCCACATGGGGCAATTGAAATTAAGGATCCAAATAACGGTGTCACGTTTAAAGTTAATGGTCAAATATTAAAGCCATATCTAGAGTACCAACCACATGGAGAAGATACCGAAATAAATTTGAGTGACCCACCAGAGTTGAATTGATTTTTTTTCTTTTCGTTGATTTGATTTTGTTTTCTTTCTTTATATTATTCTTTTGCTAATTGAAATTATTTTTGCGTAAGTGTGTTTGTTTAACTATTACGTTTTCTCTTATCATTTTTAATCATGAACACCTTACTTAGACCGTTCCTCCTGAACATTTTTAAACCTACTTCAACGTGTCAAAACTCATCTTAAAAGGCAGATTCAATTTTGTAAAACACAACGCATTTGGGCTCTACAACCACCAGAGTTAGTAGCCTATGTTGAGGGTTTAGAACGCCAACTTAGAGACATTGAGAGAAGTGTTTACGACATCCAGTTGGAGCTTGAGGTAAATTCAATAAGAGGACGATTTTAATTTTCTTTGTGTGTTTTAATTTGTTTTTCTGTTTGTGTGCTTTAGTTTGTTACCCCGGTGAAGTGGCGGATAACGGTACTCCGTGACAATCAAGTCGGTTACTTTAGTTTTCCCATAATAACTGATATTCTGAGGCAAAAGTATGGACAGAAATGAGATCTTAACGAAGCTTCACAAGCGATTCTCTCACTTCCTCATAATGCCATCCTTACGATTTACAAATCTCGGTCCGAACGCATGCGATTGCTCATGAGGAATAACATACCTGCTGATATCAGTTGGTTAATTGAGGCGAAAGTATGATTGGCATGTGAGTTACCTCCAAAATTTATTGCATACATGCCTGGTTGTGGTAAAGAAAATTATGCAAGAAAACGACGAGCTCGAAGAATTTCTATTGCTTGTCATAAGTGTGCCAGAATGAGTTGCGATAGAAACCCATGTTCTTTAGGAATGGTGTCTGATAACAAGGAAGATAAGATTCAATTCATTAGGGATGGCTTGAATAAGAAGTCATTGGATGATATCCTTTTGTCTCTTGAAACGCATCCTAGTGGATATGTGCAAGGAGCGATTCTCTAGTTATGGCCATTATTCCAGAAAGAGCATGCACGATATAGTCTCAGGAATCTGACTATAAACGACCATGTTTGCCAGTTTATAAGAAAACTGGATGGGAAGCCTATCATCGACCCATAGAGGGCGTTCAAGCTGTTTCTAGATGTAAAACCAGAGGAAGATGTGAGCCACAGTCGCAACTACCTGTAAATATCCTTTTACTTTATTGTTATTTTTCATTTCGCTGTTGTTTAATTGTTTGCATTATTGTCTTTAATAATTTAATTACTATTTGTTTTTTCCCTTTTACTGTTTCCTTTTTTACTCACAAGCCATGTGCTTTACGTGTTATTTGACATTGACATGTTACCTCACACACAGCTGTGACCTACTGTCACCAAGACTCTTAAATGTGATTTCTTTTTTGTCAAACACTCACAAATTATTTTTGAGAAGTATCCCAATGGCAGCTACTCCCAATAGACAATTCAAGAACATTTATGTACTTTCTGGATTTACTTATGGAAAACATAAAGAGTTCGTTGAGGCAGCCATAGATCTTAGTCGAAACATAGCAGCGAGAAAATTACACTTGGTGTATGGAGGAGGTAACCGAGGGTTATCAAAAATGGTCTTAGAAGCAGCTTTTATCAGAGGAAGTCAAGTGTTAGGCATCATCCCAAGAGTCTTAAAACCATTGGACAGTTCGTCTGACTCATCAACTGGAGAAGAGTTAGTCGTTTCAGGTATGCAAGAAAGAATAACTGAAATGCTTAATCATGCTGATGCTTTTATTTTCCTTCCAGGAGATCTTGCAACACTAGAGGCACTTATCACACTAGCATCTTGGGCCCATCTGCACATCCACCAGAAACCCATCGGTTTGTTAAATGTCAATAACTTTTATGATGGCTTTATCGCATTTCTTAACCATGCAATAAAAAACTACTTCATTCCTTCCCATGCGAAAAAACTTTTTATTTGTGCTCACACTGCTAATGAGCAACTTGATCTGTTACAAGCTTATAGACCGGAGCCAAACCCCTGGACCTTTGTGTTGGAGCGACCAAATAATGATGGTAACAGTAGCAGCAGTAAGAAGTACAAATTAGATTTAACTCTCCGCTTGTAAATATTTTCTTCTGTGTTACACCACTTAGGTGATGTCTTCTAAACTCTACTTATTTCCTTTCAAACATTGAGGACAATGTTTCGTTCTGGTTGGGGGGAGGGAATAGTTGACAATTGTGAAATTTTGGTTAAGTTTTTACTAATTTTTTGTTGTAGAAACTAACTGTTACTAACTTTTTGTGTCGAAGATGGCTGAATATGGAGTGTAGTGACTCTAGAAACGCATCTTCATCGTTTAAATTTTTTTTTTAAAAACTAAAAAAAATTTCAGACATTTTCTTTTTCTTTATTATGTTTTGATGTTCATTTTTCTTCTTCTTTTTAATTTCTCCTTATAAATATATATTTTCAAATTTTTGAGTCGAAGATGACTAAATATGGGGTGTAGTGACTCTAGAAACGCATCTTCATAGTTAAAAAAAAATTATTTTCGTTTTTTTATCATTTTAAGTGTAACTTTTCTAATTAGTTTTTCTGCATCATTTTCACATTTCTGCATGCATATTTTCCTTTCATGCTTAGAATAGGTTGGGGGGTATAATGTTGTTTTTTAAAAAAAAATTGTGTGAGTTGTTTTAACATTGGATGACATGATTAATTTCAAATTTTAGTATTTGTATTATCTTTGGTCTTAAGTAATGTTACGCTATATTTGCTACTTTACATGTTGAAGTCGGAGACAAATATGAGTTGCTTGAAGGAATGAACATGTCATAATAAGTACCAAGTGAGTTTTTGAGGCTGTCATTTTTCTTGGAGAGTAACCCTTTTACCCATTCTTTATACAGCTTAACAGTTTATTATTGTATATACGATCTTTAGATTTCCTTTGAGATAACCCTTAAAAAAATTGTAAAATAAAAAAAGAAGAAAAAAATGTGTGTTTCTACATTTGGAGGCCCATCTAACTAGTAAATATCGACGATATTTAGAGCCCTAAAATACGATAGAAAAGCCATCTTTGATCCGTTTGAGCCTTTCTAGCCATCCCTTTTATTAAATATCCATAGTTAATCCTTTTGAGCCTTTAAAAAAAACTTTTTCTTTGTCAACTTATCATCTTAACCCACTCCGATTTGGAGTATTACCCAATGTCTTATAAGTTCTATCACCTATTTGTATTTGAGAAAAATGTAAATAAGTATTTTTGTTCAGTGAAGTTATGCAAAAAAAAACAACAAAACAAAAGTTATTGTTTCAAAAGAAAAATAAAATAAAAATAATAGGTGAAATCCACCTTGCAACTTCAAAAAAAAAAAAAAAATATTTCTCTACATTTTTTCTCAAACATACACTTTGTTTTTCCTTATTTTCTTCTTTGTTAGCCATGTCCCTAGTCTACGTTATATCCTAATAAAAGTCGTTCTTTATTTTAGGAACTATAGTCTGAAGTAGAAGCTAGTAATGTGGGCTAAAAAGATGTAGTGATGCATAAAAAACAAAAAAAAAGAGATAAATAAATTGGGTTGACTAACTTTTTTATTTGACTTGAGATCATATTATTTCTAAGCTGATGGCATATTTCTTTCATCTTGGTGAGAGTATGTGATATCACTTCCTTATTTTCTCTCTCAAGTATCATTCATTGGAGTGACTATTTTTATTGGGTTTAATTTCTTTGTGAGAGTGTCACTACTTTCAGTGAGAATTTGGGGTTTGACATGTCATTCTTAAAAGTAGCTATAACAAAGTCTACTGGGCTGATTCATATGGATGGTTAATGTAAGTGTGATGTTTCTTTAGACTGGAGATAATGCTTATACTTTTATTTGATTGCTATCATTAGTCTGATTGAATAAACACGAGTGTAAAAAAAAAATTTGAATTTGAATTTTATTTTCGCTTTATTTGCTAGGGACTAGCAATAAGCTGGTTGGGGGTGTGTTGAGTGTTAGAAAATGTATATTTATAAAGGAGAAAATCATCATTTTACATTCCAAGTCTTACTAACAACCCTTACTTTTATGCATTTTACCTTTTTGTAATTTAATTACGTGTGTTTTATTTTAATCAAGTATTTTATGTATGTTAGGGGCATTATAGTCATTTCACAATAAAGGAAAGATCAGACGACGAAATAGACATCACTTTTGAGCTTAGGACGATCGAAAACCTTAGGAGGAGCATAAAAGAAAAAATTGTTCTATTCACATGTACGGTACTATTCACGTGTACGTTACTGTCTACGTTACTGTTCACATAGACGGATCGATGACGTGGCATTGACTGATGATGTGGCATTGACTGATGAGGTGTCACAATCCTGTTGGACTAAAATTTTTATGTACTGTTGATAGCGACGTGGCAGCATATCAGTGGACGAAAAATCTCGCGTACAGTGCATGCATCACACAGGATTATTTTCAACCAAATCGCGTCACTGTTCACCCGGGTCAAACCGTGTTACTGTTTATCCGCGTGATCAAACCGCGTACTGTTGACTGATGACGTGGCGCAATCCTGAGCGTCCAAACTGTTTTTAATCCGATGGCCATGATTTGATATCTCTAAATCCATTTTTGGGATCCATTTTCTGTAATTATTTCTCCATCTTGTATTTTCTTCGTCTTTTAATAAATTCTCATTTTGCCCCTAGTTCAATTATGAGTAGCTAATTTACTTTCAAGCTTGGGTTGAAGGTGAAGTCTCAACATGTATCATGGGCTTTATTTGGTAAATTTATTTTATTTTCCCCTTTAGTTTTTGTGGATATTTTGACTTCTCGTCAACAAATAATAATAGTCTTGTCTAGTACCGCCCTGATTTCACCGGCTCCCTAGTACAAGGTTATTATTATTTAGCACGATAAGCCCTTAGTAACATATTGATTAGAGCGTGGTTCATGAGGTGTGGATTCCCCCCTCATGATTTAATTGATATTAATACGTATTATTTAGCGCATGATGCTTGTTGATACGGATCTAGATACCCAAGTACGTCATTTCAATAGAATTCTCTTCAATTTATTCTCGCCATTTCAATTTCAATTTTATAATTTATTCTCGTCATTTTAATTTATGTTTTAGTATAATCCAAATCATTTCCCCCACAAATCCAACCACCCATTTACAAAATTAATTCTACAAACAATTAAAATCCACCTCCTCGTGGGATCGACACTAGTCACCATTGATCTATATTACAATAGATTCGTGCGCTTGTGAGTACATTAAAATTTGCACAACACAGGACATCTAGACGATTGGTCAATCGATTCTCTACCAAATAAATCTAATGCTGGTGTAGAAGTCTGATATTAAATCGTTAATAGACTAGATCAGATTTTAAGCATCAACATTTGGCGCTGTCTGTGGGGATCGATACAAGAAGCCAATTTGTTATCTCTATCAACGTTCATCTAGCCAAAGCGAAGGCAAAATATTATCATGTGTGAATTGAAGCAACCTGTCTTTTATTTTTGAACTAACGTGAAAGAAGCGAAGCGAATCGGTAAAAAACTAACCCAATGTCAACATTCAGAAGCTTAAGATCAGTAAAATCTGTCACAGATTCATCTCCACTTGTATTTCTAATTAAATTACTGCAATTACTTTCATTTTATTTGTTTGTGTGCATGATATATTGCATCAAATGATCAATTGTGATTTGGCTTTCATGAGCATGAGAAATTGATTATAGAGGATAGATTTAAAAAATACATAAACTGAATATATGAAATCATATCACAAACTAGTGGCCATATGCTTGTTGGTTTATAGTCAACTGCTGATCATGTGCTTACCATTAAAGTCTTGCACGCATACAAGTTTAGATATTAATATTTTAACCACTTTCCCAATCGGATTATGCCACGGTTTCAGCATGCATTTTGATGGGTTTAATCATTTCGAACGAGATTTAATTACTAATTGGATGCAGAGATGTGTCAGTTTGTAATTTCAGAAACAGGTTTAAGATGATATTTGTTAAAAGTGGTGATACGAGATCACGCACAGTAAGTGTTCGACAAAATAATTGACAGAATTAAAAAAAAAATCGCAGCCTCAAATTGTAAAGAGCAAGCTTAGGACTCTACTGAGGAACAATCAAGATGGTGAGATTAATTAGACTGGAAAACAAAGGCTGCAACTGAAATTACAGGGAGTGACGCTCAATAGAACATTGCGCAAGAGCCAAGGACTAAGATCCAGGTTCTAATTCAGTTGATTCAATCTATGCATGAAACTAATTGAGAGCATGAATTATTCTTAATCATAGCTCTGTTATACCTTTGCATGAGAGAACATTAGAAATTACGTATATATAGCTGTTTGTAAATAGTAGTTGTCATCCACATTGCACAAATTCTCATAATCGTTAATGAGTGTTGGAAGAAGTATAATTAGCATAATCTGGATGAGGCCGAGTATTGGTATTTTGGCTAACTTTAATAGTGGTTTTAAAACAAAACAAATTTTTATTTATTATGAGAATTGATAGGCATGTCTTCAAGCTTTAAAGAATTGATGAAGTTGGATTTTTGTTTCCTTCATATTTTATTTGTTTTGTGCCCGTGTTACAATATTGCAAGAATAATTTTAAGAAGGGAGCAAAGCATAGTCAAGCTCGAGATTTGTTTGATGAAGTACCAATGAAATAATGCAGAGCACAATCTCATGTGCACTTGTTCTAAAACCTCAGTTTTATATTTATCCTTTAAATCCACTACCTGACTTCAAAAATCTTATGGATGGGGTTTTGACTTATTAAGTCGTTAATGGAAAATAGTTAAGATTACATATTATAGAATATATAGCATAGTCATATATTAGCACACAACATGCTTGATCTAAGGATTGATGGAACTTGGGTTAGCATAAGATCATATTTTCTTAATACAGTGATATGACTTTGCTTAAACTTTTATATTACCATTTATTTGTTGATTACATATTTTATATAATATGATTTATTTTATACATAAATTTCAATATCTATAGTGTTAGTAAAAGGTGCTCTGCACCTTTAGCAAAGGTCTTTAATAATATTGCTAACCAAATATTATAGATGGTAAGAAAAACACCAAGGATGTTTATCCATCAAAGGCCCAAACATATATAAATAGCTAAAGCACAAGTTGTAAATATGAGCTATTTTCTAGACAAGTTATACGTTATAGGTCAGAAATTAAATTTTTGATAGTTTATTACAGCTGATCAATTTGCAGAGCAAATCCATATTTAAGGATTTAAAGAAAAAATCTCAAATAAGAGCACATAGAAGGCACACATTTGTAGGAATCATAACATGTCAGAAGTTATATTTTGATTTACTTTCTATGAAAATTTAATTATTTCTCTAAATTTTGCTATGTGAGATGAGGATACCTTATATTCATTAAATTGATTGTGCTCATATTAGGGCTGATGGTATAACTTAGTTAACTTGATTTCTTGAAAGTTACTCAATATGAGAATAATTTAAGAAATGAGAGCTAGGCTAGCGTTGAGAAGCTAATCAAAGTTTACTAATAAGGCATGCAAAGGCTCACCAAATCTCAAAACTTGTTTTATGGCGAGACCATAAGCCAAGCGTGCCATGATCTGCTCGACCAAGCGAAGGCGAGAAGACCCTCAAGTGTTATAAAAATTCCTAAGGCATGCAAATGCTCACTAAGTCTAAAAGCATGTTTATGGCGAGACCAGAAGTCAAGCGTGCCAGGATCTGCTCAACCAAGCGAAGGCGAGCAGACCCTTAAGTATTATAAAAATTCCTAAGGCATGCAAAGGCTCACCAAGTCTCAAAACCTATTTTATGGCGAGACCAGAAGCCAAGTGTATCATGATCTGCTCGACCAAGCGAAGGCGAGCAGACCCTCAAGTGTTATAAAAATTCATAAGGCATGCAAAGGCTTACCAAGTCTCAAAGCCTATTTTATGGTGAGACTATAAGCCAAGCGTGCCAAGATTTGCTCGACCAAGCGAAGGCGAGCAGACCCTCAAGTGTTATAAAAACTCCTAAGGCATGCAAAGGCTCACTAGAAGCCAAGCATGTCAGGATCTACTCGACCAAACGAAGGCGAGCAGACTACAAAAGTTTCAGAAATCTTCTAAGGTATGCAAAAGCTCTAAAGTCTCAAAACCTGTTTTATGGCGAGACAGAAAGCGAAGCATGCCAGAATCTGCTCGACCAAGCGAAGGCGAGCTGACCACAAAAGTTCCAAAAATCTCTTAAGGCACGCAAAGGCTCCACAAGTCTCAAAACCTCCTCGATGGCGAGACAGGAAGCCAAGCTCGCCAGAATCTGCTCGACCATGTGAAGGCGAGCAGACAATGAGAATTTCAAAAAAGTTTCTAAGGCAAGTTAAGGTTCCAAAGTCTCAAAACCTGCTCAATGGCGAGATAAGAAGTCAAGCTTGCTAGAATCTGCTCGACCATGTGAAGCCGAGCAGAAAGTAAAAAAAAAAAAGAAAAAAAAAGGTACTACAAGTAAAAGGCTTACAGTCTCCAAACCTTCTCGGAGTGAGACGAAGTCAAAGTTTGCCTCTCTTGCCCGACTAAGATTACGCGACCAAGAGTTATATGAGCGAAAAATGTTCTAAAGCAGATAAATGACTAAGTTTTAAAACCTACTTCAGGTGAGATAAGTACCTAAACTTATGAAACCTGCTTTACATGATTATGTGAGTAGGAAAATGGTATATTTAAAAGCATGTAAAAGTTTAAAACTTGAAACTTTTTTGTTAAGGGTAAGGTTAATTTAAGCAATCCCGAGCCGATTTATGGCAACCACCTCGAGTTCACTTTAAAATTTATATAGTTTCCAGTCTTGATTCGTTAAAACTCTCAACACTAGAAACTGGGGGACGGATAAAAGGAGGAAAAAAGGGAGAGTGGAGGCATGACTTTTATCTCATCCATAACTTCCGAAAGTGGGAGAGAACAAGGGGGGAAAAAGGGGAGTGGGGAGTTACCTAGGGGGATTATTTATTTATTTTTTCTCTCTTCTCCAAGGGGGCTTTTGGCTCTCTTCCTCTCATGGAAAATTCTTGATTTTACACTATACTTTACTTTCTGTAAATTACTCGAAAAGCTTTGGGTTTGAAGGCAATACTTATTAAGCCACATAAGTGGTGGTACAAATTTTTCCGAAAGGCTAGAAACTGACTTGAGCGTCGGAGGCTTCACGCCGGAAAAACTTCCAGCGCCTCTGACCATCTTTTATGATTTCAGGTATTCGCAGATTAATCGCTGGTGGTTGCAGGACATCTAGACGATTGACCAATCGATTCTCTACTAAATAAATCTAATGCTGGTGTAGAAGTCTAATATTAAATCGTTAATAGACTAGATCAGATTTTAGGCATCAACAACTACAATGTTCGAATTTCAGACTTTGGATTGGCAAAGCTTCTGCTGCTTGATCAGAGCCAAACACATACTGCTATTAGAGGAACAAAAGGGTATGTTGCACCAGAATGGTTTAGGAACATGCCCATCACAGTGAAAGTGGATGTGTACAGCTTTGGTGTTTTACTGCTAGAGATCATTTGCTGCAGAAGAAATGTAGATATGGAAGTGAATGAAGCAGAAGCACTCTTGACAGATTGGGCTTATGACTGTTACTGCGAAGGAATAATAGAAGCTCTGGTGGAATTTGATATAGAGGCTTTGAATGACAAGAAAAAGGTGGCAAGATTTGTAATGGTTGCCATCTGGTGCATTCAAGAAGATCCTTCTCTTCGGCCAACAATGAGGAAGGTTACTCAGATGCTTGAAGGGGTCGCTGAAGTGCTTGATCCACCATGTCCATGTCCATTTATTGTTGCCAACTGAAATCAGCTTAAGGAGTTGCTTTTAATCAACAGCAACTGATGTTCTGATAATTTAATTTGCTCTGCCTTCCTTTGAATGAGCAAATTGTTTACTCATCGTGTATTATCTAAATTAGATTATTGTGCTGTGGTGTTTCTTGTTATTAATCTAATTCCTGCAGAGAGTTGTCTGTAATTAAATGCAGCATAGTTGTTAAATTATCAGAAATTTGGAGGATCAATCAAAGTTAATTATAATCAGACCTCTCATAATCTGGTGGCTGATAGGTATATCCATCATTGAACTTGCACTTTGATCATAATTTCCAGGCAGAGAAATCAAATTTTGAGGGATGGAATATTGGAGATCAAGGTGTTATGACTTTTAATCTATACCTTACATGTGTACTGAAATCGCTACTTAAAAAAGTAGGAGGGTTGATGAGTAAAAATACTACAAGTGAAAGTTAGTCTTTACGGTACATTTTAGCCGCACTACCTTAAAGTTAACAACTGAAAAAATACCCCTTATTATACAGCTCATAATCTTTTCCCGTCATGCAAATACCTGGTCAATAATGTTGACAGCATTTTTTTTCCCCTATTTCTGAATGGTAAGACTTGATTCCATTACCCGTAAGCTGGGTAGATGAAGATTGTTTCAAGTCTTCAAGTCAACTTGGAAAATGTTGTTGGTGCATTTATTTCTTGTCGCTAGTCACCAGCTTGCCTCCCTCACCATTCTAATTTCAATATCTGCAGCAACTTCTTCACTGCATTTTTGTAATACACGGTGTTTTGGCCACGGCATATCAAGTCTTGCATGCACATAACCTTCATCAGAATATATCAAATCATCATACAAGACCAAGAAATTTAATAAGTCAATATCACGTAGTAATTTTTTTTTCTTTTTCTCTTTTTAATGGTAACATAATGCGACTGTCCCACCAAATGTGCAAGAACATTAATATGTCCAATTGCAGCGAACGCCTTTGCTTACGCGCTTTGAATATTCAACCCCTTTACATTTTCAATAATCTGTCCCACTTTTTATCTTCTCCACATGAAAAATATATTATCTGAATAATCCGTTCTTCCAATTTCATGTACTCAAAACAATTTCAGTAATTTCAGTAATGGCTTTTCATCTTATATCCCTTCTTTTCTTGCTTCTGCTGCCGTGTCTAACAGCCGCACAAAGTAACGGAACCATAAGTATAGGTCAGCAACTCACTGCAGCTGAGAGCACGGAACCATGGCTTTCCCCTTCTAAGGATTTCGCCTTAGGGTTTCACCAACTAGACAGTAAGGATCTCTTCTTGCCTGCCATATGGTATTACAAGATACCGAGTAAAACCATAGTTTGGTATGCATCGCCAGTCAATCCTGCGCCAAGAGGATCAAAACTACGGCTGACTGCTAATAGGGGGCTGGTGCTTGAGGACCCCGAAGGCCGGGAGATATGGAAATCTGAAATCAGTACGGGACAAGCAGCTTTTGGTGTTCTTTATGATACTGGCAACTTTCTGATCGTAAATACAAATTCTGAGAGGTTATGGCAGAGCTTTGATCATCCTACTGATACCTTGCTTCCTACGCAGACAATGGAACGGGGTGGGGTCGTATCTTCCAGACGAAAGGAGACTGATTTCTCTCGAGGAAGGTTCCAATTCCGTCAATTGGAGGATGGAAATGCAGTGCTTAATACCATAAACTTGGAAAGCGGCTTTGCGTATGATGCCTATTTTTGGAGTAACACGTTTGATACTAACAGATCGAATGCTGGTTATCGAGTAGTCTTCAATGAGTCAGGCCAATTGTATGTTTTGAGAGAAAATAAACAGAGAGCCAGTCTTGTACCAGAAACAGTCTCAGCAAAAGAAAATTACCTCAGAGCAACTCTAAACTTTGATGGTGTTTTTATCTTCTACTCTCACCCCAAGAATAATAGCACTGGAGACGCTATCTGGTCAGTCAGTGATGTCTTGCCGGAGAATATTTGCATTAACAATGATATCCGTAAAGGATTAGGCAGTGGAATCTGGGATTTAACAGCATCTGCAGTATCAGTGGAGCCAAAAGACCAATCTGCCAATGCCCAAAAGGGTTTTCTTTACTTGATCCAGATGATGTCTACGGAAGCTGCAAACCGGACTTCATTCTAGGCTGTGAAGAAGATGGGAAGAAATCTGGAGAAGATCTATATTATATTGAAGAGCTAAGGAACACTGATTGGCCAACATCTGATTATGAACAGATTAGTCCTTATAGTAAAGATGAATGTGTGTCATCTTGCTTAAAGGACTGTCAATGTTCTGCTGCGGTATTAAGAGATGACACCTGCTGGAAGAAGAAACTACCTCTCTCCTATGGGAAAACGGACAGGGATGAGACAGGGACAACTTTCATCAAAATTAGGAAAGTCCCTTCTGGAGGAAAGAAGAAAGTGGATGTATTAATCCCGGTTGTATCTGTACTCTTCGGCAGCTCTGCATTAATCAACTTGCTATTAGTCAGCGCATGTTGTCTAGGTTTCCTAGTTGTTAATCGCAAAAAGTTCATGAGGCCTCACCAAGAGGATCAAGGTGTCTCATATATGAATTTGCGCTGCTTTACTTATAAGGAACTTGTAGAAGTCACTCGTGGATTCAAGGAAGAACTCGGAAGAGGAGCCTTTGGCACTGTTTATAAAGGGTTTGTGAATATGGGTTCTAGCAATCATGTTGCGGTGAAGAAGTTAAATAGTGTATTCCAAGACAGTGAAAAAGAATTCAAAGCTGAAGTGAATGGAATCGGTCAGACACATCATAAGAATCTGGTTAGACTACTTGGGTACTGTGACGAGGGACAAAATCGACTTCTAGTGTATGAGTTCATGAGCAATGGCGCCTTGGCTAGTTTCCTCTTTGGAGACTCAAAGCCGAATTGGAAACTGAGGACCGAAATTGCCATGGGAATCGCTAGAGGTCTCTTGTATCTTCATGAGGAGTGCTGCACCCAGATCATCCATTGTGATATAAAGCCTCAAAACATACTTCTTGATGATTATTACAACGCCCGGATATCTGATTTTGGATTGGCAAAGCTTTTGACGCTGGATCAGAGCCATACCAATACCGCCATCAGGGGAACTAAAGGATATGTTGCACCCGAATGGTTCAGGAACATGCCGATCACTGTAAAGGTTGATGTGTACAGTTATGGTGTGCTGCTTCTAGAAATCATTTGCCTGCGAAGAAATATAGATAACGAAATCAGCAAAGTGGATAAAGCTATTCTAACCGATTGGGCTTATGACCGCTATCAGGAAAGAACACTCGAAGCTCTGGTTGAAAATGACTTAAGAGGCCATGAACAACATGACTATGCTGCACAGGTTTGTGATGGTTGCCTTTTGGTGCATTCAAGAAGACCCCTCTCATCGGCCCACCATGAGGAGGGTTACACAAATGCTTGAAGGAGTTGTTGAAGTACCAATTCCCCCATGTCCATGGACCCTAAACATTACAAGTTGAAGCGAGAAAGACTTGCAATTGCGTAGTACTAATGTTTTCTGTGCATAACTTCTACCTGCAGGTGAATAATCTGCTATTAATATCATATTTTCTTCAGTTCAAGCGAAGAATTTCAGCCGTCGTTATGTGTACTAAGTAGTAAAAGAGTTCAGTGAATAATGTAATATAGTTTATATGTTTCTCAAAATTTACCGCATTGACTTAGTTTTTAATTAGTGATATCCCTCTGGTTCCAAATGAAATTATGTAGAATTCTAAGTGAGAAGTCACGTGTTCAGAAAATCTGATCAATAGCAAACTATGTCATGTTGTCTATAAATGTTGTTGGGGTGGGGCTATTTGAACCCATCAATTTACTCAATAAAGCTATTTACTAAATAAACCCATCTTTAAATTTTAAAATTTTAAATTTTACTCAGTAAACCTACTAAAATACCTAATATGCCCTTTTTAAACCCAATTTTTATAATAATAGTAATTTTACTCATTAAACCCATAATATTCATTTATAAACCCATTAGATTGGAAATTGATTATTAATTAGAAATTTAATAATCAATTTTGAGTGAATAGCCCTCGTTCAAAGACAAATGAATCAAAACATTCTAAATGGAGAAAATAGTTGTCATCATGAAATTATTTTTTTGAGTTATATTATAGTGGTGAGAAAAATCTTGTATAATGGTATAAAAATCTAATATGCGGAATTTGAGAAAAAATAAATTTTTCAGAATTTGGGAAAAAACAATAATTGATTATTAATTGAAAATTTAATCATCAATATTAATTAAACAATTTTGAGTGAGGGGTCATTCCCAAACGAATCATATCCATCATCCATATCCATGAACGTTGAGCCGGAAGAACAACGCGAATGGCATGCCAATATTAAAACAAAAATAAATAAATAAACATATGAATAATATTATAGAGTCAATTGTCTAAAATTATTCTATCTATAGTAGCCACCTTAGGACTTATAATTTCTCTAAAATGTTGTATTTGAGAAGCATAAGAAGTCTCCCATCCATTTGCGATAGGGTGATGATATGTGCCCCAATCATGTGTAATAGGTGGAATAGGATGACCTGGTGTTAAAAAAACCTGTAAAAGCTGATAATTAATAATTGTAAATTATAAATGGAACAACATTTAATTAATAAAATAATAAATTATACCTCAACAAAATGATTGCCAAATACATAGCCAAGAGCAATATTTCTGCGAGATAGTATATGCACTGGCTCAGATCTCAAAGGCAAAAATGTAAGGCATTGTACTGAGGACAAGTGGAATAAGACAACATTATAGCACGATGCTATAAGATGACCCATGTCAGGCATAGTCATCCATCGATCAGACGATACTGGCCAATTCTCATAATATGAAAGGATGTGAATAAGCTCATTCACTCTTTCAGGTCCGTATAATTTGCCATAATCATCCAAGTGAGAGTACAACTCATTTAGTAAATCTTTCCTCACATGTACCCATCCATCCTCGCCCAAGCCTATTAAGTCAGCTATTGCTCTAAAACCACAGTTACCATCAGCTACAACATCTTTAATGTGATGAATATATGATTGTAATCCAACTGGAAATTCATCAATAAAAGTAATTGATTTGACTGGCGTGCTCTTGTTAACCTACAAATATAGGTATTATGTATAATAAAAATTTTAAATTAAATAACTTATTAAATAACTTAAGCATAAATTTGTGTTACCTTTGTTTTCGGTCTTCCTCTGCGTTTAACCTCAGCTTTTGATTTAGCAGTTGTAACTGAATTACTCTTCACATTAAGTGAACAACTTTCTTGGCCAGATAATGATATCTCAAAAGCAGATGGGTCGCGACGGGTTGAAGTATCGACTTTGATAGATGGTCGACCTCGTGTTCTTGTCTTCACTTCTAGATCTAAAAGAAAAGTACACCCAGGATTGGCTATCTCCTTCAATTTTTTCAAAATATCTAACTGGATTTCAATCGAACTCTCATTAAACCGGTTAGCAATTAACTCAAACTCCGGTTGACAACTTAGCTCTACCTTTTGTTTCTGAGTGACAGCTACTAAATCAAGTTTTTTCCAATGAAGATCAATTCTCTCAAGTGGAATAGGCTGACATTCTCTTTTGTATTCTGCAATCTCATGAGCACACGGTAAACCATGTGTTTGGCGAATAACACACCCACATGCAGAGCGGTCGACCCCAATAGAATTAGCACGTTTCAGCTCACTAAGGGTGATATTTAATGCAGTTATAGAGATAAAGCCTCGAATATGTTTGAATTCTGTAGGCTTGAATTGATGTTGAACAACTGTCAAACTTTTCTCAAATGATGCTTTAATATCTGTATGTTGCAGCTCAAGTAAATTGTGTATCTTTGCCCATGATGTCTCAAAGTTTCCTTGACTTGTGGAAAGATACTTCTTCAACCTTGAATGTGAACTTTCAACCCTATTAAAAAGATAATATTAACAAAAAAATTAATAACAACAACAATAATAATGAATAAATTTAATAAGTAAAACCAATAAGTTATTAGTAAAATTAAAATGTTATATACCTGTTTGTTGTTAAATTTCCAAAGTGCATAATTTTATCTGTCCATGCTGAAACAAATCTTTCTTTATAATTGTTCAACCATGTATTTGTTACATATTCCATCACTGTCGGAAAAGATGCAAAATCTCTCTGCATGATTTTAAAGTGGTCAATGAATTCAATTTCATTTGAAGATAACACCAATAAGTTCCAACTCATTATGAACTTCTCCCACTTATCATTTCCTGCAAATAACTTCTTGCAGTTTGCCATAATATTCCTACTAATATGCCATCTACATAAAAAATGATTTGCACGAGGAAATATTTTCTCAATGGCATTCATTAAAGCCAACTCTCTATCAGTGACAATGACCCTAGGTAAAAAATCATTGTCCATTAAACCCCTCAATCTATCTAATGCCCATGTGTAGCTATCTTCCCGCTCAGAACTGAGATATGTATAAGCAACATTAAAAGTCATATCAGTTGATGTCACTCCTATAATCTCAAATAAAGGAAGATGATATTTATTGACTTTATAAGTACAGTCCATTAGCAAAACGCTTGGAAATGAACGTAACAACTCTATGCTCTTAGGGTGTGCCCAAAACAAGTCTTTAACAATATCTGTATTGTCATAACACCTATGCCACTCAATGTAATTATGTTCAGATAACTTACTCAAAAGTTGTTGCATTTGTGATCTGCCAGCCATCTCAATCACCTTGTATCTCTGTCGTGCATTGTATATTGACTTCATTGTAGAAACATTAAATGGGTCCTTTTTTTTCAAAGTGACTAAAATATCTTTTGGTCGTACCATATTTTTTGACATGTCAACTAATATTGATGTTTCTTCAGTAGTTAATCGCCCTGCAAATGAGTGCCCTTCAAGATGTTTTGCAATTGGATGATTATGAACTCCGCACATTACCTTTAACATCCAGTCACTATGAGTGTCTAACTTTTGGCCCTTTAGTTTAAAAGGACATCCGCATTTTTTTGTACCAGTTATTCTTGATTTCAAATCTCTTTGGTTGTCTTTCTTCTTTATTTTTTCATACTTTCCACCTCTCTCACAACCAAAAAAGATCCTTGCTCTTTTACCACCACGACCCACTTCAGATCTCTTGATAACAATCATTATACCATTTTTCTTTCCGACATTACGAGTCCACTGAATCATTGATTCTCTACTCTTAAATATCTAGATAGAAAGAAATCTCATGTAAGTTAAATAAAATTTGGTAAAAAATTAATCCAAAATTAATTATAAACTAAAGTTACCTCATGAGTTGTAAATTCACTGCTATAATCCATCACACAATCTGTATCATAATTCGTAGATTTAATGGAAACATCATCCTGCATATAATAAAATGTAATTACTAAAACTACAAAGTACATTTAGATAATTAGTTTTATATGACACATAAAGACCAAACTAAAACGATATAATTTTCTTAGTATTAGATCGGTGAAAATAATAGTTACTCTCGGAAGAAACATAAAGTTACAAAAACAAACTATTAAAAGAAGTGAACCTCAGCAAATGAGTTAAAATAATTCTCAGAAGCGACTGGCTCCATCTGTGCTTTAAGCTGCTCACTTGCATCCAAAACTGCAGCTCCATTAATATCAGAACTTGCAGAGGCAATTGTTGGTGACACATTAGGAACCTAATTTATTTTGGCAAATTCAAATACAATAAGATATAAATACATCAGCTACTATTTACGAGGCTACCAAAAACTAATTAAAGGCAAAGATCAATGCATAACAAAGAGAAAATTTTCAATAAACAAAAAGGGATTAAAGCACGATTCGTTATTCTCGTAATTCTAAAACCATAATTTGGAAAAAGAAAGCAAGATAATCAATGAGGAACTAGTTTTTAATGATGTGGTGCTTGGTGGAATCACGTGGTGACCCACCTCCATGAAATTGTTTAGTTTAAAAATTGTAGCAAATTCCTCTCTGAAACTGAAAGCATTCAAGTGCACAGGGACAATTAATGTAATGAGACGAAAAATCAAAGAACAGCCAACTTTATTCATGATTCAAACAAAGGAAACATTTTATTAACATTTTCTGTCAATTTCGAACAGAAAAGAGAAAAAATCAAATATAAAAAAAAATCGTACCTGTTCATGATTGTCAATATTATTTTGTTCCTCCATAAAATTAATATCCATCAAATCAATCAACTCACATGTGATTATTTAACAGGCTTGAGAGAAGAATCTCACCTCTTGATTGATTAGGGTTTAATGAAAATTTGATTAGGGTTCTATAAAACTATGTTGAATATAAAGATGGGTTTAAAGAGTAAAAATTTTATTTTTTTAATTATATTCTAATGTCTATATCTGTAATTTAATTTAAGGGTATTTTAATGATAAAAAAATTATTTTTAAAAATGAGTTTATTAAGTAAATTAGTGGGTTCAAATAGCCCCACCCATGTTGTTGATAGTGGAATGGAGAGTGTCAACTTACTGGTTAAATGTGGTCAAGATGCTTGGATAATTTGAACAAACTGTTTTAATTTTGAAAGAATAATGTGAAAAGAAATATTATGCTCCACTGGCACATTGATAATATATGAGTGTCATTGATGCTATCTTTCTGCAAATATCACTGTGTTCAGCAAGTATATCAAATAGCATTATGATGTTGCTAAAGGAATTATAAAAAATGTAAAGCATCACCTATAGGAAACAATGTGAATCTGCTAAACAGTTAAATTGATTATTCTTTATAATGCCCTAAGATAAAATGTTTTTTCTAATTAAATATTTTGCAAATTATCTGATCCGAAGAAATACTTGAGTTCTTGTTATACTGTTAAATATTTGATGAATTCCATGTCTATTTTGTGTTAGATTGTTAAGAAACATCTATTTCTGTTCAACTAAAGATATTAGATATCTCCTGTTCAAGATTTTGTAGCCCTTAATTCCAGCTTCAAAATTATTTTCTTGCCCTTTATTCCAACTTTGAAACTTATATGAAGGAAAGCCGTTTTTTTTCCTTTGTTTCAAACTGCAACATAATTCACTGTACCTGTGGAGTTTGAGAGATCAACATAGCACTTGATTCCTTTGCATGACCGGCAGAACGTAATACATATTACAAGTAAAACACGGGTCAACCTTACATAGCTGTGACTAAAAACATCGTGATACAGAGAAATTAGGATGCCTTCATATTCACGCAAAAAAACTCGTAAAAGTTGGGAAAAAGACTTAGACCAATAATTCCAGGAAAAGCAAGCTCTTAGTCTCAAAGCCAACAATCACCTCACAGTGCTCGCATAGTCGTATGCATCACATTGAATTCCAAGGAAAATGAAACTGCTTGACTGGAAAAGTAGGCCTATAAATATTTACTACATTACCCACGCTTAGTCTTCGTCAAATTGTTATTGACTAGACAGTCTGAAGTTACCAATAAGTAAATCAAGACTTTCTAAAATAAAAATCAAGACAGTCTGAAAGAAAGATTCTGTCAGGTTTCCATTAGTTCCAAAATAAAAATCATAAAAAAACTTGCAAAGAACGTCATGACCACCTTATAGATCATGAGAAAGACTAAAGCGTCTTACTTTTCTGTTACCTGTGGAACATTACTGGTGATAATTCAAGTTATCCTTCTGCTTTACATCTGAAGAGGGAATCTCTTTCACACTATGGCCTCTTTCCTAGAACATCATCTCTGGTTCTCGCTTCTTCTACTGATGCCAATTTCCGCCACCGCTCAAAATGTATCTAGAGGTGAATCCCTCATGGCAGGGGATGATAGGTCATCTTGGAAATCAACATCTGGTGAATTTGCATTTGGTTTCCAGCACATAGAAAATGGGAACTACTTGCTCACCATCTATTTCAACAAAATACCTGAAAGAACCATCATCTGGTCAGCCAATGGAAAAACTCCAGTGCAAAGAGGGTCCAAAGTTCAGCTCACTATAGACGGTCGATTAGTGCTCACTGACCTAACAGGCAAAGAGGTGTGGAATCCTGATACAGCTGGTGCTGCAGTTGCCTATGCATCCATGCTTGATAGTGGTAACTTTGTATTGGCAGGCCCAGACTCTTTTCCTTTGTGGGAGAGCTTTGATCACCCAACTGACACATTATTACCCACTCAGATTCTGAATCCACGGAACAAACTTTCAGCTCGTTACTCTGACAAAAATTATTCGACTGGAAGATATGAGCTAGCCATGCAATCTGACGGTAATCTAGTGTTGTACACCACAGCTTTTCCCTTCGAATCAGCTAATTCAGTTTATTGGTCCACCCAACCTGTTGGCAGCAGCTTGCAGGTGGAATTCAACCAATCTGGCAACATCTACCTTACAGCAAAGGACAGAAGCATAATTTATATGCTATCATCGAGTGCTTCTTCAATGCAAGACTTGTACCAAAGGGTATCTCTTGAATTTGATGGATTTCTCAGGCATTATGTATACCCAAAGAGCTCCAGTTCAAACAATAAAAGCTGGAGCATGCATTGGTCCACTCCATTGTTCAATAGTCCAAATGATTGCATGATTACAGATGAAACTGGCAGCGGAGCATGTGATTGTGGGTTCAATAGCTACTGCAGTCTGGGAAATGATCAGAGACCAACTTGCCTGTGCCCACAAGGTTACGTACCTTTGGATCGTAATGACTTGACGAAGGGATGCAAACAGAGTTTTCTATCACAAAACTGTGATGATCCAAACCAAGAGGTAGATCTTTATGACTTGGTGGAGATGGAATACACAGATTGGCCTAATTTCGATTATGAACACCACCAAGGGGTAAGATTGCAGTGGTGCAGGGAGGCTTGCATGAGGGATTGTTTTTGCACGGTTGCCATTTTCAGAAATGGAGAATGTTGGAAGAAGAAAAATCCTCTTTCCAACGGAAGAATGGCTCCCGACATTGAAGGAAAAGCTCTGATCAAGATAAGGAGAGCCAATTCTACATTGAAGCCTGAAGATACAGATTCAAAGAAGAAAGTTCATTCAACTTCGGTTTTTGTTGTATCTGTGCTACTATGTAGCTTTGTGTTTCTCAACTTTCTTCTACAGCTTGGAACCTTTCTTCTTGTTTTTATCTTTGGTTACCATAAAACTAAGATGGATCAAACAGGCCCAGTTATGCCAAGCACAAACCTGCAAATCTTCAGCTACAAGGAGTTAGAAAAGGCAACCCAAGGGTTCAAGGACGAACTGGGCAGGGGAGCCTTTGCAACGGTGTATAAAGGAGTTCTAGCATATGAAAACAAAATTCGTGTTGCAGTGAAGAAGTTGGACAACATGGTTAGCGGAGGAGACAAGGAATTCAGAACAGAAGTTAATGCAATTGGCCAGACAAATCACAGGAATTTAGTCAAACTTCTAGGATTTTGCAATGAGGATCAACATCGTCTTCTTGTTTATGAATTCATAAGCAATGGCTCCTTAGCAGGCTTTCTATTCAAAAATCCCAAGCCTAGTTGGTACCGAAGAATGCAAATTGCTTTTGGAATTGCAAGGGGACTCTTTTACTTGCATGAGGAATGCACCACTCAGATCATTCATTGTGATATCAAGCCTCAAAATATACTCCTAGATGACTCTTTCACAGCAAGAATTTCAGATTTTGGGTTGGCCAAAATATTGAAACCAGACCAAACTAGAACTACCACTGCAATCAGGGGAACCAGAGGATATGTAGCCCCTGAATGGTTCAAGAGCCTGCCTATTACAATGAAGGTAGACATTTACAGCTTTGGTGTTATGTTGCTAGAGCTCATTTGTTGCAGAAAGAAATTTGAACAAAATGTAGAGAATGAAAACCAAATGATACTTGTTGACTGGGCATACGATTGCTATATAGATGAAAAACTACACCTCTTAGTGGAGAATGACGAGGAGGCACTGCATGATATGATGAGGCTCAAGAAGTACGTGATGATTGCAATCTGGTGCATTCAGGAGGATCCCTCGCTAAGACCTACTATGAAGAAAGTGACTCTAATGCTCGAAGGAGTCGTGGAGGTTCCAATTCCTCCAGATCCATCCTCATTTATCAGCTCTATCTAGTCTATTTGACACTCATATCAACAGTAAGTGATCACTAGTAGGCTCTTGGTAATGAGAACGGATACTTTGGCTGTTCTACGACTATTTTATAATATTAAGCTATGAAATGATTCAGAGAATAAATATTTAAATCTGCTCCATTTTTTTCTTTTTCAACCACTCCGACAAAGATTTCCTAAATCAAATATGATCTCGATTTAATTCAGAAATTTGGCACGGTTTAAATTCAACCAAATTAACAAAATCTCTCAGACAGAGAACTTACTGATACACGTTTACTCATCTTTTATTATTCTTAAATTATACATCTAATTTCAGGAATATGACAATTAAGTGAAGCAGCAGCAAATAATTCAAGAACAAAAAAAAAAAAAGAAGTAGCATACAAGGACCCAACTCAAAATAAACAAATGTACAAGAGCTTCACTGGAACAATATGCAAAACGTATTATCCTATTATCAAATTTGATAGGGTAATTGGGGTGACATCGAATCCTGAAATCATAATTTATATCTTATGAAAGTATATACCTGCTTGGCTTTCATTTTGAACTTCCTTTTCAACAAACTCATTCCTCTTCTCAACCCTACTAAAACCTGGCTGCTTATGGACATTCTTCTCCTTCATAATCTTCCTTAAATTTTCAGCCTCATGCCATTCTCCATCAGCAGCACAAATATTTGACAACATAACAAAACCATCTGGCTTTCTCAAGTCCATTTCAAAAAATTCCTCACCCATAGTTACAGCTAAATCTCTTCTTCCATGGATATTACATCCATTGAGGAAAGCTCCAGCCATTGAATTAGTGACATACATTGGCACCTGTCTCAACAAGTCATAAGCCTCTACCATCCTCCCAGAACGGCACAACATATCAACAACACAAGCATAATGCTCTTTACTGATTTTGACTCCATACCTCTCTTTCATGGATCTAAAAATCTCCATACCTTTTTCTACTAAACCACCATGGCTGCATGCAGAAAGAACAGAAATGAGTGTGACTTCATTTGCCCGCATCCCTTCTTCCAGCATTCTCTCAAAAAGCTCAATTGAGGAATCAACCATCCCATGCTTCCCATAACACCCAATCATGGCATTCCAGGAAGCCACATTCTTAATACGAGTTATCTCAAACAAAGTCCTTGCATCTTTCACACTGCCACATTTTGAGTACATGTCAATTAGAGCACTGCCAGTAAATACATCAATGTGAAGCCCCATCCTAAAAACCAATGCATGAATTCCTCTACCTCTTTGAATCGAACCTGTTAACCCACCAGCCTGAAGAACTCCTGTTACAGTCACATTATTAGGCTTTATCCCCGAAACTAACATGCCCTTAAACAACTTCAAAGCTTCATTTTCCCGTTTGCTTTGAGCAAACCCTGAAATCATAGCATTCCAAGTGACCAAATCACGAACAAAGCCTTCTGCAGTCATTCTAGAGAAGAATGCAAAAGCTCCATTGCTATCACCTCTCCTAGCATAACTAGCAATTATTGCATTATATGTGAATTGATTCGGTTCTAAGCCTTCCAACTTCATTCTTTCAAACAAAACTACAGCTTCATCAACTTTGCTTACGTTACAATACCCAGAAATCATTGAAGTCCAAGAAACTACATCTCTCTCAAACATTCCATGAAACACTCTACGTGCAGAACAGAGAAGTCCGCATTTACTATACATATCTATCAATGCATTGCCCACAGATACATCATTTTCAAAACCCATTTGGGTCGCCACAGCATGAACTTGTTTTCCTTTATTTATATCAAGCAAACCAACACAAGATTTTAACACTATTGAAAATGTAAATTTATTGCAACGATAAATAAACTCTCGCATTAAAGAAAAGTACCCAATTGCTTCTTGGAAATTCCCAGTAAAAGCTGAGGCCATAACCATCCAGTTCAGCATAAAAACATTCGGGTTAGGAATTTTATCGAACACCAAACGTGCAGAATTCACATCCCCACAACCCGCATACACGCCCACTAGCTTTGATTTCAATGAAAGTATGTTCAAATCATTAGTGCACAACAAGGCATGTACTTGCTTGCCTTGTCTCAAAGCCTTGGATTTCAGGCATTTGCGGAGCAAGCAATCCAAGTAGTTTACAGATAAGTTATTTATCGGGAAATTTGATCTATTCATTATTCAATGCAACACTCCGCTCATAATTTTGATTTGTATGTTCGTTTCTGAAATCTTTGTGCTTTATGCAGCTTTGCCCATTTTAAAAATGTTTTTTTTTTAACTTTTTTTTTTTAATATACGTTTCAAATATAAACCGCTGACTGAATGGTTTTCAAGTTCACGTTTTTAATTGGTCATACGAGTAGTTCACCTATGGGCCTGACGCTAAGGCCTGATCGATTTTCAAAGAGTTATATTTAACTGACCATCCGAAAAATTAAAGAAAAGGAAAATGATTGATGTTCTCACAACGCTCAGCACAAAGCTTTGCACAAAACGGTTCGTTTTGTACAACGTATAAAACACATTCACACGTGCAAGCAACAACGCCACACACGCACGTAATCCTGCAGCAACGTTCCTCCCATCTCTCTCTCCCGTGTGCACACAAGCTTGATATCAGCTCCGTTCTCCCTCACGACACAGCAACAGTGACGGCTCTCTCGTCTCTCGCTTGAAGCATCTAACTGGCTTCCTAGGCTTCGATCTCCCTCACTCTCTCGGCCCCGGTCTCCCTCACTCCCTCTGCTCCAATCTTCCTCACGCTCTCGGCTCTGTTGTCTTCATTCTCTCGATCTCAGCTGCATCGCTTTCTAACCCCCAAAACAATTGGCTTAATTGATTAAAGACTAATTTGTAATTAAAGATGCAGACTGCTTAATTGTTAAAGATTAATTAATATGTTTTTGAGGCCTCATAGATTTTGAATGGTTATTAATCTTATTAAGGATATCTTGGTCTTCAAATTATTTTACAGCGCATATATTAATTTGGTGATTAATGTTGATTGCTTTGCTTATGGTTGCTTGAATTTCGTTCTTACATGAGGGACCTTCTCAGATTGGTTTGATTGGGTTCTTCAAAATTGCTTATGATTGCCAAGGACTGCAGCAATTGTTCCTCTGAATGGGAAGCTTTGTATCATTCGTAACATCATGAGCATTAGTATGGTTGCTGCACTGCGGTCTGGTGGGGGATAAAAGAGGGAGAATGAGAGAGAGAGAGAGAGAGAGAGAAAGACGAGTGAAACGTTGCAGCACTCTTTGTTCCGTGCGTGTGTGATGTTGCTGCTTGCAAGTGTAAATGACTTTTATACTTTGCACAAAACGAACTGTTTTGTGCAAAGCTTTGTGCTTAGTTTTGTGAGAATATCGGCGCTGTAAAGAAAATGATTTGGGCTTTACTTAATTAAAAAGATATTATATGTTAATTAAAGCTATTCTTCGAACATCCGAGATTCACTTTATCTCATTCTTGATTAAATATCTATTCATTTGATACTACCCTTATTGAACTCTTACCAATTAAAATTTGAAATTAGGACAAATTCTTGTTTAAAATTGATGTGTACCATTTTCTTCTCTTTCCAAATGAAATGCTTTTTCCAAAAGCTGTGCTGATGAAAGTCCAATATTTGTCCTAATTCTGCTAAAGAGGATTTTCAAGTCCTTATCATTGAGGCATGCTTTGACTAATGCAAAAGAATAACGATGAATACTGCCAAAAGCGCTTTTTTCTTTTTTCTTATTGTTTTGACGATGAGTGTGAACTGAACCCTATTGTTATTTTAATACATTCACTCTCTTGCCAACAGGATTGAGCTCCATAGTTAACATTTTTCGGAAGACTTGGCATTAAAAAAGTTCATGAAATCTGGATGTTTTGACTTGGCCTTTTATTAAAATTTGATTCAAACGCACAACATAGCTTGCCTTCTCTGGCTCATTAGATAGAAACTTTAGTGACAATTGAACATGCATAGTGGCTTTTAAGAACTCTTAAGCTAAACAGCAAAAGAATTTATATTGAACTGATAAATGAAGTTGGATCTGGAGGAATCGAGACATCCACAGCTCCTTCTATCATTTGAGTGACTTTCTTCATTGCAGGTCTCAGTGATGGATCCTCTTGAATGCACCAAATTGCAATCATCACAAGTTTTTCAACTCTCTTTATGTCATCCATTGCTTCCTCATCATTCTCCACTAACACATCTAGTTTCCTCTCTCTGAAGCAATCATATGCCCAGTCCGCGAGTATCATTTGACATTCTTCCCTTGCATCAACCTCAAAGTTCTTTCTGCAGCAGACAAGCTCAAGCAGCAGAATTCCGAAGCTGTAAACATCTACTTTGGCAGTTATAGGCAGGTTTTTGAACCATTCAGGGGCAACATACCCTTTGGTTCCCCTTATGGCAGTTGTTGTTTGAGTCTGGTCTGTCTTCAGAAGCTTGGCCAATCCGAAATCAGAAATTCTTGCGTTGAAAGTATCGTCTAGAAGGATATTCTGAGGCTTGATATCACAATGTATGATCTGAGATTTGCACTCTTCATGCAAGTAAAACAGGCCTCTCCCGGTTCCGAAAGCAATCTGCATTCTTTTGTACCAATTAGGCCTTCTTGACTTTCTGAACAGGAAGTCTGCCAAGGAGCCATTGCTCATGTACTCGTATACGAGTAGGCGGTGTTCTCCTTCGTTGCAAAATCCCAGCAGCTGGACTAAATTCTTGTGATTTGTTCGGCCAATTGCACTGATTTCTGCTTTAAACTCTTGCTCACCTTCATTCACTGCCTTGTATAACTTCTTGACGGCAACTGGTTTTTCATTCTCGGTAATTAAAAGGGTAATTTGTACCCCGCACCCAAATGTTTTGACATACAGCACAACGCACCCAATTCTTTTGCCTATGAGCACCGCGCACCCATTTCCATTTATTTTTCAGTTAACTGTAACGGATTAGGGTAAAATTGGAATAACGCATCAAAATTTTAAACTAAAAAAATAGGTAAACTCGATGTTTGCGCCAAAATTTCACATCACTGTGCTTATGTTCACTGCGTTTGCGTGTGAGACCAAGAAGCATGGCCACACCTCCATTGATGCCAAAATCGAGGAGGTGGGTGAAGAAGGATTGGCGCGAAAATCATTCACATATGATGTACAAGGAAATTATTTCAGCCTTTAAATACTTTTTTATTACAGCAGCGTCAGCTATTGCTCTGTTTCGAAGATTTGCTCAATTTGTAAGATAATAGTTGGTTTGAGAGTTTAAGGGAAGTGAATCTACTAAGCGTGCTATTGAAGAAGTGGAGGTCAGTTTCATTTCTTGCTCAATTGTTTTAATTTATTCCATTTTGTTTGCATGTCAATTATTTAGACATTTTTAGCTGGATTTTGCTTATCTATAAAACTTGAATCATTGTTAATCAAATAAGCTATAATTTACGCTTGAATGTGGTTTGTAAGTTTTAGTTATGTTGCCTTATACCTGAATAATGTGGCGTTTGCGTTATTGATTTCAATTTATATTGATGATTTTGAGTATACATATTAGTGGATGAAAGTTTTTAATTAGGATGATTGGTCACGCATATATGTCATAGCAACTGTATTTTTTTGGGTTATGATTGTACTGTAGATCAGTAGTAGTAATGATTTTTAGGTATATATTAGTGATTTGGATATAAACGCCAATGCTTTTGTTGTAAATGATAATGATGAAGATCCTGTGTTACTGAATTTGATGTAAAAGTTAGTGGTTTTTGGCTAAATATCTTAGATAAATATGATGCTCATGCAATCAAATCCAATGCTTATGTAATTTACACCATGTTTATGATAAGTAATTAAAAAATAAATGACTATTCCAGGTGAAAATGGATGATGATGATATTACAACTGTTCTTTGTACATTCAAGGGCAAGACATATAATGTTGGTGTAATTGATCCAGATAAGTTTAGTAAAGTTTCTGTAATTAACAAGGTTTTGGTTAGAGTCTATGGAAGAAAGATGAAGCCTGATGAGAAGTTTACACTAAGTGTTTGGGTACCATGGGTCTATAAGGAAGTAGAGATTATGTCTAATCATGACTTAATATTCCAGCTTAGAGAGCATAATAAGATGTTGGTCTACTGCATGCAATTGTATATTGAAGAAATCCATGTACCTCATGAGTTTGTACCTAGAAGGGTTTTGTTTTAGCACTCAGCAGAAGGAAGCTTACAAGGGTTAGCTGAAACAAACTTTCCAGCCATTACTGACCTGAACAAACCTTATACACTTGCTACATCCACCAACACAAATCCTTATGAAAATGACAGTAATGACCTTTCAAACCATGAAACCCCTGTGAAGAACACCAGCAACATAATGATGCATAACGTTGCACTTGATAGCATCCAATCACAGACTAAACCACATGTACCAGCATATCAGTCCACACCAAAATTTGTTACCAAACCAGATACCAACCCTGACCTATATCAAGACTTTTTGAATACCTATTTCAGATCATCACCACAATAGAAAACACCACCAGCTGCCCAAACCAATGCCGAAAATAATGATAGTGATAACACATCTTCATTTGGTACAGATAAAACTCCTACTGAGCAGTTTCAACAAAACTTTGCCATCTCTTCTCAGTTGTCCCCTTTTTTGCACCAACATGGTTCAATCCAGCAACATGGACAGAATGCATCCCAAAATGAACCTATACCTTTTCACCAACCTGAGTTCTCATCTCAACCAATAACTCAAAACCCTCAGTCACAAGTTGTACAAGCAGAAAACTTCCACCAACCAAAAGCCACCACACCAGCACTAATAGATTATAATTCAGATGATAGCCATGATAATGTAACTGATAGTGATGAAGATCCAGATCATCCATTAGGTGCTCCAAACATTAATAATACTCCTAGGAAACCTTCTGTGAATGTTGACTTAGGCTCTATGCCTTCTGATGATAGTGATGGAGATTGTATGCTGTCTTATTGTGAGAGTGATGACAATGAGTTTGGGGAAGAATCTGATGAAAAGATTGACCAAGTGCTGGTCAGAATGGATGTTGTTATGAGAGAGAACGTGTACATTCCTAGTGATACACCTGTTCAATACTAATTGGGCAGTGTTTTAGAAACCTCAGGCAGCTGGCATGGGCAATAAGGACTTACGCTGTGGAAAACAAGTTCAAGGTTTATAAGCACAAGTTTGAAAAATCCAGAGTAACTGTTGGATGTAATTATTTCAAGTGCCCATGGTTCTTACATGTTGCAAAAACTAGATTTGGACAAACCTTTATTGTTAGGAGGCTTCACAACGTGCATACATGTCAAAGAGACTTAAAGAATCCTGAATGCACTGCAGAGTTCATTGCTGCCAAGTTTGTTGCAACTATTATTGAGCATCTAGATACAAAGGTTGGGTGGATTTAAAGTGAACTTAGAAGGATGTATGGAGCTAAGATACACAAATATAAAATTTATAGAGCAAAGAAGAAGGTTTTACATAGACAAAGAGCTGATTATGAGTCTAGTTACATGTTGATAAGAAATTATGCTCAGGCCATACTTACGAAAATGCCACAGGCCTTAGCATTGGTTAAGGTTTTCAGGATGCATGGTCAACAACCTCAGGCTCACTTTGACAGCATTGTTATATCTTTCCATGCCCTTAGAGATGGCTTCAACCAAGGGTGTAGACCCTTCATTGGTATTGATGGATGCCATTTGAAGGGTTCATATAAGGGTGTTCTTTTATCAGCAGTTGCTATTGATGCCAACAATGGAATCTTCCCACTTGCATTTTGTGTATGTAGTGTCGAGAGTACAACCAGCTGGACATGGTTTCTAAGCCATTTTAGGGAATTTTTACAAGATACAAGACAACTGACCTTTATGTGTGATAGGCAGAAAGGAATTCAGAATGCTCTTGCCTTAGAGTTTCCTAATGCACATGTTAGATTCTGTGCTAGACACATCTTAGCAAATCTTAAGTCAAAACATCCTCAATCTAACTTTAAAGCATATTTTTGGGCAGCAGAAAGAGCATCAAACAGAAGGGCATTTGATGATGCTATGCAAAACATAAGAGCAGCACATGAGGGTGTATATGAGACTCTTAGGAGGATACCACCAAAATTCTGGTCAAGGCATGCCTTTGATAATAATTGCAAGTCTGATCATTGCACTAACAACGTAACTGAATCTTTTAATGCATGGATTGAGATTCAAAGAAAGCTGCCAATAATCTCAATGCTGGAGTGAATTAGGAAGAAGCTGATGAAGAGAATGATTGGAAGAAGAAATAAGGCAGAGTCTTGGGACAGTGATATACCAACAAGAATTTATGCACAAATGATGAAGCATTTACAGATTGGCAGTGCAAACCCTATCTGTAGAGCTAGTGAATGGCTTTATGAAGTGGATGAAAATACCAAGACTTATATTGTTGATCTTGAACACTATATGTGTGACTGCGGACAATGGCAAGTTAGTGGGATTCCATGTGTACATGCAATGCCTTGTATTGTGAATAGTAAAAAAGATCAAGCTCAGTTTATTAGCCAATGGTTGAAGAAAGATGCTTACCTAAGGTGTTATTCTGGAATGATTAAACCAATTCCAGATAGAACCTCATGGGTAGATGCTGGTGGTGATGAAATACTGCCCTCTTTAGTGAGACGACCACTTAGACGACCTAAGATGACAAAAAGAAGAGAAGCTGATGAGGTACCAGCACATAATAAACGATACAAGATGCAATGAACTGTTTGCAAGAGATTTGGACACAACAAAAGGGGCTGTCCTGTTAACCCTCATAATGCTCACAAGACAACAAGACAATATAAGGTGAGTGTGTATACTTGTAAAAGAATATTGAATTATTTTTTTAACCATGTTCCTCCTATGTGATGACAGCTAATGTGCTTTGTTTGTTTGTGCTTTTTTATAGAATAACCTGAAGAAGCACGTGACAATGACAAATGGGGAGCAAAGTGAAGGTATGAGACTAATTTACTAAGTTATATTACTAAATTACTTTACAGCTGTATTAGATAATTATATAGTTGTGTATCACCAAACCATATTAAATGAACTTATTTATTTAACGTTGCTTTATTGGTAATTTATAAGGCCAAGTTCACGGAATTACCTCAACTATTTTGGAAAGCCAAGCCAATGACATGGTCCAAGTAACTGTAGAAAGCCAAAACATAACAAAGAACCAGCAGACTGCATCTAACAAACGCAAGATTGGCAATCAAGCAGGGCCATCAGGAGCAAATGAAGTCATTGGCAAGAGCATGAATGAGGTCATATCTGTAGCTCCATGGGTGGGTGAACAGGGAAGAAAAGTAATGTCAGCCGCTGGATTAACCTTCAGCAGAGAGGAAGAAGTCGGCAACTATACTGGAAGGAAGCATTTGGACAAAGGGAAGGCACCAGCCTTCCCTTCGTAAAGGGTAAAACCATAGTTTTCTATTGATATAAATTAATATTGGTTTTGGAAAGGGTATTTATAATTTGTAACTTGATTTGTAGTGATTCTTTGGCTATGATAGAGACATTGGAAGCAAACTTATTAACAAATAGTGGAGGCAACATTATCACTTTTTGACACCTTCCACAATGCCACATCAACTCTTCCAGCCACAAGCTTAAGGTTATTTGGATGCTGATTTCATCAGGATGAAGTGGCCAAGCAATGACCAGGCATGTCGTTGTTTTCTTTTTCTTTTTTATTTTGGAGCCGAAATTGGTGGAAGTTGTTGGACATTAAGCTTGAGCATTATATAGCTGGAAGTTGTGATGACCTACTATAAGTATGATTAGAAAGGTTTATGGCATTTTGAAAGTTGTTGAGATTAAGATACATATAGGACTGATATCAACCAAACCAACACTTTTTGTTTTTTGTTTTTTGGTCACATGTATGTAAACACCAGACTGGATGTTACTAACATTGTAAGTTGCTGCCAATATGTATTTATAGATAAAATAACTTATTGCTATTATTGATATCATATTTGATTAAATGGTATATGTCAAGAAACGAATGCATTTTGTTGATCATAAGATTTCATTTTACACATTGTTCTAGCATTCCTTACAGTACAATACAAGCAATACAAGTATAGTTATCACTATAATGGTGATTTGATACTTCTTATTTTTATGAAGTAAACTTTTAATGTTGATGAACCTGTTGTGGAAGTCCTCAATGTTAAATTGTTGAATCTCATTTGCACTGTCTATAGCTTCTTCTTCAAACCTTTGTAATGTTGCTTGAATTTCTATAGCCTCATCTGTAAATGGTTTTCACCATCTAAAGAAACCACAAGATGGGTCATTAGGGCATGTGTAATATAGTTTGTTGGGGTTTGTTTTTTATTCTGACACTTTGATTTCTGCCCTTCTTCGACAGTAGCATACTGTGTTATAGAACTTGATGATGCCCCCATTGATTTTAGGTAAATCCCTTCTTCTGTTATAGATTGATGAGCTTGATGCATTCCTTGAAGTGGACATTTTCTTCAAATTTCCAATGTCGTGTCTGTTATATTCTTTTTGAAATACAGCACAACATATCTGAACTTCAAGTTGTTGTGCTTGTTTTGTATGTGAATGAAGCTGCTGTTGAAGTTGTATTGTTTCGGTGGGTAAAACCAAATGTTGTACTACTGTAAGTTGTTGCTGAGTAAAAAAAATGGAGTTTCCAGGTGACTCAATGAAAATCACTGAGGTGTGAAGAGGGTGGGTATTTATGTGTGTTAAACATCACAGCTTATGGTGATGCATCAGTTCAAATTTATCAATTTTTTTTTCTGCTCTTGTAACCATATAGTCGTTATTACTGTTGCTCAGATTTTATAGCCGTTGGATTTTTGATGTGCATGGTAATAAACCAATATGGTAAGGGCAGTATAGTCAATATAATTTGGCAGTTATAATTGGTCTTCGTGTGTAAACACACCTTTAAATAATGGTCAGTGGTAAATGTCTTAGTTCAATGACTCACCTGGATGCATTTCAATTCAACGCAAGGTATATTTGTCATTTAATCAAAATATAGACTGATCCGTTACAATTAACTGAAAAATAAACGGAAATGGGTGCGCGGTGCTCATAGACAAAAGAATTGGGTGCGCTGTGCTGTATGTCAAAACATTTGGGTGCAGAGTAAAAATTACCCTAATTAAAACCCCTTTATAGACTTTTCCAAAAGCACCCTCTCCAAGCTCTTCCTTGAATCCTCCAGTAATTACCTCCAGCTCTTTGTAAGTGAAATCCAGCAGGTTCATTTCCGGCATGCCTTTTTGTGACTCAACTGTATTCTGCTTCTTTTGATTCCGGCGGTAAAAGAAAACGAAGGTCACTAGGAGATGCAGAAAGATAGAGCCACCAAGTGTTGCGGATAAAATGTAGATCAATGTTGAATTTTCCTTTTTGTTGAGCCTGATCCTGCAGATGCATCGGAGTAATCTTTCCTTACTTTTACCAAGGCTTTGCCTCCCACGCTGGGATCAATCCTCCCGTTTGAGAGAGGAGCTCTCTTCTTCCAACACTCTCCCTCTCGGAAAATGGCAACGGCACAAAAACAGTCACTCAAGCAAGCCTCTCTACACCAATCCTCATCCACTAATGTAAAATGTTCATAGTCATTAAGGGGCCAGTCTGTATTAGGCATGTCTCTGAATGCAAAAAGATCCATCTCTTCTACTGCTCTATCACAGCTTTGCGGGACAAAATTCTCTTTGCATCCCTTCATCACATCATCTGGATCAAAGAAAGTGTAACCTGGAGGGCATTGGCACAACTTTCTCTGATCATCTCTCAAGCTGCAGAAGCTATTGAACCCGCAAGCTCCACTGCCTGTGTCCGCTCTAATTCTCAAGCAGATATTTGATGGTATAAATGACAAAAAAGACCAAGCCTTAGGCCATCTCCCACCAGTGGAAGCAGAGCTTTTCGGGTAGATGTAGTGCCTGAAAACTCCATCGGGATCAACAACTCCCCTCTGGTAGAAATCTTGAGCCGTTACATTATTTGATGTCACTGCATTAAGTATGCTTCCGTTCCTCGCTGTAAGGTATATAAAGCCAGACTGGTTGAAGACCACTTGATAGCCACTGCCTATAGAAGTTTGAGTTGACCAGTAAGGAGCATTAGCGCCATCAAAAGGATAAGTTGTGGTGTAGAGGAGAAGATTCCCATCTGTTTGCAACTCAAACATGAATCTTCCGGATGAATAATTAGTCTCCGTGAGACGAGCGATAACTTTGGTACCTTGACTCATCACCTGTGTCGGTAAAAGGGTGTCTGTTGGATCATCAAAACTCTCCCACATAGTGGAAGAATCCTGGCTTGCCAGCACCAAGTTGCCAGTATCAAGCATGGCTGCATAGGCTGCTCCAGTGCTTGGAGGTTCCCTCCATATCTCCTTGCCAGATGAATCTCTCAGAATCAACTGCCCATCTCCAGTAAGCTCAACTTTTGATCCTCTTTGCACAAGATTATCTCTATTTGCTGACCATACAATTGTTCTTTCAGGGATTTTGTTGAACCATATAGCTAATAGAAAGCCCCTGTCGCCAACCTGTCGGAAGCCAAACGCAAAGTCCCCAGACTGCGAAATCCAAGAAGCCGGGGGATTATCATTTGATGCCATGAGTGATGAACCCAATGATATGTTACTAGACGATTGAGCAGCTGTGGAAATTGGAAGCAACAGAGGTATTAGGAAAAATAAAAGACCCTGCATATTTCCGAGGTTTATTTTCCAGACAGGGAAGGATCAAAAGACCTATAGAGCAATTAATTTGCCCGTATGATCGATTCTTATAAGTCACTATTAAATTATTAATGCAATTGACTTCATTTCATTGGACTTTCTGACATTAGAGTTTGATTATTCCTCTGCCGGCCTGAATAAAAAATAAAATAAAGAAAGATGACTTCGGAACCGCGTTATCACATGAACCTTTGCAGAAATTATGTAGTAACTGCTAGTGACAGCCACTTCATTGTTTTCTTTTGTAGAGTTTGAGTTTTTTTTGTTGAAAAAATAGCATAATATGCTATTTTGAGAGCACATTCTGAGTGGATTCCACTTAACAAAAGTGAAAAATATTATGAGGTTTGAATTTTACTCCGTTGATATTTTAATAGTATAATCTTATTTTCTCAAAATGGTGCTTGAGTGAATGAGGAATTGTCACTCAAAATTCACCCTTGAATTTAGAAATTTAAAAAGAAATAAAGGTTATCTCACATGGGAAAAAGAAGCCTATGAATTAATGTATATATATAAACACTTAACCACACATGGATAAGGATTATAAGGATAGAGGTTCTTTTCACACGCGCGTGCGCAGGGGGTGCAAATCCAATATTGATTTGGCTGAACTCGTGTGCCGGGGTGCAAATCCAAGATCGATTTGGTTGAACTCGTGTGCGCAAATGTCAGTCCATAATAAATGACTGAGTTAATAAAATATTTTAATTATGCATGTATAATAATTCGTAACTAGAATAAATATGTAAATATTTACATTATTAATTTTATTTTTTTTATTTTGTTATATCAATATAGTTGGTAATAATAATAATCTTTTTAAAAATAAATGTTCTTATTTCTTAATTAATAAGGATAATTGTGGATTCTTAAAATATATATGAGGTTATATATGAAATTATGTTTAATATAAAAACTATTCTCAAAATTAAATTTTAAAAAACTACTATTTTCCTAGTTTTCAAAATCTGCAGTAAGATAGAGTGATTTTGTCATAAGTAATATTCGTTGCAGAATATTAGGGCAAGCCAATGCAGAGTTACGAGAAAGTCAATATGTTGAACTGGAATCCTCCCATGATTTTATGATATAAAACTGGCAAACTGCACCATTTTTTCAAAACTCAAAAGCAAATGCATGCGTACATCGAACTTTGACCAAAATGTGAATTTGACAAAATTTCATGGTTGGATTCTTGTTCATATTGTTAAGTTAATTTGGCTTATTACAGAAATTTTCTATTGATTATTAACGTCTTGTCATTTTTTAAAGATAAATTACTTTTTTTTTATTCTGTAGATAGTAAGTGACCAAAAATACTACAATACTTTAAAATCTTTCATTTTAAATTTGAAATTTTCAAAAATATTCTTTTTAAATTGAATTAATTAAAATTCTCCTTTTTTTTCCCCTTTTTTTCCTCTCATTGCCTTCATAATCTAGTGAAAAATGTTAGTTTGATTATAAATAATGTGAAAAAAAATAAATTAAAAATTTAACCTTAGTCGCGCATTCGACAAGAAAAGTAAGAAAAAAAAAAACAAGAAGATGGTTCTTTTCCTTTTAAATCTTACCTTAGTGAAATTGAAACTCGTTAGTGAATTCTAACTAAAAGACAATTTTGCTTTTGTAATGTAATTTAACATTATAATGTAGAACATTTTTTAATAAAGGTTAAAGAGGACATAAGATGTTGGATTTGAGCAAGGTTAGAAACAAAAAAATCATACAAATGTTTTATCAAATTCTATCATTGAAGGCCTTACCTTAAAAAGCTATTTGAATATTAAAAAAAAAAACTTCAAACATATTTTTGAGGTACTAAGTATACTAAAAACTTGAAACGTGTAACAACAATTTTATGATCCTTAACTAAAAAAAAATCTTAACAAATATTAATTACCATTATTTTTAATTCCGATAATATTATTGTCTTTTTTTTTGGTTAAAATAAAGTGAAAGGTAGATTTGAAATTTGGTATCACCTAAACAAAAAGCTAATGTTACTAATTATCAGAAAAAGGGAAAAGAAAAAGAAAAATGGCGTGAGTGCTAAAAGAGTAATAAAGAAGTCAAAATGAGGAAGAGATGAAAGAAGAAAAATTATAAATTTGGTAGATAAGGGCAGGTATAATGCCTTCTATTTCTCTCCCCAAAACCAACCAAATCTTCTTTATCATTTTATTTTCACCACTTTATTCCTTACCATTCAAAAAGTAAAAATGTTATCTATTTCTAACATTTTATCTTATAAAAAAACAAATGATATATCATATATTTATGCAAATATGTTTTATAAGGGTTCAACTATGATACGATACCTTAAAAATATCGTTAAATAATCTAAAATCAATTAGAATCATTAATATTTATTCATCCATGCAACATAAGACCGAGGTACAATAGTCACCAACCTATTTATGATTACAAGTCCTTAAGCCTTATTCTTTTTTTAAAGCAACATAAACTAAAAAAAAAAAAATTAAAAGTTGAAAAAAAAAGAAAATCGTCATCACATATATAATTGAGTTTCTAATAAAAAAAAACTATTAATATTGATTTCGAATTACCACAGCTCAAAAATATGTTGTAATGAAAGATATGTCATTTATCCTATTTATCATAGAGAAATTTAGCCATAAAAATTTTAATTATAAAACTTCTATTTTGCAGAAATAAGATTTTGTTTTTAATTGATTTTTGATACAAAATTATTTAGTCCATTAAAATTTGAAAAACAAACATTTGAAGATTTAGTAGAAGTTTGTACTTTCTTATGTTGAAGACGTTGGAAATCATGTCAAGTACATGAAAATCTTAAATCATTTCTAAAGATATGTAAAGAAATACTAAAAATATGTAAAGAAATCATTTACATATTTTAAATCATTTAAAATATCTTTACGTATCGATTACATATAAAGATATGTAAAGAAATACTAAAAATAAAATGGTGCAACTGCGGCCCAACCGAATGTACCTCAAGTGCATGACTGTACCTGAAGAGAATATAATGCTGCCATCACTAGAAAAGCAAACCTAGAAAATTGAAGATCATTTAGTACCATGACATACAGAAGGATCATTTTGTACCATGACGTATAGATCTTGGTGTGTGTGTGTGTGTGTGTGTGTGTATAAACAGATTTGGTGTAAGATATCCTTGAAAGCAGAACACGAGTATGCAACTCAAATATTCAAAGCAAAAGTTTAATCAAAATTACCACTGAAATAAGAAAATTCAAAGCTATTAGCAACTTCTTTCCGAAATTGCCTCTGGTATTCTTCAATCTCTCTTGCCAATTCCACCCAGCCATCATCAGCATTTTCATCTTCCTTCAAATTTGGATAGATGCTTCGGAAATTTGGATAGATACTTCGGACAGGAACATCAGCAGCTTCGGTTTGGATAGGAGCACCAGCAGCTTCGGTTTGGACAAGAGCACCAGCAGCTTCGGTTTGGACAGGAACACCAGCAGCTTCGGTTTGGAGAGGAACACCAGCAGCTACGGTTTGGACAGGAGCACCAGCAGCTTCGGTTTGGACAGGAACACCAGCAGCTTCGGTTTGGACAGGAACACCAGCAGCTTCGGTTGTAAATCCAGTCCTAATCTCAAACTGCATCTGTTTCTCCAGATGTTCTCTAAGCAATTTCTCTCCCATTGCAATTGATTCATAAGCATTTTCATCAACTTTGGGATTTGGATTGTCACTGAGGACAGGTGAAACACATGAAAATCAATTTATGGTGCTAGAAACAAAAAGCAATTACATTTTATAGCCACCTAAAATTTTAAGAACATGCATTTTAGCAATCTTCAAGAGAGGAGGTTCGCAGATACTTACTCTTGCTCTGCTTCCTTTTTAGGACTCTGCAAGTGCTTATCACTAGCATTTCCCTGAAAGTGTTACTCAAAAATCAGCTTATTTCAAAGATGTGTACAACATTCATTTATACTGACAGAATAATCAGAAAAAGATGCACCAATCAAACCTTAGATTCCTCGGCTTTTCTGAAATTTTTCTTTTTCTTCTCATTCTTCTTATTTTCCTGTTTCTGTTTAACACTATCAGTACCTTTTTTGATATTCTTCTTCTTATCATCATGTTCAAGTTCTGCTAATACTCTTTCTATTCTAGCTTCATCATCCTTCTGAAACAGATTTTCCAAGTGTGTCTGGAAACAAGAAATTTAGTTCAAAAACATCAAATGTCAAATAACTATGTTAAGAGATAAAAGGACAAGACATTACCTGCAAGAATGACTTCAGCAATGGCACAATGATTGACCGGTAATCATATAAAGATAACTTGTCAATTGTCAGATAGAACATTAGTATAACATGTGTACGCCTCCAGATTGCTGCATCGACCAAAGCCATCTGCAGGAATGAACAGGGTTAGATCAAAAGCGAAGAAATATTTCATACTATATTATTGGGAGTCAATTGACTCAAAAATTTCATGTTTTTTAGTAGTTTATGCTTGTGTTATCCTTTGGAACAGCGCCAATCTACTTAAGATTTTACTCTGCATGAAGTTGAAATGAGTTGAGACAGATATTACACTCACATTTCTAAGGATCTGCATTTTCAGCTTCTGTAATGGTAATTTTATACAATTGTCCGTGTGTTTGAAGACATGCTCTTGCCGTTGCTTCCTAGTCGTAATTTCTTCAAAAAAATTGTTCTCTAATGCCTCCACTGCTTTCATCTTGCTAGAAAGCTCGGAGATTCTGCTTTGGGCTGGTGCTAAATGTGAACACTCCTCCAAGATTATCCCAAAAATATCCTTCGCTTTTCCTCTTCGAGAGTCTCTTAGTCTTTTCCATAACCTTGAATATGCCCCAATATTAGGGCACAAATGTAACCAAGACTACTACTTCATTACCATCAGGAAGTACAGCAGATTCATCAGCTACATTGGCACCATTAAGCTCTCCCCACAGTAATCGCTCATCCAAAAGGAGGCACGAAAAATCTCCATTAAAAACAAGCCTTTCTTTGTTATCAAGCCCAAGGTAGTGGTTATCAATGAAGATATCCATCCTAGAACTTTGATCTAAACCACAATTATGAACAAGGATCAGGTCGTTCACAAAGACAAGGAGTTCTTTCATCTGTGAAGCTCCCAAAAAGCATATGACATTGATTTTCTGGCTATCACACTTAAACTGTGATGATGGAGTTATAGACTCAAACTTACAAATTGCATATCGTATTGTCCAGTAAACAACTTGTCTTCCCATATCTTCTCCTTTCAGCAAAAGCAAGAGAAATGTGAATTGAATCTTCTGAAGAATCTTTGCACGCCGATCCAAACTGTCACGTCTCTGATCGGATTCAACACCATCTCTACCCTTGACATAAGCTTTATGCATGTCTAAGCCCTTATCTGATTTCATCTTATTGCCAATACACTCTATTGCCTTATCGGTATTCACCGGCTTCCAAACTCCATTCATAATCATCTCAATCCACTCACTTGCAGCATCTGCCTTCTTAATTGATTGCACTGTTTGCACAATTTTCTCATGACCCTTCCAGTGCGACCTCCTAAAATGGTTCCTGTATGACTGGTGATTACAAAACTTCTCTAAACAAATAAAGCACTCCGACAACTTCCAAGTTTTGTGTTCCTTAGCGAAACATAAAGCTTCCGAAAGGATTTCCACCACATTCTTTAATGACTTCACATGCCTCTCAACTTCTTTTATATTAACTTTCAGGAAATCCCTTTTTGCCTCAGGAGTCAATGTACTCCTCCAAAAGCGATCATATTTCACTACCTTTTTGTCAGCTTCATAAGACTTCTTGTTATTGTAATAAGTCATTTGTTGCTCCAAATCCCTGATAATTGCTGCTATCTGCTTCTCTCTCGTTGCTAGACCCATGGCATCCTCCTTTATCATGTTGTCTCCTTTTGTTTCCCCCTCTGCCTTCATGGCAGTCAATTTATGATGCTTTTGAATCCAAAGATCCACTAAATAGTTAAGAATTTGTTCTTTCATGGTCTCAATTCTTGATTCTTTATTCAACATCCCCACTTTTTCTTTTCCCAAAAAACTACCAACGAACACATCAACAAGATTACTACCCATTAACATATCATCTGGGTTCTCAATCTTCAATGTACAAATGCATACTTCAATCACTTTTTCCCATTCTTTATCATTGATCACAGCCAATTTACAGAGCAGAGCAGCATGAAGGAAAGAAAACTCTACTAAGTTTGGAAAAAGCTCCACTGCTAACTCAGCCGAGCAAGCTGCATTAGTTAAATGCTCAAGTTGTGTGTCACTACCTTTGCCTGCTTTCTCAGCCAGACTGTGGTGCATGAAAACTTGAAGACTGTGAAGATGAGGGGAATCTTGGTGAATGGAAATGGATTCTTTAATCATCTCCAAAGCCTTCTTGGAATCTCCACTCTGAAATGCAGATAAAGCCGCAAGCCTTCACTGTTAATCTCAGGGCCTGATGAATTAATGGCTAGGGTTGCTTGTTTAGAATCACATTCAACAATGGTGGAATCTGGTGGTGGTGGTGGTCTTGCTGTTGGTTTCTTGGCACGAGGTTTTTTCTTGCCCATTTCTTGATTCTTTTCTGAAAAAGGCGAGAGAATATCTGAGGAATATGAAGAGAACGACATGGCTATATACCAAAGTGGCGGGAGAGGAAGAGGGGTGAAGTGGGAAGTTAGAAAGACCTCAGCTTTTCAGTTATTTAGTTAGTTAATGATCGTTGAGTTATTTAGTTGGTTGGTTAATTCAACAGCTAAAACCCAAAAGCTACATTTACATAATTGTGGTTTGCACGAAATTTTCCAACAACAGAACTTCATTAAGCACAATTTGCTTACCAAAATCCACCCAACACACATTTGCGAATGCTAAGATCATAATATGATATTGTAAGACTGTCGTATCGAGGTCTATGTAATTGCACTGCTTCTGCTTAATGTTAAGAGCAAGGCAGTATCGAGTGAAAGAGAGTATCGAATATGAAGAATTCCATTTCCGATATTGAATAAAAGACGTGGCGGTTCCATGCTTGGATGCCGCATGAATCTCAACTTCTTGAAGGTGGAAGGCATTTTTCGAAAAGTAGTTTGGTAATCGGCTATGACCAGCAATAAGATATCATTGAAGTATATGACCGTTCATCTACGTCTCAAAACATCGGATGACATGCCGTCAATATGATTTGATGAACAGACGAACATATCACATAAGACGACTTGGCGTTCATTTTTTCTGGGCATCAAAAATAGATGGGCACAAGAGAGAAAAATTGAATCAATATATTCCGCGTTGCAATTGGCAGACATGGGTATAACTTCATTGAATCTAAATATCAAAGTTAAATAATTTTTTTCACTGCGGATTGCAATTGATGAATGATGATAACAAATATTACCAATCGGGACCTTCATTATTAGGATTTAGGATGTTGATTGCAATGAACGAAATCAATACTCACATGCATAGGATGGCTGTACTAATTTAGCCACCTCAACAATATTTAACCCAAAAAAAAAGGTTAATTAAATTTGCCAACTAATACCCAGGTACAAAGAAGAGTTCATTAATTAAAATAAAAGGATACACTTAATTCAGGTGTCAAAATGAGTCTAGCCCATTGCAGCTACAACAGAAAGTAAAAGAAACAATGTGAGATATTGCCAAAATCTTACAAAACCTAAATAACCATAAACCATCGGCATTTTGAATGTCTTCCACCGAGTAAAATGTAAACGGAGAAGCTGCAAATTAACCAAAGGATCAACAACACTATAGCTTCCCCTGAAAGCGTAAGTGAAACATTCACGCAAGACAACTTCATCGAACACTTAACCCATCGATTCTGCAACAACCAACCATTTAACATGGGGCCACCTGAATGATGAATAACCAACATAAATTTAATTACACGCCGAAAAATTTTTCTAACCCTCCTCAAAATCATTTTCAGTTTACCAGAACTCACCCAAATGGTCTTAAAACTGCCCCCGCATGCAGAAGTGCATGCAGAAGTCTACGACTACCCTGCAAAAAGGCCTTCTGAATTAGCTTCCACAGAAATTAGCCATGCTGAAAGAACAAAAAAGTGGTACTCAAATTTACATACCATCACTGTTATATTTAAAGACTTATTCACAAACCATATGCACATAGGCATAAAAAATGTTGTGACAAGTAATTGAAGGACTGATCAATAACCTTGACTGAAAACTTGTCTGCAACTTCAGAATGCTTCTCTGTGTGATCATGGGACTTAGTCCAGAATCTGAGTGACACATTGCAGAACTTCATAGTGGCTATTGCACAAAAAAATTACAACATCCATAGAAACCAGAGGCCAGATATTAGGAAAGGTTCAATTGACTAATTTGGAAAAAGAAATAATACAGATTTAACATTTAAGAGAAGTACCAACCTGTTGAGCTGAGGGAATCCTTGCTATCCATTCAATTGACAACATCCCACAAGTTGAATATGGCATACAATGACTGACAACACTCATCAATCTTTATATCATCAATTATATGATGCTCAAGGATCACTATTCTTTCAATATTTCTCAACAATGTCCCAAGTTGAGTACTATCACAGCAATCTTGTGGCTCTAAATTCTAATAACCTTGATGCTGAATTAGGGAGTTTTTTTTAATTCCATTAGATGCTTCAACTTACCTATGGAAGTTGGCCCTATCTATCCCAATCCTTGAACTATGGAAGTTGGCCCTATGAACTACCCAAATTCAGCAGATGCAAGTGCTTAATAACATAACTCAATTTTATCTTGAAACACTCAATTCCCGCAACTAACTTGGCAAGATCATGCATCCATCATAAATCTATGCAATTGACTCTTTACCACGGATATCATATTCTGCGCCTTGAAAAAAAGACCTAGAAAGTAAATTGATTTTTGATTGATAACCTTATCTTTTAAAGGAACACCCATTATTTCTACCCAATCACATAATTGTTGAGAAACATTGCACAATAAGCAAAGCATCTATTCAATTGTGACTATAATTTCATTCTCTATGGCAACCGCTATGCTGCGGGATTCGTAACAAACGTGTGGATGTATAAGATTTCTAATTGGTTGAATTCACCATGTTTCATTCCACACATCATCTAAAACCAATAAATATTTTTCCAAACCACAATTTTCCCTAGTCCACCTATTCCCACTATAACAGTATCAACATCATTCAACGCCAATAAGCGATTAATAATTTTATTTCTGTCTCCATCTCTCCCATATGCAAACTTGTTGTACTTTGAGAAGAAGTTCAGTGCCTCCCCTGTTGGTCTACGTCCACCCCCAGTCATCATCTTGGGCAGCAAGAATTCAGTGGAGAAATTATTCAACAAATCTTCTTAGTTGCTGGAATACAGAGTGAATTTGTAATCAGAAGATGAATGAAAGGTACTGCAAAAAAAGCCAATATGAGCTAGAGAACGCAAACGAATTTAGAATTGAATTGCATCAATTTCAATGACTTGAGTCATTTTATTTCATTTAACTAACTAATTTACTCCTATCACCAAGACAATTTTTTGACTGAAAAAATAACGAAAAAAAAGGAAATAAATAAAGACAAATAACTTTTTCCACGCTCCTCGCGTGGCATGTTTTTGACCTTTATCACAGCTTTCTAGCAGACGCCATGTAAAAATACTTGGGGAATATAAAACTAACATAATTGAAAAGAAAAAAATTATTGTTCTTTCATGTAGATTCATGATTTTAGTGATTTTACACTGCACAAAGGAAAAAAAAACTTTTAAATTTTCATATCACGAGAAGTGCTTCTACCAATATTTTGAACAATTTTGAGATTAAAGGCTACATATTCAAAATAAAAGTGCAGCAAATTCGCGAAAGGAGAAAGAGAAACCCACCTAACGTTTTTGAATTTGGAGCAGAGACAAATATGCTGCCAACGGCTTTGATGATGAAGTTTGCGTCTCGCTATGATTATTATTATGATTTTTCTTTTTTCCCCCCCGAAACAGTGAGTTGGAATTTGGAAAGGATGAAGTTTGTGGCAAGTGGCTTGACTGGTTGCTACTCGCAGCAATAATTTCTTCCGCAACTAGGGTTTTTGTTTTTTTAATTTTTTTTTAACGTTTTTACGATTTTATCTAAGTTTTACTTTTCATGGGTCGAGTGGGTTTTGTGGGTCTAGCCCAAGTTAACCCATATTCGTAATGTACTACGGGCACCCCTATACAGATCTTATAAAATACCTCTCCTGAAAAAACCAATCAATTGATGGGACGAATTCATTTTTTCTCAAAACTATCCCGAGTGATTAAGGTATGTTTATTTTTTAACTTAATAATTTAAAATGACTTAATTTAATTAATTAAGTTAATTAAAAGTATTTGTTTTTATAATTTAATGAGACTTTTTAGATAATTTTGACTTAATAAAATAAGCTAACTTTTTTTGGCTTTTTACTTAATGGAGAAATCTGAATTATGTTAATCACTTGTTAATATAAAAAATATTCATGTTTTATAATTTATTTTTCATATCTATCTCAAAACTCACCCATAGACATTTACTCACATAAAAATATTCCTATTTTTTCTTTCTTATATTGTATACGATAAAATTTAAAATTTATGTTATTTTATATATATTAAAATTCAAAAATAATTATGTATTCACTTGAATATAGTTTTACTTATAAATATTAAAATATTGTGGTATTTAATTTATTATTTATTTGACATTCAAATTTAATAAGGATACAAATGTAAAAGTACATATTTTCAGTTTTTTAAGTGGAAAAAAAATAACTTAATACTTATTTTCTGAGATTCAGACAAAAAAAAATTATTCAGATTCATACAAAAAAAAACAAATATATTATTTAGATTCAGACATTCAGGTTTATTCAGAATTCAGATTAATTTAAGTTTATTCAGATTTCAGATAAAAAAACAAACGCCACATAAGTGTCTGTTTGGTATGGCTTATTTAAGAGTCATAAGTGCTTATTTAATCCTATAAGTATTTTTTAAAATTTTTTATGGTGTTTGATTATTTTTTTAGTAGAGTTTTTTTAGCTTAAAAAAGCTAATTTACCTCTACAAGTAAAAGCCTAAAATTTGAACTTTTGAGAGTAGAGGTTAGGGAGTTTTTCCAAAAAATATATAATATCAAAAATATCCTTAACATATTTCATTAATTACATAATACCCTTTGTATAAAACCTACCCAACGAAAATTATTGTCGTAATATAAACATATTATTACCGCCACTTCACTTTATCTCTCTCTTTTTAAAAAAAAAATAACCAGCACTTTTATTTTACAATCCTTACACATACCCAAAATGATGCAATTTTTGTTTAGGAAAATATATCAATGATGCAATTTTTAATTTTGAAAATTAAAGAAATGATTGAACTAATTTTTTATTATTAATTGATAACTTGAATGCATTTTGTTACATATTATATAATTATGAATACATATCATTTTTGGTAATTTAATTACATAAAAGTTTTTTTAATTTTATACGACCAAACAGTTTAATGGTTCAAAAGTACTTTTTTAATTGACAACCAAATATCCAATGACTTTTTATTCAAAAACTCTATTGGTATAATCTCTACTCCTATAAACTCTACTGTTATAAGTTTTATTTAATAAACTATACCAAACGGAGCCTAAGTCACTTACTGTTGAACACTTGATCTCTCTTCTTCTTCTGCTCCTCCTTTTTTTTTTTTCTCCATTACTGTCAGCAATTAAATTGAAACATTTTAGAATCAACAACTGACAATTTTAATTAAAGAGCTTTATGTGTTCAAAAAACGAAAATTTAAGAGCTTGGAAATAATAATAATTAAAAATAATGATCTGGTGCGATATGCGTAGCAAAAACAGAGCCTTGGTGTTTTGCACCGTCGATGAAACAGCTCTTTGTGACACATATCACCAGCGTGTTCATCACGCCAACAAGCTCGCCTCCAATGCTTCTCTCTTTGTCATCCTTCTTCTAAACGATTTCCGACTTTCAGGTCTTGATTTATTTTGATGATTCCCTTCTTTTTCTATTGTCCCCTAATTCATTAAAATGAAGTGTAAATTTTCAAAAAAGAAAAGAATTTGTTCATAAATAAAGAAGGGATTTATTGGAAATAGATTGAATTAAGGTAGGTTTAGAAGCATGCAAGCATCTTATAAATAATATATTTTATTAATTAATTAATGGTGTGTTTACTCAACGAAAATTAGAATGGGTTAGATTTGAAATAGGTATGAATTTGAACGGGTTGAAATGAGAATAGAAATGAGAATCAGAATAAATTATTTACTTTATTTTTTGAAATCAAAATCAAAATGAAGTGTATTATCTTGATGTGTATACTTTATTTTTAAATTAGAATAATTTTTTTAATTTATTAAAATACTCTTATTTGATTATTATCATTATTTATTATAGAATTATATTAAAAAATTATTGTTAATAATAATAATAATAAAAATAATTATTATTATCATTTTCTCTCTGTTTGTTTTCTATTTCTCCTCTTTTTTCTTTTTCCTGTTTTTCTTTCTCTTGCAAATTATTCATTACTTTTTCTCCTCCTTCGTATCTTCTTCTCCTTTCCTCCTTTTGTTTTATTTTCTATTTTTCTCTTCATTATCATTTCTTCCTCTCCTCCGTCTATTCATCATCTTCAAACTCTCTTTTTTTTCTTTCTCTTATTTTTCATTACTTCTTCTCCTTCATTTCTTTTTTTCTTCGTTTTTATTTTTTTTCTCTTATTTACTGTTTCTTCTTCTCCTCCATCTATTCCTCATCTTGAGATGAAATTGACAATGTCACGTAATGAACGATGACATGATTCCGACCAGTGACTGGTGCGAGATTAGTGACGAACGATGAAATCAAATGGTGGGTTCTCATTTGTGGGTGAGAAAGATGAGATGTGTCGGCTGCTTAGATCAGGGATTTTTGTTTTTTTTAATTTATATTTTTCTATGACCTAAAGGGTATTTTTGAAAAATTTAAAAATAATAAGGACATTTTCGTCATGGGGAATGGTTTTTTATTCCCAACCCCCCATTGGATTCAGACTACGAGTATTCATTCCTTAGTGGCCAAATGCTATGTTACAATTAATGTAACATACACACTCAACAACAACCACACAAATTGTGTGGGTCCATCATTTGTGTGGTTGTTGTTGAGTGTGTATGTTACATTAATTGTAACATAGGGACTCCCTCCTTAGTGATGTGTAGGACCCATCTATTCCATTCTCATTTCTATTTTTAATTAATCATATACTATTAAATGACATCCGTATCAAACATATGTGAACACTTTTCAAGTGTATCACTCGTATACTTTAAGTTAACAAAATATTTCTGACATCCATCAATCTGTTAACTTTCGTTAGAAAGTTAACATAATTGTGGTAAATTGACTATTTTACCTTTAAAACTCAAAATGAGTTAAAAATATAAATTTACTCCAAAAATTAACGTAAATTTTCAATACACAACTTTTTTTTTATTTTGTTATTAACAATACATTTTTTGATTAAAAAAATAAATTATTAATGGTACATATTATTAACAATTATCCATAAAAAATATCTATATTATACCATAAAAAATTATTAACAACATATTATTTACAATTATACATATTATACCATAATTTCTAGTTGGAGCTTGGAGGAGTAGATCTTCAAAAATTTAGGTTAAATTTTGGAGGAGTAGATTCGGTTGTAAAGTAGTTTGTTTAAGCAATTATTAACAATTATCCGATAAATAGGATGACATGTCATTTTTATCAATATATATCATATGACATGTCATTTATTTACTAGGTAAATGAGATGACATGTCGTTTTTTTAATCAAAGTATCGTCAATCTTAAAAGATTAAATTACCCTTATGATGTTAGTGCTTGCAAACTGAAGTTAACGGATTGGTGGACGGCAGAAGTGTTTTGTTAACTTAGGGTATACGAGTGATACACTTGAAATATATTTACACACATTTGATACAGTGTCATTTAAGAATATATATCTGATAATTTCCCTTAATTTAATAAGTAAATAGATTTTTTATTCTGATTCTCATTCTAGAAATGTAAACACACCTTAATTCTTTTTTTTTCTTCAATAAAAAGATTTCACAAGAATTTAGAAAGGCACTCTTAATAGTCCAACTCACAACAAAAACCTATCCCAATCTAAATTGTGCAATTTATTTTGGGTATATCTGTAAACTGAATTGATTAGGCATGGCTAATTATATAAAGTTAAAACCAAACAAATTTTGCATATGAAGTAATGGAACTTGGAAACACATTTTTGTATAGAGGCATGAATATTTTCCCCATATTATTTTTTATAATGAAACTTATCCCCCATTTTCTCATTGACGATTTTGATCCCTATTATTTTGAGGTCATATACAAATCTTTCTACTAGACCATACCATACCATATTATCTACTTTTATTATTTTAATGTATATGAAGATAGAAACAGAATAGAGATTAATCTACAGTATGAATATGGATATTTTTTCATCTGCTTTTAGAAAATAATTATAATAAGTTCATATAATTTTGAAATATATATAAATCAATAAAAAAATTTAACATTTAATCAATCAAGTCCTTCCCATAATTTTTTCACTTACGTATCTTTGACATTAAAATTATTTTAAGACGAGTTTTATTTAACTATTTTACCCTAATAAAATAAAATGACCAAATTACCCCCAAGAAACATGAACCCTTCTATCTAATATTCTAGTTATTCAATTCCATTTGATTAAATATCCAAGCTTCTTCTTTGTCTGTGTTTTTTAAAAATAATTTGAACATATTATAATTATTTGTTAGGAGTGAGGTGGGTTACAAAAATTGTAGGGTGAAAATATCACTAACATTTCAGTATTTTTTATTCTAAAATTTCTAATAATCTTGTTTAGTACAATTTCAATCTTATCTATTTCATATAAGTGAATCTTATAATTTTTTTTTCTTTCCTAATTCTCGAATCAACCATGAGTGGATCAGAAAATATAATAAAGTGATAATAACAGAATTAAACCTAACTAAACCAGTCAATTTCAAAAACTATCTCATTAGATTGTTCAATTAAGGTGATCTTATGATGGGGCGTAATTATTTCTTCAGTGAATCAAACATAATAATTTCCACCACAAAGCCTCTAATTTATGTACCTAATTAACTCTAGCTCAAAGTCCCCAAAAAGTTGCTGCAAATTACTCATTAATCAATCCTCAAAACAAAAATTACTCATTAGTTACCATGTTTGGTCAACTCATAGCGATCTTTTCAACGATGAGTCTAATTTCTCTTTCATCAAGCTCTGCCCAATACTTTTAAGGCAATCTACTAAGACACGTGGCGTATAGGAGCAAAAACCTTGTAATAGACTCTTGTCACAAGTTTCCTTTTTACTCAAAAAACCGAAAAGGGGGTGGCCCAAATATGGCAAAATTAGGAAAGAAAAGAAAAGGAAACTCCAAAGAGTGAGTGGCTATCCCAAAATTGGGCATACAAATAGAGTAATGTAGATAATAAATGATGGCTTGAGGCATAAGGGAAGTGAAAATAAAAATGCTTTGATACAAAAACGGCTTGTGGAAATGTGAAAAGCACTTCTGATTGGTCGGGTGGCTTCTTCTTCTACAAGGTAGAGGAGGGGTTTTCTCTTTTTTTTTTTGGCCTTTTTTGTGACAATGACAATTCACCAAGAGCAAAATGTGGCAATTGTGATACACATGATTGGCCAACAAGAGAATGTAAAACAGAAATAAGAAACAGTGACATATAGCTTCATTATTGTCTAAGCAAAACCTTGTCTTATTTTTGTTTGTGCTCTCATTCTTTCTCACTTGCATGAGCTAGCCACACCCAATTGTCAAAAATGGGGTGGTTGCAATCCCTCTTCTCTCCATTGAAGAAGCTTTGGCTGCGCCTACACTCGACTCCAAAAAAGAGTATGCGATCCCTCACTCATTAATAGTTAAATTCAGTAACAAATACATGCATTTCAGTGTTTTCTTTCTCTGCGTAACTTCTTGTGCATTCACTACATTGCCATAAAAAATGCTTGGAAACAAAGAGCAAATTATCTCTATGTTCCTCTTATTAATGCATCTTCCTGCTCTCCTCTTTATATTCTCTGCACTTTTATGTACTTGACCGAAACTCACGTTCGTTTATTACAGGGAGAGGGATATACATTCTATACGATGATGTCAAATCTTGCCCCTACGAGGATGTTCATGTGTTATGGTCAATACTAGTGGAATCAAATACCATCCCTTCCTCCTTGCCATCGAAACAATGAAATCGCCGTTACGAATTGCGGAGTTCAATGCACAAGAAAACATACATATATGAGCGTTTTTGAGACCATGTACATATAATATTTATGACTTTTTTATACTCTATGAAGTTTTCTTTTTCTTTTTCTTTTTTTTTTTCCCTGCTTTCCCTTAAAGCTCATGTAGCCTGGGTTATATAATAGAACAATGGTTTATTTCTTTCCATTTGTCTTTTTTTTCTTTTTTCTTTTTTCAGAAGCTTTCTGGAATTTACAAACACTGTAAACTTAATCTAACCATTGCCGGTAGGGTTCGTTCTTGGAATTTTTGGCTTCTTATTGTTACTCCGTCAATGTTTTATTTAGTTTTGTTTATAATTCGCACTCAATATATTAGAAGGCCGTGGCTAAAGGGTACCTATTTCTTGAAATTTGTCTTCTTGTTGTTGCTTTGTCAGTTTTCAGCAGTTGTGGGTGAAAGTTAGTTTCTGCTGTTCATATCCTTCAGAAGTTGACTTGGTGAAAACTATTGATTGGATATGGCAACTAACACATGTCCATTTCTTCAATCTTTTCCTGGAATAAATATGAGTTTAAGCAACCTCACTAGGATAATGATTTATGGTACAACATTCACACCCTCATTCTTTCTTGTAAAACCTCAAATTTCCAAAAATTCGTTGCTGATCATCCCAACTTATGATAATTATGTACGCTACTGCAAAATTTTGGGGGCATCACAATTCACATAGCAAAGTTGGGGGTGTATTCCAAAAATTAAAAATTTTCAACGGGAGGTGGGAGAATTCTGTACTGCAGATATAGCCTCTCGCGCTGTCGGTAGTGCTATTTCTTGATTCTGGTTATAAAAATTAAAAAAAAAAGTGATTAAAATAATTTGAAGTAGGCGACTGAACCCATTTTATAAGAAATCAGTTTGACTATATTGGTTTCGTAATACTCACAATATCTCAACAATTTAAGATTTGAAGTAAGAATAGTGTCACGGGACGAGAGGTTTCGAGCCCGTGCGGTACTCTCGCATCCTATATTACGAGAGTAAGTCTGGAGGAAGTGGCACAATATCGATTGGTTTCGCCCTGCCTTGGGCTCGTCAGGAGAACGGCCTCAGTTCCCAACCAGTGGCGTCAGGATTTTTCTAAACCCCTCTTCAGCGTTAAGTCCTCGACTAGCGACAAGCTCCCCAAATTCAACCGGGTCGGCCTACCTGAACTCCAAAGAGTCTAGGGCATTGTATCGCCACACACACTTTTCTGAAGCACGTCTCCAACAATCAACACAACCATCATCGACACTAGCGTACAAGCGCATATCTTGGGTGTCACGATTGCGGTCCGTGACATTCTCCCACTGCCATAACCATGCACGTCCTCGTGCATGAGGAGTACGCCTCGCAAGTGTGCACTTCCGCGCGAAAACATGAAGATCGGCTTGTCAATCTCAACCCATGAACTCCCTGCCTACTCGTCCTCGATCCGTGGAGAGGACCCGCGTGCAGACACCATCCACTTGGTGCGAACGCTTGGGGGTGTGAGAACCCGCCTGTTTGTCCCGCTTGTCGACCCTTGTGTCCGAAAGGGTGGGGACTTGCGTAGTACGGCATTGGAGCGCTTGCCGAGCTCGCGACGAGGGCTTCGAGAGATGACAAGCGCAGCTCTGATACCATTTGTCACGGGACGAGAGGTTTCGAGCTCGTGTGGCGCTCCCGCATCCCATACTACGAGAGTAAGCCTGGAGGAAGTGGCACAATGTCGACTGGTTTCGCCCTGCCTTGGGCTCGTCAGGAGAACGGCCTCAGTTCCCAACCAGTGTGCGTCAGGATTTTCCTAAACCCCTCTTCAGCGTTAAGTCCTCGACTAGCGACAAGCTCCCCAAATTCAACCGGGTCGGCCTGCCTGAACTCCAAAGAGTTTAGGGCATTGTATCGCCACACACACTTTCCTGAAGCACGTCTCCAACAATCAGCACAACCATCATCGACACTAGCATACAAGCGCATATCTTGGGTGTCACGATTGCGGTCCGTGACAATAGAGTGATTAAAGTATGAACTATGAAGCCCATTGTTAACAATCATGAGACAAAACTCCAAAAACGCAAAATGTCGGTTTCTTAGATAAGCGTCTAAATATTTAAATTATCTCTAACCTCAATTAATAATTTGAATGGTTAGTAGATAACTAGATTGTTATTGGCAAATAGAAAAACTTTGATTATTATATCACCATGGCGGCCAAGGTTACTAAATTAACAAGATAAGTAAACAATAAAGCTTAATGATCACCAACTTGGAGTCTTCATCTAGAAAACGCTTAATCACCCATTAATATTACTATTAAACCAGCAAAATTAATAGATATTAATGCCCTTTCGTATAGGATTTTATAAAGAGCGTACTGATCCTTAACCTATAAATAATATTTGGCTAACCCAAATACCTATTTCTTGTTCGAATTGACAATGCAGTTTTCTAACAATCATGAGAACGCCCAATCAAAATACATTCAAATAACGAGTTTTGACTTATGGGAACTCTATCCAAAATTCCACATTTAGCAGTAATCCGGTGTTATCTTTCTTTCTTTGTTAGTAGGTCAGCTGACTTTTCACGAGGCACATCAATCTCTCAATGCGAACAGTGAATTTTGGGCAGAAATGATGACTATAAATCCCAATTGAATATTTCATCTTGGAAGTATAAAGAATTCATTGCTGAAGACAGGCCTATTATTTAGTTACCAATTAATTTGTAACATATTCCTTCAGTAAATAGCAAGCAGTAGCTTGCTGTTTAAGCAAAACTAGAGTGAAAATGATAAGCAATACATGAGAAACCTGACAATCAGGAGGCAGAAGCCTGGTTCCATATAAACGAGGAACCAAAGAATTCTGTAGCAATAGTTGAGTTCAAACATCTAATCAGTCTAAAAGCAATGACCTCATAATCATCATATTCAGCTGCAAGGAAACAACATAAATAAATTAGAAAGAGTTTCCACATGTTGCTAGATGCACACCTTTGTTTTGGGCAGCATCGAAGAAAGAATTTCTGGAACACAAGAAAGGAATCATATCACAGCCGTATTGAGAAACAATGTCTGCTGTATACAAAGACAAATGTTTGACTATGGCATGTTCAACTAAGAGCTTATACCGTGTGTTTTACTAGCCATAGGGATGCTATAGCATTACAAAGCAGATGAAGATGCATGTTCAGCCACAACTGGCAGCCAATCTTTGAAGTACAGTAGGGAATCCGTATCTGCATTAGAGAGGGCTCCAATAGGAGTGACGGTAATCTGAAATGAGCATTGTCAGTACCTTGCTAATCATGAGCTGCTCGATTCAGAAGTTTAATGAAGCAAAGCAAGATACTCACATATCCTTCTCGAAGAAATTGCCAATCTGTATCAGGATCAGCAATGTGGGCCCCTCTTGCCTATGAAGTTGAGTCCATTCAAAATTCAAGTAGACTGAAGAATGATACAAATTTATATGACATTTTCCATGAGACCAGGGACTTGCTAGAGGGTAGAAACATTCCAATTTATCCATTTTTCGGTTTAATTTTTCTTTAAGATTGTAGTGTCCGCTTAATCCCAATGGGAAAAGATTCGATTAACTCCAAACAACTTCAAACATTTGCAATCTATTTTCATTTTGAACTCTCTGGCGGCATTAAAAAACAACAAATGAAATAGAGCATAGAAATAACCAGGAGACAGGAAAAAGGAAAAGCACTCAACAGCATTCGATTAATAGTTAAACCACCTCCTTGTTGTCTGACAATATTTTATCCTTTTTTGTGTTTGGGTTGGTGTTTGCACCCCCGGGGGGATGGAAGGAGGGGGTGCGGGTGTGGAAGTGCAACAATAAAATGTGAATCACAATGACTTCTTACTGTACGAAACAAAAGACTAGGGATTTAAAATACATTCTTATTCTGTTTTGCAGGATAATGGGCCTAAAGGAAGATTAACCTAGGTGTGCAAAAAAATGCAAGAGACAGAAAGATAAAAGGACCAACCTCCCTACGAAACAGAAGGTCTTCTTCCAATGGGGTAGATGTATCTGTTTCAATTGTAACTGCTGAATCTGTGTCCATTGTCATTGTTGATAACATCTTCCCTCCTTGCATCTCAGAAGTGACTCGTCTCCACCCCATTTTGAATATGCTCTTACCCTGCTTAGTAAGTTTATACCCCTTTGCAAAAACAACAAACAAGGATATAAATATGCAACGTTTTTAACCAAATTGTCAAAGAGATGCGTAACAGAATGACTTATATAGAAGTATATCAAAGCATGATTTGGCCCATTTGCAATCTCTCTGCAGCAACTATCCTATGGGAGTATCAGGGAACACACTTTAATGAATTTCACCTCATTCAAATCACCAGAATGACAGAACATTATATAAAGAAGAATTTGATGAAGAAAAAAGCCTTATGTTCAATCCTCAAACCACCTAAACTCTGCCACTGTCTTTCAAATGCAATCAGATTTGATGGAAGTGAGAAGAAAAAGTGATATAGGATAAGGAAGAATAAGAAGAAATAGAAAGGAAAGAGAAATGAAGCAAAGAATCAGACTAAAAAGGGGGAGACCAAATCTAAACAAATAACTAATATCCCAAGTTTCCCAACTTAGAAACAGAAATATCCCAAGTCCTTCAAATCACTAATATTCTAGAAAAGCATGATCTCCATCAAGAAGGATTGACACCCTGATAGGTGTTCCTCAACATGGTGGGAAAACAATGCTTTAGTATCCCCGATTCAGTGGAAATTGACAGAGTGAAATATTAAAATGTTAATGCAAGAATTTACCTTATTATTGGGAATATCTGTAGGTAGATCTATGTTTAGAAAGCATCTTTCAGGATAAGTTTGATTCCTGATCTCGGCCAGTATTGCATTTATAATAGGTAAACAAGCCTCAGCAGCAAGTGTGTAATCATTAACATTGCTCTTACCTCCAACCCTACATGTTCAATTTTAAAAGTTACCATATGATAGAAAATAAATAACCTTTTCTTAAAGATAAGAAAGTTGAGCATGATAAGGCAAAACAGCTTTTTCAACATTTTATGTTGCAAAATTGTAACAGCCTCACAACTCCAATGTCCTTAAAATACTCATTCACGGCACTTGCTCTCAACTGGAATTAAACACTAATATGGATGCAAATTAAAAGAAAAATCATTCCAATTAACCCAACGTGTGGCCATCAGAATACACATATATACCAGTCGTATGATATAGAGACAGACGGTACACCATGAAAGAAAGCCTCTCGAGCACCTGCAACTGTCCCAGAGTAAACACTGCAAATCCAATAAAAATGAATCAGTTTTGTCCTTCGTATAAGCAAGCCAAGCAAATTGCAACATGATATGTTAATTTTCAATAGAATAACGGCAAAAGAGAAGTACGTATTTATACAATTTTGGGGATTGCAGAAAAAACAAGCCTTTCTGTAGGTGTATTTTTTCTTTCAACATCCCCGGACAAAAAAATCACTCTAAGTTTTTCTTCGTAGATCTCAAAAGATATTCATTTATGAATGGGTGTCTGGCAATCTTATAACAATATAACAACCATCTATAAGTAGATCTACTACATTCAAGGAAAATTTCAGATAACTATAATTGGTTAAAAACTGTGTCAATGACCTCTTACAAACAAACCAAGCTATAGTCATTGAATGTTCAGAATTACCAAGGGATAAACCTGATAGAGCTGAAATACATATAGGCCTCTTTCGAGAAACATGTTATATCCATGACTAAATTATATTTTTCTTTAAAGGGATGAAAAAGAAGAAAGAAAATTGTTAATCCAGTTTAACCAAAAGGAAGACAGTAAAGAAAAGATCGTTGCTCTACGATAATATTATTTCAGCTTCTGTTCTCCTTCCCCTTCCCTTCATCCCCATCTCTTATCAAAATCTCCAATTTGAAACCGGGAGAAAATTTTCAGGGCTATTGTAAGATAAATAACATACAGAATACAAAGCAGATGAAAGACTACTTACACATGATAACCACAGTTGCTACCCATGTTTATGCCACTGATTACCTATAAGCAGAAAAATTAGGCATATTAAGAACTAGTAAATGAAATACCTTCATGCACCAGAATTTCTAGACAACAAGGCCATGTATTGTGTGCTGTTTCATCCAGAGAAGAGTTTTCCAATAAGGTTGCCTCAATAAAAAGTAACAAACTATTTGACCTCATTAGCAATTATTGCCATGTAATTACAACTTACAATCCCTAAGGTGTCTTTGTTAATGTATTTGCTAAATTAGAAACAGAGTCCTATAAACAGTGACCATATAGTGCAGGCCATCTATGTACAAAGACACATAGGGTGGAAGCATAATAAATAAAAGAGTAATATTAGAGATATAAACTCTTACATGTACAACCAACATGGCGTATTATATCATTGTGAAACGTCCTTTATAATTTATTTTCTTTAAATTTCCTTGAAAATGTAGAGACAAGTGGCAATGGCACAATGTTGCCACATCAGGTTGTACAGATAGTGTTTGTATCCCTAGTGTTAGTCTAAATGAAATTGGCCTAAGCTTGTAAGTGAGAGCTCTCTACGACTACAATGCGATCAGTCAATATTTGACAATTAAAAGTGAAAAACCAGAGAGAGCTACCAGGTCAGCGACCGAAGGAAAGAGTGCTTGCGAGACACCCAACGATGCACAATCTGCTGGAGTTCCTGAAAAATATATATGCAAGCCACGAATACTGCAAGTAAATTACTAAGACAGATGATGATAAATTGGCAGTTGAGATTGAAGAAGACTGATTATGACAAACCAGACACGGCATAGGCTGTAACTCCATCAAAATCTGCTGGTCTGGCCGAAATTGGGTGACGCCAAGTAATACTATGACTAACAGCCGATTTTTCTCTGCAGAAATAATAATAATTACAGTAATTGCCACACATTGTCTGTACGTACAAGGCGTATATTAATTAGCAACGATCATCCAATTCCAATTCGAGTCGCGCAATTCAATTAAATAAAAGATGAGAAGCTCACGAATCGGGGGCGCAGACTTGGACGGTGTAGCAATTGGTGGAGACGAGAACGCGGACGAGGGAACGCAAACCAGGCGCGTCGATCCCGTCGTCGTTGGTGACCATAATCGTTGGCTTGTGATCGGGGTTAACAATAGTGATTCCACGACGCTCCATTTCTTCCTCCGGCTACAGGATTGTTCGGTCCAAGACGACGACGAAGAAGAAGAAGAAGAAGAAGAAGAATTGTTGGTCCTTAGTCGTGCGTTTGGCTTAAGATAGGGGAAAACAAATGAGGATCAGCAAAAAAACGTTTTGTGTTGTTATGCTGTTGCCACTTGCATGCTAGTGCTGTTATGTGGGAAATATGTGCTTGATGATCAATGCTGGCAGGAATCAAATGCTCGTGATGCTCGTGTCGATACACTCGTGTGTCTCGTGAACACGCAATCTAATGAAAAATAAAACTACCTATTGTTCCGTTGTAGTTTCTTTCTATTTTCTAACGGTTTCTTTCTAATTTCTCCTTAAGTTGGAATGCATTTCGGATTATGTGAGAACATTTGTCTTGGGGACTCGAAGCTGGGTTTCGGTCTAGTGGAGTTACATCTTGATCTCCACTTTTTTTTAAAAAATAATAGTATGTTTATATTTTGTAGAATCTTAAATTTGTAATTTTTTTTATATTTTATTTCACTTAACTTTTTTGTTTGTTAATTATATTTTTATAACTAAACTCATGTTCAATTCGATTCGTTATGATTCATTAGAGGATATACGTACGGATCAATTTGATTCGTGTATCAATTCTATTGCTTGCTAGTGCTATTAGGTGAGGAATATATACTTGATGATCATAATTAAAGTTGGCATGAATCAAATGCTCGTGTTGTGTACTTGTGTGTATCGTTAAAATGTAATCTAATAAATAATAAAACTCTTTATTGGTCCATTGGATAATAGATAGTATTTACTATAGTTTCTTTCTATTTTCTAACGGTATCCTCTTAAGTTGAAATGCATTTTAGATTATATACAAATTTATTTTTAGGACTCGAAGTTAGGCTTCGTTCATTGGCAATCTAGGTCATAATTTGCTTATTTGATTGATTCAATACGATGCGAATTAAGTGGATTTGGGTTTGAAAAAATTGAATCGTTTAATAAATGAGTGAGTTTGATTCGATTCGATTCGCTAATTAAACGAATCGAATCTAGGTTTGAGGGTATTGATTCATTTATTAGTTTATAATTCGCTTAATAAATGGGTTATAAATGAATTAGATACAATACATTCCTTTGAAATTCATTTAACTAAATTATTTATTTATCCTTAAAAATGTGTGAAATTTTTTAAAATTTGAAGGCTAATATAGTAATCATAAATAATAATGCGTTTCTATTTTGTAGGATGTTAATTTGTGGTTTTTTATATATTTTATTTCGCTAATTTTTTTTATTAATTATATTTTTGTAAATGAATTCATATTCAATTCCAATTCGTTACGATTCGTTATAAGAAAAACAAATCCATATTCAAGTGTTTATGTCGTGTACTCAGGTGTCTCATGAACATGCAATCTAATAAATAAATAAATAACTCTTTATTGGTCCATTGGATAGTATTTGCTATAGTTTCTTTCCAACAAAATCTATTAAGTTGAAATGCATTTTGGATTATACATGTATTTGTCTTAGAACTACAAGTTAGGTTTCGGTCACTGGTTAGTGGAGTTACATCTTGATCTCCCTTAAAAAATATATATATATAGTTAAAGGTAAAATAGATGATTTTAGCTTTAATGGCCATATTGATAACATATAAGTTAATTTGAAATGTTAGTTTCAAGTCATTATTGGGGATGATTCTTTTAGAAATGGTAGTGAGAGCAAGAATCAGTTTGGTAATGCTATAATTTTTTAAATGATTGTTGTTAGTTGTCTTGTAGAAATAAATAATTATAAAGAAAATCAATTAAATGTTAAGTAAATTTTTATTTTTAAAAGTGCTGTAAATTTTAAAAGCAATCGTATATTTTTAGTAAATTTTACTATTTAACTGTTGTAAGAATATAAATGATTGAATTTGGCATAATATTGAACAAAATTTATTTATACATTATAAACATGTATACAAAATATTTTTATTGTGTATATATAGCAACCAATAACTAAAATAAATATTTTATATTATTAATTTGATTTTTATTTTATTATCATAATATAACTGGTAATAGTAATAATAATAATAATAACAACAACAACAACAACAATCATCATCATCTTTTTAAAGTTAATAATTTTGTTCTAATTAATAAGAATGGTTTTGGATTTTTATACCATATATGAGGGTATATATGAAATTTTATTAAGTATAAATTAATTCTCAAAAGATGAGGTTATTTTACCAAGAGTAATTTCTAAAATAATTCAACGAACACTAAATTAGTTTTTAGCTTTTTAAACTCACTTTTGAGTTTTGAGCCTACTAAAAGTAATTCCAAATAGATCTTAAATTTTATCATTAATTAATTATAGAAAATGGGTTGAACCCACCCAATCAAGTTTTTTCTAAGTTTATATTAAAAAATATAAATAAAATTTTTAGATATTTTAAATAATAAAAAATAAAACTTTTAAAAACTTTTAGAAACCTTATGAATTGGGCCTTAAGATTTTAGTTATAACGGATGTATTTAGAATGAAACCGTAGTGTATTTAGAAAATAAAAAACAAATTAAGATTTAGAACGAAAAAATGGCATATTTTGGATCCTAAAAAATTTACACTAAATTAAAAAATATATATTCTAATTATAAATATTTAACATGTGAGACTTGAGTCTTAGAAAATTGAAGTCATTATTATGTAGATTATGGTCTACTTCTCAGGTTGATGTGGCTTGGATTTTGGTAGAAATCATTAGCCGAAGTTAACGAGATTTTGCGTATCTTGATGAGTCCGCTATTGTTAGACAAGTAGAATTATCTTACATAAATACACCTTTTTAACGGAAATGTGTATCGGAAATTGGCAATGCCAATATTGATTTCATATAACGTCGTCCGCAGAGTCTAGTGCCCAGTTCACATGCACAAGTAGAGTGGTAAAAAATCCGGCCCGGTTCAGCCCACACTCTCACACATGAGGGCTTGAAAAATGGTTTAAGAAAAAAAGTTCGGACAAATCCCAGGCACACTATTTTTTTTAAAAAATAATTTTATAAATTAGAATAATATAATTAAAATTGAAAAGTAATTTAAAAAGGAAAAAAGAAAACTTAAATTCTTAACTTATAAATCAATTATGATTCAAAAAAGCTAAAATTATGATATTAAATTTTTTCTTTTGTGTCAATTAATTAAGAGAGTGTTTGAATTAAAAAATTCATTATTAAAGAAAATTAAAGTTATGAGCTTTTATTTGCTTTATTTATTATTTTAATTTGAAATATTCATTTTCTTTAATTTATTTGTGATTGTAATAACTTGTTGATCATTAATTTATTTCAAATTTACAATAACTTAAAAAATTTAAAATAAATAAATAAAGCCCAAGTTTGGCCCAGTCCCACACGCTTAACTGACAGTAGGCCTGGACCTGGGCTTGAAAAAGCCGGCCCAAGCCCGTTGTTTGTCATCCCTATGCACAAGTGCCTCGCCATCGGGCTGCCGAGTGACAGACTGACAGTGACTAAGGAGCTACTCGCGCCTTTCTTAAACTCTTTTAAAACCACACGGTCTTATATTTATAATGCACACACTGGCAAATCAGAACCAAAGTATTAGGAGAATTGTTCCTTATCACTAGATTTATGGTCTTTTTTTTTGTACTTAATGATTTAATTGGCTTAATTTCAATTAGTTAAGTCATTAAGTCCATTTGTTTTTTTTTTCAACTTAATGAAAATTTACAATCATTAAGTTATTAAGGAATTTTTTTTATTCAATGACTTACTTGACCTAATTTCAATTAATTAAGTCATTAAGTCAGTTTGTTTTTCAACTTATTAAAAATTTTCAATCATTAAGTTATTAAACTATTTTTTTAAACTTTTTGCTTAACCTAAAAAATATGAATGATATTATTAAAGGATATTCTCTAAAATATCTCTATCTTATTAGTTAATTTTCATCCTTACCTAAATAAAATTTACTAATTAGCATTATCACCCATCTGTATAACGTATGGTAATATAATGGTAGATTATTTTTATTTTTATCTTTTTAATTTTGTCAAATTAGCATTATTTATCTTCATAATTTTTTATGAATATTTTTCATACAAAAACACCATAAACTACGATAAATTTGATTAACATATACCAGTTTAGAATATAAAGGGTTGTATTCGATTAAACATGATTTGTATTATGATAACGTATTATTTTATTTAAGTTCTTTGAGATATTTATTATTTATTTAACATTTATAATTTTTAAAGGCATAAATGTAAAAATATTAGCTTTCAATTTCTTTAAATAAAAAAACAACTTAATATTTTTTCTTAGCAACTCAGACAAAAAACAAGCATATCATTCACATTCAAACATTTAGTTCTATTCAGAGTTCAGAATAGTTCAGGTCTATTTAGATTTCATACCAAAAAATAGCCACTTAAGTCACTATTTTTAGCTTTTTACTTAATCTAAAAAGTGTAAATGATTTCATTAATAAACATTCTCTAAAATATCCTTATTTAATTCATTAATTTTCATCCTCACCTAAATAAAATTTAATATTTAGCATTATTATCCATATCTATAACTTGTGATAATATAGTGGTGGACTATTATTATTTTATCTTTTTGTTTTCTTTTAAATTACCATTAGTTATCATCACAATTTTTTATGGATACTTTTCATATAAAAAAATCATAAACTATAATAAGATTGATTAACATATAAATTTAAAATATAAAGGGTTCTATTCAATTGAACATGATTTATACCATGATAATAAATTATCTTGTTTAAGTTCTTTCATATGTTTATAATTCTTTTAACGTTTATAATTTGTAAGGGTATAAATGTAAAAATTTATATTTTTAAATTAAAAAAACACCTTAACATTTATTTTCAGTAATTCAATAAGGAAAAAAAAGATACATCATTTAGATTCAGACATTGAAATTTATTTAGAATTTAGAATAATAAAGATTCATTTTGATTTAAAAAAAAAAAACCCACCTCAGATGACAAAAATAAATCCAATTAAAGTCAAACATAATTTCTTTTGGCAGCTAACTCTTCATAAAGAGTTTATGACGGGGGTCGGGTGTGAAGAGACTGCAATAAAAGGAAAACATATGGTTAGTTTTTCAATTAGTTTTATTTTTGTGCTTGAATGTAATTTTTACTTGGTAATATAACGATACAAACAAAAAAAATGTTTTAAAATTAGTTATATTAAAAACGTATGAAACTCAGTGTATCCAAAAAATAATAAATAAAAAAAGAGTATGAAACCGATGCATCCCAGTTTTATTTAATCTTATCTCGTAATCAGTAAGCTGTTAAAACATTGCTGCTTTACTTTTAAACAATTAATTGTGTACTACTCATAGGATTGGCATGAAATTGATCGGATATCGATGATCTCAAGCGGATCAAGACGTGCGTAGCCAGATGCACGCGGCGCAATGCCATGGCAGCATGCCGCACACAGAGCTAACTTATCTATATTGAGAACAAAACTTAAAATAATAAATAAATGTTATAATTTAATGGCTTGATCAATCACAGTTCCGAGTCTTCGAGACTATGATATGCCGTGGAACGCACCTGCACGATTTCTCCCAGATGCGAAACCAAAAGTCTTTGATTAATAATATGATGATACAAAACAAAAAATCTTTCGGTTGATGATATCTTGTGTTTGTTTCGTTCATGGTAAGTAGTCTAGGTTTTTAATATAATTAATTAATACTAAAAAATATATATTATTAATTTCGGTCCAAGTTTGTTGGTTATGTCGAGCCTTCCTCGGTTCGTATATATTCTGTGATGACTTTGAAAACAGTGCGGGTAAGGTCCATCGACCATCATCCATGTCATGTGGGGTGTCAGTATTTTTCCAATAGTCACAAATTTGAGCTGATCAAGTCGCCGGAGGCCTCCGTGTTATTAATGTATGGTGGTGGTTTACCACCTCCCTTTCTAATTTCTACCTACTTAGCAGTAACAATTTCCATATCCATTATTAGTAGAATTGATTTTTTTTTTCTGTCTCTCTAAAGTAGTTTTCACCTAATTTGTATTACTCTAGATGATGTCTGGATTGTGTCATTATTTAGGTGCTATCAGTGTAATTGGGAAAATAAAAATAAAAAATCACTCATCCTACTTGCAATTCGTATGAATGTTTAGATTGTTGATCTCAAATAGGGTAAATGGTGGTTTAGTTTTTATATTTGAATTTAAGTGTTTGTTTAATCTCTATATTTTTAAAAATGTCTCAAGTTACTTTTACTATTAAATATATTGTACTCTTAATGATCACTTTTTCTTTGTTTTTATAATAATATTATTGCAACAATATTTTTTACATTAATTTTTTAATCTATAAAAAATTGGTAAATTAACCAATAATTATTTATTAGCAAATTAAGAAATAAAATATCAATATGAAACAACTAGTATTTGTCATACCCTCGTAACAATCTTGCTAATTATTTTTTATAAATAAATTAATACCAATCAATTGAAAACAATATTTAATATCCTTGTAGCAATCATACTATTAAATTTTTATCAAAAATTAATTTTCTAAATTAATCCTAAAAGTAAAATAATAACAACTAATTTTTATTTTTTAAGGTTAATTTGACAAATTTACATTTTTTTCTTTTTTCACTAATATCCTCAAGAATATTGTTGCGAGGGTATTGTTGTAAAAATAAAGAAAAATAGGAATATGATTGTAATGTAACTACCAATGGATGTCTTGCAGTAATTTTTTAAAATATAGGAATTAAACGGATATTTAACTCAAAATATAATGATAAAATAAGTATTTATCCGTTCTGAATGTCTACAAACAACGGTTTATTTGAATGGTATTAAGATAATTGAAAATGAAAACTCGTTTTAAATTTTTTTTAGAAGTCTTATTTGATATTAAGATACTGTAAATTTTATCAATAAATATTAATTTTAACATAAAAATAAATATATAATAATTTTTTATCATAAAAACGTGAAACCACATTAATAAGTATTAACTCAACACTTCATTATCAAACGAGAGCTAAGTTGACTATGAATGCCCAATTCGAAATCACTGAAGGATATTCTCCAAAGTCATATTCCCCAATGCCAACCAACAAAGAGTGATGCTTCCACTTTCAAAACTTTCTCGAAGATAATGCTAGCATTCCTAAAAGTAAAACCCTCAAATATCATTTTACTTTAAATTAGAAGTCCATTAACAGTGGGAAAAGGAATGAATCATTTTCATTCTAATTTGGAATGTAAAGTAAGGGTAAGGCTCGAAGGAAAGTAATATTAAAAAAAAAAAAGCACGATTGAAATGAGGGCAAAAAAAAAAAAGAGAGAGAAAAAAGAAAAAGAAATTCTCCGTACCACTAAAATCATCACTAAAGAAAAAGTTTGGCAGCCCTAATTATTGACGGGAGAAAAAAGAAAAAGAAATTCCATGCAAGTTGAAAGGATCCCTGGGCATTGAAGCCTTCGAAGAGATAGTGGAGATTATAAAGTATGGACTTGACTAGCCTACAGAATCTGTAAGCTACAGACTGCAGCATCAGCCGTTGGATGTGGCTGGATGTGGAGTGAGAAACTAAACAATAGAAAATGGGACGGTGGGATGACGGGAGAGGTCCTATAAAGTGTATATATTATCTTTGTTTTCCAAGTTGCATTCGCCCCGCCCAAATCTTTACGTACGATTTTACAAACGCAGTGCTTGCCACCGAATAAAGAAAAATAAAAGATAAAAATAAATACAAACCCATTCCTGTGAAATTGCACAGACCACACAATCGTGCCCGTGCCTTGAAAGAATACAAACGCTAGGAGACGTTTTCAAGTTTCAACCACAATCAAATAATATTGCCGTGGAAAAACACAAAAATTATCTTCATACTCATTTCAACAACTTTTACAACTCGAAAGACGGAAAGAGTACAAAAGCTAGGAGACGTTTTCAACCACAATCAATAATTGGTTGTGGAAAAACAGAATTTACAATCACTCTCTCTCTCTCTCTCTTTCTAATTAATGTCTTTAATTTCAACCCACTTTTTCACCGTGGAAGAGTAAAAACGCTAGAAGATGTTTTCAATCACAAATTCCACAATCAGTATCGTTGTGGAAAAACAAAAATTAGAATCAATCTCTCTCTGTCTCTCCCTCGGTCCCTGCAGTATTTAAGACTCACTTTTTTTCGTTTTAATAATCATTAAAAAAAATTTAAATAAATTTTTTTTATTTATTTAAACAACTACATCAATATTTAAAACTCTAAAAATACTTCAATTAAGATTTTTTAAATAAAAAATAATTATCTCTTTTTAAATTTAAAGAGTTACTTTCTCCCTTTTTAATTTATATTTTATTACTTTTTATTAAAACAAAGAAAAATGTATTTTAATTACTATTGATTTTTCTTTTAAAAAATAGTTATTTAATTAAAATAATATTAACTTATTTTTATTTGAAGAGTCTTTTAAAGAATAATATTTTTTTTCACTCATCTATTTACCACATAGGTAAACAAATGAATACTTAAAAAATAAAATTTATAGAACCTTTTAGAGATACTCTTACATACTATTAAGTTAAGGATTTGGTTATATTAAAATTTAGTTACGGTAGAATATAAATTTCAATTACATATATAAAGTAATAAATAATAAATTATAATAAGTTTAAGATTATGAAAAAATCTTACCTCCATAATATGCCCCAAAATAAAATACAGCTTTATGATTAAAAACAACTTAAAAAGGTGTTTATACCACACAAGCCACTATCTTGGTAGTTGTATTTTTTTTCCGAAATATATATATTGTCATGTGATTTCTAAACACCGAAATTTAATTTCTTTTTTCCGGACGAACCTATCATGTGACTCGAGATTCAAGAATAGAAAAGAGATTTTCTTTTCTTTTTTTTTTTCCTTTATTTTCAGATGAGATATAGAAAAGAGTCTTTGAATGGAAGAAACATTGTTCGCTGAAGCCCGGAAATTGTGATGGACGTGTCGAAACTTGAGGGGCACCGACCGTACAAATAAAATTAAAAAAAACGTTGATATTTTAATAAATAAGTCATCTGCTTCGAGAACATAAAATTAATAACATCAATTTAACACTTACCTTTTTTATTTATATAAATTTGAAAATATATTAAAAAATAAAGAGATACAAAATCCTTATTAACAAGAGATTAAGTTATGAAACGATACTTAAGATAACTCCAAGCACCATCAAATAATTTTTTTTCTAATAGCCATTGGTGGTTCATTCCACCAAATGTACATGGAACAAGATAAACGAAGTTAACCAAGTAATTCGCTACAAGATTTCCTTCTTGAAAAATATGGGAGCATCTAGAAATTATATTTTAATTAAGGTACAACAATTAATCCATCTATTACGGATGCACCATGGAGGAGCAAATTTAGGATTTTTGAGACAAGACAGTGCCGCAATAGAGTCGCTCTCTAACCAAACATATTGCCACCCTCTATTAGCTGCTTCTTCAATAGCCACAATGATACCAAATATTTCAGCATAAAAAGAATAATGAATGCCTAAAGGCATTGCGAAGCATCCTTTAAAGGCCCCATTAAATCCCCTGAAAACAATACCACAAATGGCCTCTCCCGGATTTCTTTAGCAAGGCCATCTGTATTAATTTTAATCCAAGGAATTAGAGGAGGATGTCAAAAGACTGAAACTACATTTGGAGCACGTCGCAACGACTTCTTTATGCCTAATATATTATAAATTGGAACTTGGATAGCTACGTGTCTTGGACAATAAGAGCTCAGTAAAATAATATGAGAATAAATGACAGCCTTTAATTGAGATAAGGAGGAGCTCTCGATTTTCAAAGCATAATAAGTTCCAAGTTTTTCATAAATAATAAAAAATGATGAAACAAGCTATACGCCAAAGGGAGGCTGTATGATGAGAGAATCTATCATAAAAAATTAACTTTTATAAACTCACAAGTTCTCCATCCATAAAAAATACAACTCTAAATAAAGAAGTGAGCCAACCCCAGAGCTTATGAGAGAACTTGCATAGGAAAAATAAGTGGGCAGCTGTTTCATCAGATTGCAAGTAAAAAGGACAAGCTGAGACAACGCGTAGCCCAGATTGCAAGCAAAAAAGGCAAGCTGAGACGACGCGTAACCCACATAAACGCAGATGATCATCAATTGGAACTCTATTATGAAACTCAATTTAACACGTACCTAACAATTAGATCTTTCATCTTAATGTACCATCATACATGTGCCCCCACCTCCCGAGTTACCGCATATCGACGTACATTGCTTCTACAGTCAATTGTACAACTCCCATTGATTGAGAGAAAATGATCAAAATTAATCTCATATGAGTGAGCTTACATAGCATTTCAATAATTTTTTTTGAGAGGTTCATAACTTCATATTATTATTTGTCACGTATAGTCAAAATAAAAACTTCAAAAGAAGATTTTTTTAAATTTTTTTATTCAATAATCATCATTTCCATGATTATATTTTGCTTGATACAAGTCCAATCACCATGCTTATTTTATTTAGTTATGCTATCTCACCCTATCAAACTCCAAATTATTTTATCCAACTTGAAATTGAATTTTTGTTTGACCTCTTGCTTCCGTATCTATCTCTTAAGAAAAACTTACCAAATAACTTATTGTTGATACAAAAGAATTGGCTCGACCCGATTTATTGTGGGACGTGCTGTGAGACTCGTCAGTGATGACGGTGAAAAGCGTCGATCGATCTTGATAATGGGTGACCTCGGTTGTAAATCTAGGAATAATTTAGTATCAACACTTGTCAAAATTCTTTCTTAATTTTATTTCTTTTGAGTTCTTAGAAATCTATATCATGCATGTATTTATAATGATATATGATAAAAATTTAATTACATTTATATATTTACCTAGTAATTACCTCAAATCACAAGCTCATATTTTGTTTAAAAGAGTTTAAAATCAGAAGAGAAGACGAGTCCATAGAAAAAGGAATCAAAGAAATACACACAACCGTCCAAATGATAATATACCAAGAGCATTTAAGAGCCACAAAAAAATTCTACATATTAGATGCTCTATTCTCATTCCAATAAGAAGGTCCAAAGGAACAATAACCACAAACATTGTCCATAGTACCAGGTTGAAGCACGATGGACTGAAAGAGAGGAGACTGAATAGGCCAACGAATCGTCTGATATTTTGGCATTTGGTATTGTTCTTGAATGACCCTATTGAAAGTAAACTGGCCACCCATGTTTTAATGCACAAGAAGTTTCAAAATCAAAAGTCTTCATCTCCATCTTCGAATTTTCAACACACCTACTCATATTATTATCAACACCTAATCACAGTTATACAAGGATTATAACATGATAGATCATAGCCATCGATGTAACAACACCTTATGAGCGAACAGTTCAACTATAGTGAGTCATATCTTATGTATATAGAGATGTAGTAATAATAATAATAATAATAATAATAATGAGGTTGGATATTTATTTTATTGTTTAGTCTATTTAACTTCTGACTAGCTAGCTAATACACTCGCTCGACCTCGAGTTTTATCAACATTAAAATTTTGGTATATGAGTAAAAGCACCGCAAGATAATCGTAACCAAAATGTTAAATATGATATTTGACTCTTTTTTCTTTTTTTCCCCTCTTTGGAATTGAAATATGATATTTGATTCTTTTCCCATATTCCCACTTGTGGTCTTTATCACACTATATGGTACAAAATTTATATTGGTCCACGTCTTGCAAGTGTGTGCGACTGTGCGTCTCCGTGGTCGTAATTGCTTGTATTTGTTTTATGTACGTATAACTGTCTATGTAATGTGTTCGTTTTTGTTTGGTTTGGTTTTTACCGCTCGTGAAGAGATTAGAGACTTGAGAGTCGAGACGGGGAGAGGCTGTTGTGTCCGGTTTTTGTCTACGTGGGGACAACCTCGTGAAATCTTTTTGGGGTCTCTGCGTTGCCTCGTTCTATCTGAGTAGTTGGCAATTTACCCTTTCTTTGTCCTTTTGAGGGACTCGACTATGCTTTTCATTCTCAGCTTCATTTGGCATCTTCTTTCCCTTCGCTAAAAACTATGTCATGATTACACCCACTTTCGCGTTTTCCTCTCTTTATATTCCTTCACTTCTATAATCATCTTCCCCTTTTCCTCTCCCCTTCTCCCTTTCTCTCTGTAGCAGTTGCATTGTGGAGTCAAAAGAATCTAGCTTGGACAAGGAAAATGAATGGTGTTTCAAGCCCAGAAGAATCAGATTCCTCCGAGTTTGTTGAAGTTGATCCCACTGGAAGATATGGAAGAGTAAGCTACCTTATCTTTGCTCGGACTATTAATATTGTTTCTTCAGTTTGAGCTTTGGTTTTGAACTCCTCAATCTTGCTGTTTTTGTTTTTTGCAGTACAATGAAATTCTTGGTAAAGGAGCTTCAAAGACAGTGTAAGGACTCCATTCCTTAGCTTTTTTGAAAACCCTTTTGGAATTTTTGCAAAACATGATCCTTTTTGGATTCTTTGGATTGTTTGATTTCGCGGGTATGGCTTACTGGTGTGTGTTTTGTTTGCTGCAGTTATAGAGCCTTTGATGAATACGAAGGAATTGAGGTAGCATGGAATCAGGTGAAGCTCTATGATTTCTTGCAGAGTCCTGAGGAACTTGAGAGGCTTTACTGTGAAATTCACCTGCTTAAGACCTTGAAACACAGAAACATCATGAAGTTTTACACTTCCTGGGTTGATACTGCTAATAGAAATATTAACTTTGTTACTGAAATGTTCACCTCGGGTACCCTCAGGCAGTAAGCATTTTAAAAGTCCACAATTTATACTCTTTTTTTCTGTCTTATAATATCTCTTTGTGGGGTTTTTTTTTTTTTTTTCCTCTCTCTCTTATAATTTCTCTTTGTGTGTTATATTGGTCTTCTTAATCTGTTTCTTGTTTTTGTATAGGTATAGGCTAAAACATAGGAGAGTTAATATTAGAGCTGTGAAGCATTGGTGCAGGCAAATTTTGTCAGGGCTTCTCTATCTCCATAGCCGTGACCCACCGGTGATTCATAGAGATCTCAAATGTGACAATATTTTTGTCAATGGAAACCAAGGGGAAGTCAAGATTGGGGATCTTGGCCTTGCTGCAATCCTCCGTAAATCTCATGCTGCTCGTTGCGTTGGTAAGCTTTATTGTTGCAAATTTCCTCTAATATTATCTATTGTCACAATTCAAATTTGAAAATCGAGTTACAATTTCCTTATCCGAATCATATCTCAATATTCTCAATCATTTGCTTCGTATTCCAATATTTTTTCTGTGAAATGATGAATTGAAACAACTCAGATGAGATTGTTTTCATTGTTAGATTATGTATTTTGTGTAATTTTTTCTTTTTCTGGCTATATATTTTGATCAGGAACGCCAGAGTTTATGGCCCCTGAAGTGTATGAAGAGGAATACAATGAATTAGTCGATATATACTCTTTTGGAATGTGCATCTTGGAGATGGTCACATTTGACTATCCATATAGTGAATGCACTCACCCTGCTCAAATCTACAAGAAAGTGATCTCTGTATGTGCTAATACTTCTCAAATTTTACATTTTAGTGTTTCATATTTGTCAACTCTCCTCTTACTCTTAGCAATATTTGTTATAGGGTAAAAAGCCAGAAGCTCTGTTCAAAGTAGAGGATCCTGAGGTGCGACAATTCATTGAAAAATGCTTAGCAACCGTGTCTTCTAGGCTTTCTGCTAGGGAGCTTTTGACAGACCCTTTTCTCCAAATTGATGATTATGACTCCGATCTGAGGATCATACAGTACCAAACAGACTATGACGAAATAAGCCCTCTTCTTCGACAACCTCTATACGGAATTTACCACAGCAATAGCTCTTCCAACAATGGATATGGCCATTACATGGGTTATGATTTAGAGAATGGTTTAGACTACCATCCACCTGAGTTTCAAGAGAGTGAAATTGATCTATTTACTTGTCAAGAGGATGAGCATTTGACAAATTTTGACATTTCAATCCAAGGTAAGCGTAGAGAGGATGATGGCATCTTTCTAAGGCTTAGAATTGCAGATAAAGAAGGTAAGATTTCCGGGCTATCCTCTTGTATTACTTTTATATCCCATTCTTATAAGCTTTGTTATAATCATTAGTGTGCGCTAATCGATTTCATTTCTTCGTTCCTTTTTGTAGGACGCATACGAAACATTTACTTCCCCTTTGACATTCAGACAGACACAGCATTGAGTGTCGCTGCTGAAATGGTATCCGAGCTTGATATCACTGACCAAGATGTGACAAAAATAGCAGAAATTATTGATAGTGAAATTGCTTCTTTGGTGCCTGAGTGGAAAGGGGGAATGGCAATGGAAGAAAGTCCACATCACTCAGGTTTCTGTCACAATTGTGCTTCAAATGGTTGCTTACCAGATTATATTTTATCAGAAGGTTCAGGAGCCAAGAACCTTCAGGTCCTTCAGTGTTCTAAAGATGGATGTGCTGCTGTACATGGCCGATTTGAAGAGATCACATATCAAGTTGATGGGGCAGAACAATGTGCTCCAGAAGGTGCTGACCAGGCTGCATCACCACAATTGGCTGTTGTTCATTATGCCGATATCTGGGCTCAGCGTGAGGGACCAGTGTTAAGTTCACAGGGATCCAGAGACATACACTGCGATGAGGAGCACAAAACATTGAGCCAGTCAAGTCATGGAGCAGAGGAGAAGATCATAAATATGGATAGTCAGAGTAAATGTCACGAAAGAAACTGTTTCTCCATGAATTCAGCAATGGATTGCGGTCTCTTGGATGATTATGAAAATGAAATTAGGCAAGAGCTAAGGTGGCTTAAAGCAAAGTATCAAATACAGCTGCGGGAGCTTAGAGACCAACAACTAGGCGTCAAATACAAATCTTCAAGCTTAACATTGATAACCGACAACAAAACTCAAGCTTCAGACGACAAATTTTCTCCTTCTTCAGTTTTACCTGAACCCGAAAGCAATAGACCTCCACAAAGACCAATGCCTCATAGGCCTACAAAGCACCTCACATCATATTTATCAATAGGTGATGGGAAGAAATGTGGCAATGTGGCCAATCAAAGGGTAAACAGTTATGAGCAAATCAACTGGCCTTGTAGCCCGGAGCAAATGGTCACTGCAAAGAGTTACTATACTCCTTTACTCCCACACTCCCTTCACCGGGCAACTTCTCTACCAGTTGATTCTGTTGATGTTTCAAGCCAGTGAAGTCATTGATAATTTTCAGCAGCCTCGCAAAGATCCTCGAATCATACACAAGTTGCCTCACCATTGACGAGAAAAATTGACGTGGCGGATATTAGTTGTACAAGCAGAGTAGACTGTCTTTGACCAGCTAATGTACATTATTACCCGCTAATGAATTATTATAAGATGAAAGAAAAGAGGGTTCTCCAGAAACTAATCTCGTTCCCAGAAGCCCGAAAAAGAATATGCAACTGAAGAAGTTTTTGAGTTGCACATGCAATTTAAGTTTTTGGCCACTGTCGTATATACTTTTTCACAACAATAATAAAGCATTTGAATGTTCCCAAAAGAAAAGAAAAAATGAATGGATTTAGTGGTTTAGCTTGTATGCATCATGACCCTAACTTCAAGCTTGTGCCATGTGATTTCCAGGATTTACAAGTTGCCAACTTGTCCTTACCATCTGGCTCACTGCTCATGCACGGTTTAGTGCTGACCAAAGTGATTTCGACTTTCTAGCTTTTCTTATTTCATAATATTTGATCAAATGTTATTGATGCTTAAAAACACTTGTTCAAGCTGTAAGCATAAAAGATGACAACACTCTTTAGTATTTAGTGTTAGGCTCAAGATTTTTAATATCTAAATCAAAAGATTAGTCTATTAGATAAAGAAATTTATTCTATTAGGGTCTGTTTGACAGATTTTTTTAAAATTAAAAATTAATAATAAAATTTATTAAATATATACGATTAATATTATAAAATTAGCCGTAAATTGAACTTTACATTCCACACAATTCAATCGTTAATTTCGTAATATAACAAATAGTAAGTTACTTTCAGCTGTAATTTACGCCTCACACACAAATTATGCGGGTTCCATTAATATATTATTATTATTATGTGCGGCGTAAATTATACTTAAATGCATGTAACTTAGGGTCCTCTTAATACTAGTTTATAGTTTCTCAATGTTAGTTTCCATCGTTGGCTGCTGGCTGCGTACGAGACATGTAAACTAAAGTTATTGGAACAAAGAAAAGTAATTAATCCATTCTCGTCACACGTATAAAGATGCCTTTATTACTCTCTTTTAAAAAGCGACTTTACAATTGCAAAAGCAACTTCCTCACGTTGAATCCCATTCAAGAAAGCAAAAAAAAGGAAAAATGCAGAGCGTCCGTACTAAAAGCAGTCCAAATTAATGTCGGTTGGCTTCTGTCACATCACCTGTAGCCATCACACATTTGAGTTTAATGCAAAATTAATCTCTCTGATTTGTGTCGATTATACGGTGTGTTGGATCACATTAAGTAATTAAATATCTGCATTAAGTCGATTAGAGCTTTTCTTCTTGACTTTAATGATTAATATATGACTCACACAAGTGACAAAACGATGTACCTCCTCCTAATAATAAATGAACGGTCAAAAACTCCATTATGCTCCATCAATGTTTTTTTTATGCAGTTGTATTTTCTGAATTTTTTATTACATCTCCGAAGTTATGAATTATATTTCTTAAATATTTTATATAAAGCAAAAAAATTGGGAATATAGGATGTTTTTAGCACATTATTATATTATCTTAATATTGATATATTATATTAAATTATATTAAATTATTTTAATATTAATATATTTTATTATATTATATTACATTAATACCGTATTATAACAATATTATATAATATTTAGTGATATATTGTAATGTATTAATTTTTTGTGATTAATTTAAAATATATATATTATATTATATTAATATTTTATATTATTATTAATTTTAAATAAAAATTATTTAAAATTATTCATATTTGAATTTTATTATTAATTTTATTAAATTATAAATTTACTAATAAATTATATTGTAAAAATAAATATATATATATTATTATTGAATAATAAATAATTATTAATTTATATCAATAATTATAATGTAAAAATAAAAAATTAATATTAATATTACATAATATTATATTAAATTCAAGTTATATTTATTTATTTATTATTATTATAAGAAAATTTGAAAAAAAAAAAAAAAGAGAAGAGGCAAGCTCATGCCGCAACTTCGGCCCATTAATGCAATGCTTCTATAGTTATTTTAATTGCCAAACATGGGTCTGCATAAATTTAATACATTGAGGAGTTCTAATACCTTAACCAATTAATTGGCACTAATCGTATCTGAAAGGTAGTTAGTAAAATATCTTGAGCAAAAAATAAGAAGTTTGATGTTCAAACCCAACTCTTATGGGCGAGGAGAAAATTGAATTTTCATTACCCTAAATTAACGAAAAAAAATTGTAACAAACTACTTGTAAAATACAATTTTGGTATGGGACGTTAATTTTGAAACACTTAGCACTACTGGCCATTTTCATGTAAATAGAGCTTTATTTGATTTTTTTTTTAAGAAAGTAGTGAAACTAAAAGATAATGGGATTAATTAATATCTCAAATTCCTTACCCAATCGGCAAAAGTTTCAAAAATTGAAGATAACATAGTCCTCAATCCTCGCACGTAATCAGACCATACACGTTACCGAGATAGAGCCTTATCGTTTTCAATGGAGTCTAATAAGATAAAACAAGGGGTCTGTATAGTATTTTTGGCCCAAGTCCATAGGTAACACTTAGTCCACAAATCTCTGAACCGTCAGCAGCAGCCTCCCTTAATTAAGTGCCATCTGCACCATTTCATGCCAGACACTTGAGACTTGCTTTGCATTGCAGTGCAATTGATTCATTGAGACGTAAGCAAGTCATAAACTAGGGTTTCATTACGTACAGTAATCGAAGCCATTCGATTTTATTGTCGTGTATTATAATTAATCAACGATTGAAATTTTCAATTTTGCAGATAAATGGCTGACAAGGCGATCACCATCCGAACCAGAAAGTTCATGACTAACAGGCTTCTGTCGAGGAAACAATTTGTGAGCTATCAAAATTTTTTATTTTTTTTACTTTTTCAATTGTTTTGATGCACTGTTTGGATCCTGAGAAAAATGTAAAATGGACTTTGATTAGTCACTTGCATGATTATTTATTATTTTGATCTCTAATGGTTTAAAAGTAAATTAATTTAATTATTTTGGAATGGTGATAACTAAACTAAAGTGATGAAAATATTATTTTGGCTGTTTTTGACACGTTAGGTTATCGACGTTCTGCATCCAGGTCGAGCCAATGTTTCAAAGGTATTAATTTAGCTTATATTTAATTTTTATCAGGTGCTGGCGTTCCTATGTTCATAAAATATCTCTGTGGATGTTCGATCCTGATCAGTTCTGTAGATATTTTTGTATTCTTATTTTGTATGTTTTTATTGATATTAATTCGTGTTTGATTTCTTGCTTGGTGACGATGAAGGCCGAGTTGAAGGAGAAATTGGCGAGGATGTATGACGTGAGGGATGCAAATGCTATATTTGTGTTCAAATTTCGTACACATTTTGGAGGTGGGAAATCAACTGGGTTTGGCCTCATCTATGACTCTGTTGAGAGTGCAAAGAAGTTTGAGCCCAAGTACAGGCTAATCAGGGTAATTAACTAATTTAATGCTTGTTTATTTATGGTATCTCTAATTATATTTTATACTTAATTTAATTTATCTCTTAGTCTACTATGTTTCACTTAAATGATTAACGAATTTACTTTTTTTTTTAAATATCAGATAATTTATAGGCTTTGAAAATATCATGTATTTTCACTTGTTTGATTTGTTGAAAATGTTTCAATGGAGTTAAACTTAAAATTGATTGAGTGGCTTTTAAATAGTTTTTTTTTAAAAAAAAAACTCAAATAGTCAAAAATTAAAATAAAAACAGAGGCTTGAGAATGCAGCCGCGTTAAATAAATGTTGGGAGAGTTTTGCCGCTTTAGTCGTCCTACCGGCTCGAATCTGAATTAGTTAGGGTTCAATATGATAGTTGAATATCATATGATTTAATACACCAAAAATAAACTAAAAATAAATCGTTGATTCATAATTGTTTGTTGGATGATAGAATGGATTGGCTACTAAGGTTGAGAAGTCAAGGAAACAGATGAAAGAGAGGAAAAACAGGCAAAAGAAGATTAGAGGTGTCAAGAAGGTGATGAAATTTAAAGCTATTTCCTTCAAGAACTATTATTATTATTTTTTTTTCCCTTTCTTTTCAATTTCTGTCATCAACTTAAACAGTCGATACCTTTGTGCAGGCCAAGGCTGAAGCTGGCAAGAAGAAGAAGTGAGGCCTTAGGGCGTTTAACCTGGCTTCTTCCAATAGCACGAATGGTTCCTTCACCCTTTCTTTTAGTTATTAAATAACTAGCGTGGCTTAGCTCTTTTGTATTTCTTTGAGACATTATTATATTTGATGTTTGCTATAATATTAGTCCCTGGAGGGAAAAAGGTTTCTTACATAAATAAAGAGGTACTTTCTCTTGTATATTGGTGCTTTTAGAATAAAATTGTCAAAGTGGTTGATAACTAGTAGTTTCATTTCACATCAACCACGTAACAATACAAATCCTCAATAGAGCCTTGAGATTGCCTTCCCATCACTTAAAAATACTATTTTTATTTTTTAAAAAATTATATTATAGTCACTTTCGCTGGAGATGGCATTGAATTTTTCATTACTTTATTGCATCTTCTCGAATGAAAAAAAATCCTCCGTGATGGGAGGTCTATGGTTGGTGGCGTGGGCCTTGGGCGCACAGTGTTTCATGGATCGCATAGTTGTTAGTGGGATAATTTACTCCACTCGTTGTTTTTCTTTTGAGTACAAATTAATTAAACCATGCTCATGGTCATTAGACCAGTGAATTTCTTTTTAGTATTGCAATGTGAAATGAGGAAAAGAGATTTGTAGCATACGTTGCATCCAAATCGATATTGTACCAAGCAAGATTCTGCTTAAGAACGGGGAAAACTAGGCCCGCAAAGTTAAGGTTGGATCATGTCCGCATCACGGGCCGCTTCTGATTTAGTTGAAAACATGGGCCGGGCCCACACGATGTTGGACGCTGCTGATGCCTCTAAATTGCTGCGGTCAAAATGTCGAACAAGAACGTTAGAAACAAAACTACAAAAAAGAGACAAGACTTACAGGCATCCGTCAACTCAACTCTGGTTAAAAAAACTGAAACAGCCTTGTTTTTACCAAAACTCACCCAGTGCCCTCTTCCCCTATTGCCCCTATTTGAGGACTGAATCCCAGGGAAATTAACCCCGATCTCGTCCTCGTCAGGGGGAACAGTACCAGCTTTTTTCTTCACCTAAAATCCGCTTCAGATACCCTTCTCTGATCCCACCCACCTTCTCCTCACGCGCTACCTCCCGCGATTTAACTTCACTTTCTTCTTAAATATCCCCCAATACATTACTAATGCAGTCCAACCATAAAATATATATATAAAAAAAAAAACACAGTCAGCATCATGCTTCAACTATCCCTGATCCTGCCAAGTAATGAAACATTGCGGGGCCAATACTACGTGGCAATATCAGTGCGGGTATTTACTGTCCAGCTTGGTTTTCGGACTAATCGTAAAACAAGATTTGGAGGGAAATTCGTGCGAAATGTAATTTACTGAAAACACGTGTACATATATATATAAGAATTAACCCGAAAATATAATATAAAAAAAATAAAAAAAAAATAAAAAACCAAACGGAATAGTGAAAAGAGCACGATGGTTTTAGTTTTTTTATAAAGGGACATTAAAAAAACCAAACCCAGAAACTCTCTCGCTCTTTGTTTTCTTCGCCGGGAAATTATTACGTCAGCAAACGGTGGCTCTTGCCGTCAAATTGCGTTTAACGGAATCCTTAGCCTTCCGGCGAGGTATTGTTCTTTGTCTATTTTCCGTTCCGTCGACGTTTTGTTTAACGTGAAAAATCATAAAAGTCGTTTAATTATTTCTTTATTTTCATTTTTTTTATTTTTTGGTTTTAGTTTTGCTTCAGATCTGGTGGTTTTTGGCGCAATATTTTGATCGAGAGAGATTGAGGGTTTGTAATCACTGTATTTGTTCTGATTTCGTGGAGTAATTGGGGGTGATTGTGAATTATGAAAGAAAGTGTTGAACTTTAGAGTTCGGTTTGGTGTTTGTGGTGAATTTGGAATGGTTACAGACAAAAGTTTCAAAGTTTAGGGTTTGCGCTAATCAATTGGAGTTTATGGCGGAGAGTAGGAGATCTGGCGATCAATCAGGGATTGTTGTGAAGAATAGGAGCTCTTCAGGTTGTTTAATTGTGAGAAAGAAGAGTGACGATGTTAGTGTGGCTGGTTCTTCGGGGGCTCAAAAGGGTTTCAGGTCAAAAAAAGAAAAAAAGAGGCCTAGGATGGTTATGAGTGATTCTGGTTCGAGTGATGAGCTGTTAATGCCTCCTCGTAGGAGGGTGGGCCCTGAGACAATAAGGGTTTGTAATGGTTTGAGTGATTTAGAGAAGGTTGTCGGGGAAGAGAGTGATTTTGGTAGGAACAGGGAAAGAGATAGGGATAGGGATACGGTGGAGCGTGTAAGACGTAATGAGGATGGTTTATTTGGTAGAACTGAGGGGCAGAGTGACAGGAAGAGGAATAGGTTAGATGTGTTTGAGTTTGATGAGTATAATGGGTCTGACGAGGAAATAATGATGAGTCAGAAACATTTGGGGGATACAAGAATGGATATTGGGGGAAGAAGGTTTTTTGGGGGTTCAATGGCATTAGGAAGAGGAGGAATTGAGAGGGAATTGGAGTCTGGTTCAGGTAGACAAGTTGTTGTTGATAAGCGAAAGAATTTGTATTTTGAGAGGACTAATAGCTTTAATCAAGGTGGCATGAATAGATTTGGGATGGATAGGGATGCAGGTCGTTCACCTATATCCTTGTTGAGAGAGAAGTACTCGGGGAATTCAGATGGACCCATTAGGCTTCAGGGGAAAAATGGAGTTCTAAAGGTGATGGTGAACAAAAAGAAAAAGGTAGGTGAACCTGTGAAAAGTTTTGATCGTGCGAGTACTGAAGCAAATCGTAGTAGTTCTAGAATTGAAGATAAAGTTAAGAGGAATGTTCCAATCCATCATTCATCTTACTTAGAAACAGAAGTTCTTGAGAAACCTTGCTCATTTCTTAGGAAAGAGAAAAATCAACGTAATTTGAGAAAATCTCTATCAACTAAAGAGAGTAAGGATGATGACTCTGATTCAGCTGACAGTGATACTGCACCGAAGCTGGGACCAAAGAGAATGGAAGCTTGTAAATCTGTGAAAGAGGTTAGTTCTGAAAGTGAAAAAACTCCTGGTGGAAAGCTCACGTTATCCAGGATCAAGGAAGGGAAGGTTAGGCGCGGTAGTGGCACGGAAAAGCAAAAACTACGCGAACGGATAAGGGGGATGCTTGTGGAAGCTGGCTGGACAATAGATTACAGACCTAGAAAGAACAGAGACTATCTGGATGCAGTGTACATTAACCCCGCTGGAACAGCTTACTGGTCCATCATCAAGGCCTATGATGCACTTACGAAGCAATTAAATGATGAAGAAGATGAAGCCAAACCAAGTGCCGATGGTTCTCCATTCACTCCCTTACCAGATGAAGTTCTTAGCCAATTAACTAGGAAAACGCGAAAGAAGATTGAGAAAGAAATGAAAAAGAAGCAAAGAGATGGCAGTCAGAGTTTCAGCATGAGAGAAACTTCTGCAAGGAGAACTTCAAGTGCCAGACGTGCTGAGGACAGTATGGGCAGTGGTAACCATGAAGAGAAACTAAGTTCGTTCTTAAAGCAGGGTGGCAAATCATCCAAGAGTAAAATGAATGAGAATGGTGTGGTCAGCCAGAATCCAAAAGGTCTGAGTTCTACTCATTTGCCAGACACTGATGAAAACCCATCTTCCACATCCGGTTCTCATCAGTTGCATGGAAGGAAAAGTAGAAAACTTGGTAGATGTACTTTGTTGATTCGGAATTCAAATGTGGGCCCAAATTCAGAGACTGATGGCTTTGTTCCATATGCTGGGAAGCTGACATTACTTTCCTGGTTGATTGATTCTGGGACCGTGCAGTTGAGCCAAAAGGTGCAATATATGAATCGTCGACGGACAAAAGTAATGTTGGAGGGTTGGATTACAAGAGATGGCATTCATTGTGGTTGTTGCAGTAAAATTCTCACTGTTTCAAAGTTCGAGATTCATGCTGGAAGCAAATTGCGTCAACCATTCCAAAACATCTATCTGGACTCAGGGGTTTCCCTTCTGCAATGCCAAATGGATGCATGGAATAAATTAAAAGAGTCTGAGAGCATTGGTTTTGAGTCGGTAGATGTTGATGGGGATGATCCAAATGATGATACTTGTGGCATATGTGGAGATGGTGGGGATTTGATCTGTTGTGATGGTTGCCCATCAACATTTCATCAGAGCTGCCTAGATATACAGGTACCATACATTAGATTTAGCATAATTATTAGGGGAATTTCTTTCATCTCCAGTCTAGTTTTTCCTTCATTATTTTGTTGTGGGCCAATTGGTCATTCTTAATTTTAGTGAAGGTTAATGAATAAAGAAAAGGCTCTGAAATGTGCAGGAGTAACATTATTACTTGAATATTTAGGTATTTGAATGCCTCTAATGAATTTGTTTTTATTTTCCTTTTGGGGTCACAGTTATGGAGTAGTGGAATTAAAAACTTTTAGCGGTTGAGCAGTTATAAGAAACCAGAAAAGGAGGTGGGATAATCTGCATGGTTCTAATTAGGGCTGATAGGAAATTCTTTGTTAAGCACTAGTGATGCAATATAAGAAAGATAATCCCTTAATTCAGTCAAGTTGATAATTGGAGACTCCCAAAAAAGAAAAGGTGCAAGTTTTTTCAGTTTAAAGGAATTAGGGTGATGGAAACTCCTTTGAAAATACCTTTGCCCCATGCAATCCTGCCTGAGTGCTCGTACTCATATGGGAACTGTTTTCTTAGTGTTCCCATGGTATTTTTGGTTTGCATTGCTATGAGTAGCTTGAACTAACTTGCCAAAATGGTTGACCTGACAAATTATACAACTGATTAGGTGATCTGAACTAGGCATTAGTGTTTGTTGGCTGAGGTTTCCCCCATTCCGGGGAAAAGAATTTGACGTATCTTACTTATGAAAGGGAATTACACCATATTATTCCGAACTAGCTCACAAAATTATATTGCAGATGCTTCCTCCTGGCGACTGGCACTGTCCAAATTGTACATGTAAATTTTGTGGGCTAGCTGGTGAGGATGATGCTGAAGGAGATGATACTACCACTTCTGCACTGTTGCCTTGCAGCATGTGTGAGAAAAAATGTATCTCTCTCTCTCTCTCTCTCTCTCTCTCTCTCTCTCTCGTTCTTGGTTTTCTCACTCTTATCGTTTGCTTATAGAATTTTACCTACTTGTGTTTCTTCTTGGCCTAAGTTTCTAATTGTAGCATTCATTTCCACTTCTGTAGATCACAAATTATGCCAGGAGATGGATGCTCTTTCTGACAATTTGACTGGTTTGGTCACTTCTTTTTGTGGGCAGAAATGTCAAGAGGTATCTTCAATTTCTTGCTTCTCTCAATTTAGTTTTTTTTTTCTTTTGGTTTTGGTGGGGGGGAGAAAAAATTCTTAGCTATCTTCTACTTGGATCGACATTCTATTCCCACGTAGTTTACACTTGGTTGTATATGGTATGAGAGTACTTAAGTATCTTGTGGCATAAAGCATTCTTTCCTGCCTGGCTAAACTTAATGTGTCTTCTCTTTTTGTTTATTCTTCTACTTCTTTTTTCCTTTTTCTGTTCCTTTTCTAAAACAATAGCATTTGAAGGTGAGGGTTTCAGTATTGTTTGCTTATGTAGCATCCTTTCTAACAAAGGTAATGATCCTTTTTTTTTTTGGTGTGCTGCTATGTAGTCTATTCTTTTCTTAAAGATTTGGTTATTCTTTTAGCGATGCTTATTTGCCAGAAACTAGATCTGTTGTTAGAAATTTCAGTTTATATGACAAACATTAACCCACATTCAAGGATGGCAGTCTGGCAGTCTTCTGAATTTGTAAATTGGACTTAAGAACAAGATTTAATTTTGTTCCTTCATTAAAGTAAAGCTGGTTTACTAACATGTAATTCTATCCATATCTGGTCAACCTTTAAGCATCTATGATACTTGGTGCTGAACTGTAACACTGCAAATTTATGTCATTATTTGAGAGCTTTGGTTTGAAGGGGAAGCTTTTTGTTGTGTTTTAGCCCAAGGATCTCTTGTTGTTTATAAGTTTTGAGCTGAGCCATAATTTTTGTAAATTCAAGATCCCTTTTAGGGTTTCTAGAACAGCCGATCCCTTTGTTGTGAGCAGATGTGGTCATATACTTTGTTTCCTGACCCCAAAAAAGAAAACCGAAAAAAAAAAAAACTCTCATTTGGAGCGGTTGCCTGAGAAACATGTTAGTTTTCTGGAGTTATAATATTTGAGTTAAATGAAGGCTGTACTTTGGGTTTTTGTTCCTGGAATTTTGTTTTCTTCCCTTTCTACCTCACCTTATTGCTTACATTTTATTGTCCTAATGTTACTACATATGATGTGCCTCTCTTTTGGAGTGAAAGCACAATTCTGTTTCGATTGTGTGGGCATGTGGGGTGGGGGTTGGGGGGGGGGGGGGGGGTGTTGGTGGTATCCGTTGCATTGTTCTAGTTGGCTTCTTGACTTTTTGGTAGCGTAAGAGTTGATTCTTCAAACTTGCTTCCATTAAGGTAATGTCTTGAATTCCATTTTCTGCCTCTACAGCTGTCTGAACATTTGCAGAAATATCTCGGGGTCAAACATGAACTGGAAGCAGGGCTTTCATGGTCCCTTATCCATAGATCAGATGAAGATTCAGATACATCTCTCCGAGGTCTTCCTCAAAGGGTGGAATGCAATTCTAAGCTAGCTGTGGCGCTCAATGTTATGGATGAATGCTTTTTGCCAATTGTTGACCGGAGGAGTGGTATCAATTTAATTCATAACGTTCTTTATAATTCTGGGTAAGCAGGAAATATTTTGTTACTTGGTTTTCCTTGTGTTTCTCCCTTGAGTTGATACCACTTTAACATAATTGATAGCTTTCTTTTGTTCTATGGTTGTAAATTAGTGTTTTATGCTCATTAACTCACCACCTCTCATCCACGTATTGTGATTCCTTTTATGCGATCATATTTTAGTTGATATCTTATGCTATCACTTTTACGATTTGATGTCGAAATGATGATCTGGTGAAAAGTAACTAGTCAGCATGGTTCTATCTTTGTTTTATTGTGGAAATATGACCAAGCATATTTATTAAATTTGAAAATGGGCAAGCTTCTTAAATCCACTCTCTGTATGTTAAATGAATTTTGAACTTAAAAAGACTGGTTGTTCAATATTGGTGACTTGTAATTAGTTGTTTAAGATTGAATTTGCTTTGATTTATTTTATGCATGCACTTTTATTTTCCTTGAGAAGTCATGAATGCATAATTTCTTCTGTATGTATCTGTGTGTTTTACAAGATGTCTGTTAGTGTAGCCTTCTGCTGGATTATTTAGACAATATAATTTCTTTGCAATCATGATTTAAATTTCATTTCTTTTGGAAAGGGATTTAAATTCTATTGTAATGCAGAAGTTCCCTGATTTTTTTTTTTTAAAGATCAAACTTCAATCGGCTCAATTATAGTGGCTTCTACACTGCCATTCTAGAGAGGGGAGATGAAATAATTTCGGCAGCATCTATCCGGTACAATGCCTCTTTTGCTTCTGGTCATTATTATTCAAATTGACATGGTTTATTGTTTTCTTTTTCATTATTTTGTTTTGGATATCTGTCAAAATAATTGCATAGAAATTTCACAACGTTATCTGGTAGACTTTTTTTTTTGTTTGGGGGGTGGGGGGGGGGGGGAGGACAATATCTTTGTATATAATTTTATTGATGCAATAGAACTTTAGAATGGTAGGGGCTACTGTTGTTTAAATAAGATATTATAATAGCGATTAGCAATTTCACTTGCTGTTAGGTGAAAGTGATATCTCACAATATTTTAGGAAATGTTGGTTCCATTGGAATTGTATTTCTGTGAATATTCTCAACAGAACAACTGAAATTTACAATTCTCATACTCTGCATAGTGTTCTGGTGTTTACCATGAAGGAGCAGTTTCAGGGTTGGGATTTTCTTATAGGGGTCCCCCTATGCATGGGGACAAACATGTTCATGAGATCATCTTGTTACATTGGTTTATACCTAATCAGGCTTCTATTTGGCCTAGAAGTTCTGGTTTAATTTGCTATTGAGATCTACGATGTCTGCGCAATTATGCTGATAATGTTATTATTTTAATGCTCTTGCCTGACTAGGTTCCATGGGACCCAGTTAGCAGAGATGCCGTTCATTGGTACCCGCCATATATATAGGCGTCAAGGAATGTGCCGCCGACTTTTCTGTGCCCTTGAGTCAGTAAGTTATCAAAATTACGTCTTGCGCATGTGTTGAATTCATTTGTCAAATATCTGATTTTGTTGTCTGTTTGTCTGTTTGCTTTTGCCTTTGATCCACTTGGTTACTTTAACTGATGTTAACTTTTATCTGAAGGCTCTCTGCTCTCTCAAGGTGGAGAAACTGATTATCCCTGCTATTGCTGAACTTATGCATACATGGACTAGAGTTTTTGGTTTCACTTCTCTTGAGGAATCACTTAAGCAAGAAATGAGATCCTTGAATATGTTGGTATTCCCTGGTATAGACATGTTACAGAAACTGCTACTGGAGCAAGAAGGCATCAAGGAGAACATTTCTGCTAGCCAAGGTTCTATTTCATATATGTATTCTCTTTTACTTTCAACTATATGTTTTCATCCTGTCATTTGGCTTAAGCCTTTTTTTAACCACAGGTTCAAAACAAAAGGAACTAGAAGTCAAGCATGAAATTACTCCTGAGATGGAAAATAAAGCTGACTTAGATTCCTCAACCGAGCATGATTCTCATAAGTCTTCTGGTAGTGATCTGCTTCATCCTAATGCCATAAATGGTGTAGTTGCTGCTTCAGATTTTGATTCCAAATGTCCAGGTGTTTCCTCAAATAGTAACTCTACGCTGAGTGGTTCTTCACCAGTTTATGTTTCAGTTGAGGGGACATGTGCTGATTCCAAATCTGCAGACAAGATTGAATGTGCTTCCGATGGCAAGTGTCTTTCCAACTCCGATACAAGTCAAATAAGAGACACAGAAATTAAACCAGAGTCAGATTCTACTGATGTAGATATAACTCAATTTAGTAAGGAGGTTGTTATGGATGTTGATCACGCAATAGATGTCAATGTTGCCGCTTCTCATGAAGTTGAAAATCCCATTGCTGCTGCGGAATCTGTTGGGCCTGATTCTCAATCAGGGAATAATTTAGCCGAATCTGATCTGGACCAGAAATGTCTTTTTTCTGGTGACAGGAGTTGTTATACCCTGGAGAATGGTAATAAGCCTGACTCGGACTCGCCTGCTAATGTTAACACTAAGTTTACTGGAGAGTGTGATATAGATAATGCCAGTGATGTGGGTGCTGCTGCCCAAGAAGTGAAAAATGTTGACTCAGTTCAGGAAATGCCTGCTTCTGAATCAGCAGACAAGTCAGCGAAATCTGCTTCAGGGATTAATTGTCCTTCTGATTTGGGCATGGGTAACACTGCAAAAGGGACGGAAAATAAACAAGTCTCGTATTCTCATATCAAAGGTAACATTCAGCCTTGCAAAGATGCTGATGATATGGGTGATGCCTGTTCAATAGATGTTAATGTTGCTGGTTCACATGAAGTTGAAATTGTAGTTTCTGTAGAGAGGACTGTTTGTTCTGATTCACTACAGATAGAAACCAAAGCACAATTGGATTCTTCTGTCAAAGATGAAGTCCAGCCTCCTAAAGAGGTTGGCAATGATGATGCCCTTGCAATAGATGTCAATGCTACTGCTCATGAAGTTCTTCAGCCAGTCATGGTTCAACAGTTAAAATGTGGTGATTTTCAGTCTGGGGACAAGTTAGTTGAAGATGGTGTTCAGTCATGTAGAGATGGTGCTAAAGTTGACACTGATGGATTAGATAACAACATCAATCCATTTGATGAACCTGAAATTCCCATTTCAGTTGCAGGGAGCATAATTGCCGATTCAGAGTTGGAGAATAAGTCAGCTGAGCCTAAATCTGCTTCTGAGAGGGAATGCCTTGTCTCCGAAACTGATCTCAAAGAACCACATATGCAACATGAACGGTCATCAGATTCTCCATTTGAAGATAATTCTCTACCCTGTAAAGCGGATAGTTCTGATGACAAACATACCGAAGCTGCTTTTTCTCTTGGGGAAATTACTGAAGAGAATGCCGCTGATGCTGGCAATGGAATTCCAGCTGACCCTCTAACTAGGTTTGATAGCTGTGATGTGAGTTCTTCCATACAAGGTGCAGAGGGACAAAAATCAAGTGCCTCTTCCGAAGCTGGTTCTGAAGCAGCACGTTGTGAAGAAAGTAGTCTGCATCCATCCAATGATGTGCCTGCGGGGAAAGCCGAATCTAGCTCTGCTTGATATGCACATAGCTCAGACACCAGGTGTTGTGTATGCTGCTACTGCCTCTCTCAATCTCAAATTGCACCTTTTCATGCATGGTTTTAACTCCGATGCTAGTGATTCCAAGGAAAGGACATTCAGGCTCTAGCACCATTTCTGAGGCTTAAAATTTTTTCCTTTCATGCAAGAAGTGCTTTTTCTGCGAGGTCTTGGTTAAGAAGTTGCCGTTGCTGCTGTAATAGCACATTTTCTGTCGAAAGGTGAAAAGCGGTGAAAAGCAAGTGCCGTTCGAAGTGTAAATAGTGGAATCAGTTTTGAGTCTACAAGTTGATAGCTTCTCTGCGGAGCGCTAATTATTTCATTTATATGTAGCGATTCGTTCTTTAAATATGTGAAAATGTCAAGCAAGCTCACTACATGACAGATGATGTATTTGAGGTAAGTGACATTTGAGCAAGCTTTTCCTGTAACTAGTTTAAAAAACTTCTTGATAATAGTGAGCCAATTTCTGGAACAGTCTACTGTACCAAGCTCATAGTCATAGGCCTTATTTGTATCACATTCATATATTTTAAGTTCAATGTCATCTAGTTTTCAAATAGTCTTATCTTTCTTTCTTCTCTCGCCCCCTCTCATTTTTGGGTGTTGGCTATGAATTGCAAAACTAGAAAAAAAAAAAAAATTCATTTTGTTTTTGTTTGTTTTGTTTTGTTTTTTTTCTCCTTTTTTTTTTAAATTCAAGGTATGTGGTTGTGAATTGAACTTCACATATTTACAATTATTGTATATTTTTTTTAATATTTCAACTTTAATATATTATTTTTAGGGTATTTCTAATATAATTTACAATAAAGTAAAATTCACTTGCTAGTTTATTACTCTACTTAGTATTTTTACATTATTTTATTGATTGTAAATTATGTAAATTAAGCAAACGCTTGTTTTTAACCCTTTGACATATGAGAGAAAGTCTGCTTTCTTTAAAAAGAGAGTTGTAGTCAATCATTTTTACTGTATTCGTTTATTCAATTTGATTCGATACGAAAAAAATAAATTTGAATTTTAAAAAATTAATTTATTTAATAAATAGATGAATTTGATTCAATTCGTTAATTAAACGAATTGAATTTGAGTTTGAAGACATTGATTTGTTTATTCGTTTAAAATTCGTTTAATAAATAGTTTATAAATAAATCGAATACGATCCGTTCGATTAAAATTCATTTAATTTAATTTAATTATTTATTTATTCTTAAATATATAAAAAAAATTATAATTTGAAGACTAATATAATAATTATAAATGATAAAAGTTTGTATTTTGTGAGATGTTAAATTTGTGTTTTTTATATTTTATTTTGCTTAATTTTTATTTATTAATTATATTTTTATAAACGAATCTATATTCAATTTGATCTTTATGGATTTGTTATGTAAACAAATAGTAAATAAAACAAGATTTGCTTCGCCTAAATAAATTAAATGAATCAAATCAAATATTTATTTAACAAGTGAACAAATACAAATGATGATACTTCAATTCATTTAATAAATAATTTAAAATTAAATTAATAAAATTTTGACCCAATAGTTTGATTTAAATTTGATTCATTATTCCTTTTGGCGCACGACTAACGTTGTTAACAGATGATTAAAAAACAATATTTTCTCCGTTTGTTTTTTCAATAGTGCTAGTAATGAGGATCAGAAACAGAAAAAACGCTGCGTTTTAGCAAAAGCCGTGTTGGCGTTGCTACTCTCTCTGCGGCATTGGAAACGATAGTGTGTAAAATGGAGCTCTCGGTCCCAGCTCGCCTTGTTCACCTTTCAATCTCGTCCACGTCCTCACGCCGGCTCCTCGTTAAACCAAAAACCAATCTCTCTCGTAAACTTCTCCCCATCGCCACACAATACTGCTCCTCAACGCGCCGCATGAACTCCCTCACAACACCACGCGCCTCTCTAAACCCAGACGGCGACAGCAAACACAACAACGGGTCCGCCTCAACTTCCTCTGCCGTCGATTCTGGTCAAACCCCTGCTTTTGACTCTGATTTCATTTTTTTAACTTCAATTTATTGGTTTTTGCTTTTTTGAACTATTGCTCTGTCTTATTTCAGGTCGAATTGGAGAAGTGAAAAGAGTCACGAAAGAGACCAACGTTTCTGTGAAGATTAACGTCGATGGCTCTGGCGTTGCTGATTCATCCACTTGCATTCCCTTCCTAGATCATATGCTTGATGTATTTTACTTTCTCTTTATTATTATATTCTTTATTTGTAATAAAATGTTTATTAAATTTGCTTCCGTATTGATTTTTCTTTTTTTGGTTCTATTTGTATTAGCAACTGGCTTCGCACGGGCTATTTGATGTGCACGTGAGGGCAACTGGAGACATTCACATTGATGATCATCACACTAATGAAGACGTTGCGCTTGCCATTGGCACGGTAACTATTCAAAACGGTTTTAGTTGTTTTTTATTTTCAAGCGAGATGAAATTTTGTTGTATAATGAGCACTTTTGTTGTGCAGGCATTGCTGCAGGCTCTTGGTGATAGGAAAGGAATTAATCGGTTTGGTGATTTTACAGCTCCTCTTGATGAAGCTTTGATTCATGTTTCATTGGTATGGTTGTTTCATATTCTGCTGATTAGCTGAGGATTAACAAGATTATGTTGAGAACTTTAAGATCTATATTTATATGAACTATAGGGAAAAGAATGACATTCGGTTAGGATAAATTTGATAGGTTTATCGAAGTTTCACTAGAATTAATGTAAATCATGAGAAAGTTACAAGTAAAAAATTTGTTGCCTTCAGCCTGCAAATTATTACCTGGAGCCATTAATAACTTGCTGATTCTGTGATTTTTAACTGTTTAGAAAAGCTATCTTTTCTTTTGAGATATTACTGTAAAAGAAGAATGCATAATGGAAATGTGGATGATCCTTAGACTCGGTTCTACTGATGAGAATCTTCTTTTTAGTGTGTGAAAGTTGACTTTTTGCACACGTGAGAGGGTTTAGGGCTTTAGGCTTCATTTTACCTGAGATCTTGAGTCTCACTCTCTTTTTGTATATATATTTATGTTTTCGTGAGACAGTTATGGTTATACGTTTTATCTACTTGGTGAATTTGAAAGAATGCTCAAATTTCGAGATTACTTTGTTTCAGGATTTATCTGGACGACCACATTTAAATTATGATTTGCAAATTCCCACACAGAGAGTTGGAACATATGACACTCAAGTACTTTGCTTTTCGCTCACTTCCATCCTTATACATTTAGATATCTGAATCTGTTGCCTACATAAATTATTGTTGAAATTTCTTCTGTGGAGATGTCAAGTTGATATTATACTTTGTGCATCTTCAAGAGTTTCTTAAATTATGGTATAGTTAAAGCTGTTGTTTCTGTTTCTTTCTATTTTCTGTTGGATTTATTTTACCAGAATATATTTTTAATATTTTTGAACTTTCTTATTTGTAGTTGGTGGAGCACTTTTTCCAGTCTTTGGTGAACACTTCTGGAATGACTCTTCACATTCGACAGGTAAATTGCCGAGAGCCTCATAAATTTGTTGTGTTCAACTTTAAATCATTGAAACTTTTTTGTTTCTTTAGGAACTAAAAATTAATTGTGGTTAAACGATGCCTTTATGCTCATTGTATTGGACAAATTATATTCTGTTGTCAACTGGAATTATGGCTACCTGAATGCAAATTTTAAATTCTGTTCTGAGCATTTTGTTTGAATTTCTTTGTAAATTATAGAATCTTCTTAATTTTGGTGAATTATGTCTGTGGTCTTTGCTCAGAAGAGTGGGCCTCTAATATTTATGAATTCTTTTGTTTTTGTTCCACTTGAGTTTTTAAGAGTAATCAAATAATGGTTGAACACAGCTTGCTGGAAAAAATTCTCATCACATTATTGAGGCAACCTTCAAAGCTTTTGCTAGGGCTCTCCGACAAGCAACAGAGTATGATCCACGTCGCCGTGGAACTATACCAAGGTTTGCTTTACTTCTTGAAAAAAAAAAAAAAAATTGCATTGATTTTTGAGTGCATAATCCTTTTCTCAAAACATAGCCGTAATTGATGAGAAATTTGAGGATAGAAACATAAGCACTAGTGTAATTTCATTATTAGTCAGTAGCGCATTAAAGTGCATTAAAGTCCTGTGTAAATGTGTAATTTCATTATTAGTCGTAGCGCATTAAAGTGCATTAAAGTCCTGTGTAAATGTATAGTTAAATGAACGTTTTATTTGAAGTGTTCATTTATTTATTTATTTCATGAAGTTAAGATGACATCAGGACGCATAAAACAAAAGTCTAAAGTTTATTGAAGTTGAATGGTGTTTGTTTTGCAGCTCAAAAGGGGTTCTACTACGATCTTGATACTTCACGGGATTCATGGACTGGGGATGGGGCTATTCATGTAGCCTTAAGATTATTGTTAAGAGGGTTATAACTTCATCACCGTCTCCTACCATATGCATTAAAAGGTGTTCTTTTGATTTCTGGTGGTTCACTCTCATATTATTACTGGGACATGTGCTGCTTCAATTGATCAGGGCAAGAAATTTTCAAATCTTTTAATCTGTTCTGGACCTTCTGATGAGCAGAGCTCAACAAGTACAAATATGGAGGGCAGAGAGTTGCTTTTGTCTTTAGTGTGTCCTGCGTACATTGAGGAGATTTAAAGCAATCTTGCCTTCTTGATGACTAAATTGTGTTCGGTAGAGTATAGGTGTTAAAAACCAGAACAGTATGATCTTGAGGCAATAAATCATTCTACTAGCTTTTTGTTCGGGACATGTAATTGGTATTTGCTGGGTTATGGATTTTGTAATTTATAAAATTATCTTGCTGAATGTCAAGTATGCGTCAATCAAGATGGATCCAGTAAATCTTGAATGTTGCGTTGCTTTTGTTTACTCGGGACCGCAACGTTTTGAAGAATTTGGCATCTTTAACTTGACAGCCACTCAGGACTATGTAAATCAAACAATGCTGCATTAAACCTCAAAGCAAATCCTCGACCTCATGGTTGGTTGGTGTGACCGGATCATGTGAATGTGGAACAAAAGGTAGAATTGAATATGGATTTTTTTCCTCACTGTTATAGTTTTCAGTCAAGGAAAAAGGCATGGAAAGAAAGCAGCCTGGATTTCTGAAATACACATGCACAAGCAAATTTAAATGATATACAACAAGGTTAAGATGGGAAGGCAACTACAAAAATTTTCAGCAGTATCTAAATCATTTAATATTTCAGATTTAACCTCTTCTGGAAGTGGAGCAGATGGGCCTGCCTTGGAGTAGAAGCTAGCCAAGGATCTAATTGCTTTCTCTAGCTCAACATACGATTCCTGCAAATGAGGTACAAGTAACTCATATGGAACCAACCCCATAAAACATACGAGTGCTTCGAAGTCATACAAATTAGCCAAATATACATACCTCACCAGCCACCGTCTTTTGTCCCCTCCAATTGCTCAAATAGTCTCGAATAGACTCCTTTGCTGAATCTGCATTGCGCCTAAAGTTAGCGATATCCTTAGGATCTTCCTTTAGTGACTCCCGCAGTGTCTTCACCAACTCTCTTGCTGATTTCAAGTAAGCCTTTGGCAGAACTTTCCCAGATTTTGTTTTCTCATCTGGATCAAAAAGTGATTTGATGGCTCCAATAACTCCTTCCTCTTTTTCATCTTGGCCATTTGACATATCTTCAGCTCGAACTGGTAATGGAGCTAAGCCGCAGTTGAAAGTCAGAATAGCGACCAATGCAGTACTACTACAAGATATAACATGTCGGCGACTTGATGCAGCCTCTACAGGAGGCAGAGCAACATGAGTTCTTGAATGCAGTTTATCTGATTTCCACAGGGAAGCAGTGAAGAAACAGAAAAGTTTGATGAAGGACAGCACTAGGAAGGAAGCACATAAAGATACTGAAACAAAAAAATGCAATTATGTAGTTTTGGCAAAAAGCAAATGAACTAGGTTAAAGAAATAGCAGTCTTCTCTCGTTAACAAGCTGAACTTCCATTAAACAAAATTCCCTATAAATTATTGAATGATAAAGATCAAAACATAAATTCGGTCACAACAGCCAGGATTCTAAGCTAAATCTCAGTATTCACAGGCCACAATGGTCCTCATAATGCATCTCTCGCTCAACGGTTAACTGATTTTGTGTTGTTCTTTTCTATTTGAACATTCTTGTTCTTATTTTTACTGTTCATTCCTACCTAATATAGATCTGAAAAAAGTTCATTGAAGGCTAAAATTAAAGCTGGACTGATTTCAGATTAGCCATTTGCCCTATTATAGTATCCCAGCCGGATTGCATTTGTTAACAAGGAGAGCTTCATTCCTTGTTAAATAATGGCATCAGTCAGCATTTTCGTCTTTGTAGTTTATGTAGACTACTTCTAACAGTTATTGACATCTCTGTTTCAAGTCTTCCGTCTGATAGATTCTCTAGTAATATGCTTAATGGTATTGCTTGGCCTGCTACAACAATTAGAGATTCTCTCTGTTCTGGCCACTAGCTTTGAAAATGCACAGATGGCATTAGCTATTCGCCTAGCAATCCTTTGCTGAAATAGCCATCTTCATTTCTTTTTGGTTCTTCACTAATTTAATATTATGTTTAACAATGTCTATAATTACATAGTTTAATATCAAGGGGACACATCTATATTAATCAATGTAATAATAAGGTGCCGATTAATAATTGGTTAGTACTTTAATTCTATATCCTCATTTAAGATGAAATATTTTTGGAGAAACAAGGAGCAAAGACTTTTTCTCCACATGTGATTGTCATGTACATAACTAATCCTGCCTCCTGGAGATAAGGACTTGCCACAGATAGTCTAGACGACTCTTAGATGGGAGCTAGTGGCACATACGAGAGAACTTATTGGTTACTACATGCCAAGAAACACCATATTACCCATTACCAGATAATCAACTAAATGAAAAACCTAAAACGAGAGATATCAACAGTTTTCAGAATTAGTCTGCTCTGATAGGCAACCATGAAAAAGAGGATGCTACCTAGATATCCTTATCTAAAAGTAAATAAAGCTTTCCTTCACATGCGAAACTGCAATTCTTCTAGCGAGCACATTATTGCTTATATAGCTGGGATACAAGGGAAAATGCTAAATGGCAAAAATAAATAGAGAAGGACGACAAAAACGGCAGCATGGCTGCCGTTTCACGCCCCCTTCTCTCTCTTACTTTTGGCTATTAGTAGCAGTAAAGTAATTTTAAAAAGGCCAAAAAACAAGAAATTTGAGCCTCATCAATACTAAAAAACATTATCCTCTCATAGCAACACCCTCCCCCCCCAAAAGCGAGATCTGTGCATTAGTTAAGGAAAAAAAGAAAAGAAAAGGCCATTTTGTGATGAATGGAGCCGCCGGTAGCACCGGCCAACAACAATCACACCGACGACGACTTATCCCCTTGATAGCCATTGCTCCCTTTCTTACTAGTTTGCACCTTCACGGGAAACCTCTCTTCTTTACTGTAGTCTTTGTAAAAAGCAAAGATTTCCTTATGACTATCAAATAACATCCCAAGAGTTAACTCATATTTTTTCGGTTGCACATTTTCAAATACATTGTTAGCTCCTATTTCTTGTAACCCTTCAAATGTATGCTCATTTTCTAAATTCTCAATTCCTACAAAATAATTAACATTTGTATTAAGAATAAGTAATTACACAAGTTTCCAAAATTTTTGTCCAGTAAAAGTTTAATCCATTCAGTTTCTAGCAATTTAAATTTAAAAAAAAATTCTAACAATTTAAATAAATAAAAAAATCCATAAACTAATTTATTTAAATCTAATGGGAAAGAGAAACTTATCAATTAACCAACAACAATTTCCTCTGTTGTCAACATGGTCGTTGTTGGCCAGTGCCACCGGCGGCTTTGTTCGTCACTAAATGGCAGCTTTTTTTTTTTTTCTTTAACAAAGCAAATGTGATGCAGATCTTGCGCTTGGGATATATTTTTTTGGAAAATGCTAAAGAGTTAGAGAAATGAGAGAAGCACGAGAGAAACGGCAGCAGTTGCTGCCGTTTCGCTTCCCATTTCTCTAGCTAATTTAAACAATAAAAAAAAATAAAAAATGAATAAAGAAATGGGATAACGACATAATGAAATCCAAAGCTTATCCTCTAGCCAAGCTTCCTCATCCACTCCTCTCTCCTCACGGCAAAGCACTCATTCTCGTTCACGGCAAAGCGCTCTTTCCGTCTCTCCTCCTCCTCACGGTCTCTCCTACTCACGGCAAAGCACCCTTTCCGTCTCTCCTCTGTCTCTCCTCCTCACGGCAAAACAACACTGTTTTCGTCTCTCTCCTCTGTCAGGGGCTCACGGCAAAGCAACACTCTTGATTTGCATTCTTTCCAGCTAATGTTATCCATTATGGTAAGATATTGTTGCAGGGTAGAGCACTATTAAATGCAATAGGTAATTTGGAGTTGTCGGGGTCTTATGGTCAGAGGCTTTAAGAAAGTTGGGTCACAATTTAGAAGATGTAGCTAGGCAGGTCAGATAATTTTGCTTTACTCTGCTCCAAAAATAATTTTCAGAATTAATTACTTTGTGAACCTATAGCTGTCAATTGATCATACAATCAGAGAAGTTGATGTCTTACTTTGTGAGTTTAGGGGATTTTCATCTAAACTTGTAATTTGATTATTGAAGAAACTGGATGCTGCACTTGGAAATGGAGGCTTAGAAAGGCTTGCTTCCTGCTTTTTGGACTCTCTGGCTACGCTTAATTACCCAGCATGGGTATATGGACTTAGATACAAATATGGCTTGTTTAAACAACTCGTCACTAAAGATGGTCAGGAAGAAGTTGCAGAAAGTTGGCTCGAGGTTGGGTTTATAATTCTCATTATTAGTAGAACTACTTATTTTATTGGTAGCAGATTGGCAATATGTCCAATAATTGAAGTATCTCTTTGCAGATTGGCAGTCCTTGAGAAATTGTTACAAATGATGTATCATATCCCGTGAAATTCTATGGCGAAGTCATTCTAGGGCCAGATGGACGTAAAAAATAGGTTGGAGGAGAAAATGTGATGGATGTTGCCTATGATGTCCCAATTCCCGGATATAAAACTAAAACTACATTAAACCTTCGCCTTTGGTCTACCAAAGTTGCTGCAGAAGACTTTGATTTACATGCTTTCAATACAGGAGATCATGCTAAAGCATATGCAGCTATCACAAATGTTGAAAAAGTATGGATAATAAATGAATTCATGTGCTTCTTTTTCCACATTTGTACTGGTACGAGTATGCTATGTGGACTGAAAAACTTTTGTTGTGTTTAGATTTGCTATGTATTATATCCTGGGGATGAATACATAGCAAGAAAGACTCTTCGGTTGAAGCAACAATATACTCTATGCTCTGCCTCCATTCAAGATATCATTGTACGGTATGAAAGGAGATTAGGGGAACCTGTGAATTGGGAAAATTTTCCTGAAAAAGTTGCGGTGCAAATGAACGACACTCACCCAACACTTTGCATTCCGGATCTGATAAGAATACTAATGGATGTTAAGCCTGAGTTGGAATGATATTATACAAATCCAACACACCCACACCTACCAAAAACTAAATCTTTCACAGAAATGTCAAAACAGAAATTAGAACATCAATCAATTGTTTTTCAATTAGTTTCAAACCTGCAAAAGAAATGTCAAAAAAAAAAATTCCAGAAGCTTAGTACACAAAATCACGGTAGTTTATCATATCTTGCATTGTTTATGACATTTATTTATTGTTTGCAGAGAAAATGCAAGAAAAGTAAAAGAAAAATAACAAGTTGAAAAAAAGCACGATTTTGCTTACTTAATGTTTGCCAAGAGAGCTGAGAGAGAGGGAGAGTGCTGCTTTGCCGTGAGCCCGTAATAGAGGAGAGAGACATAAACGGTGCTACTTTGCCGTGAGGAGAAGAGACAAAGGAGAGACGGAAAGGGTGCTTTCCGTGAGTATGAGAGACTGTGAGGAGGAGGAGAGACGGAAAGAGCGCTCGCCGTGAACGATGATGGTGCTTTGCCGTGAGGAGAGAGAGGTAGTGGATGAGGAAGCTTGGTTAGAGGATAAGCTTTGGATTTCATTATGTCGTTATTTCATTTTTTTATTCATTTTTTATTGTTTAAATTAGTTAGAAAAATGGAAAGCGAAGCTGCTGCCGTTTCTATCGTGGTTCTCTCGTTTCTTTAACTCTTTACTACTACTCTATTTTTTTAGCACCAATAAGGCTTAAATTTGACTTCTTTACTATTATTTTAATGCTACTAGTGGCCAAAAGTGAAAGAAAAAAAGGGACATAAAACATGCTGTCGTTTCTATAGTCTTTCCTTCTTTCTTTTGGCATTTAGCATTTTTCTTTGTATCCCAAGCTACATGAGTACAGTGTTACTCATCATAACGAGCAAATATCTGTATAAAATAAGGCAAGAGAGGCTAATGTTGAGGCGAACTCAAGGAACTTGGAAACGAGGCAACGCAACAAGCAGCTATGCATATGAGCATATGAAATAAGCAGACAGCAGGAAATTAAAAAAAGAAAAAACAAAAACCAAAAGATTCAGGAAAAGTTTTCATCACTTACACTCAGAGTTAGCTTTCAGAATTTTCTTCGCGATACTCGAAACACAAATGGGATCCGTCTTTGCTGCTACAATTGTTATAGCCATTCTTGTTCTGGTTCTTGTCTTGCTTGTACCTAATAACCAAGTTTATCCATCAGCAATATCCAAACTGCACTCTAAGAAACATCCGCGGTCTGCTTCAACGCTGCTGCTCTCACCCTCAGAAGACAGAAAGTTATGAGGGATTAACAATTTTGATGATTTTATCCAAATGGACGCGTGAGGCATTTTGTGCATTTTGCAGGAGTACGATATTTTATTTGCGTACTTATAATTCAACTATATTGCATAATCACCCCCTTTCAGTTTGTTGTGGACTTGTTTTCTCCCGTTAGGGATGACGCCGTTTGGGGTAACCGTTCGAAGACTTTCTAATTATTATCTCAATCGCCCGAGGTATTTATAAATAATCTATTGAATAAGTGAATTAAATACTAAATTGTTTGACAAATTACGAAAGTAATCATCTAATGAAATGAGTGCCAATAAAAATAATTAGATTTTACTCAAAAATTATAATATTACTCATGCGTTTTTTACAAAATAAGAATAATAGTTGAGATGGGTAATAAGTAATCCTAAATATTTCTAAAAAAAAATTGTTATTTAATTAATTAATGTCATATAAATTAAAAAAATTTACTTTAACCTTATTAATATTCACTAAATTTGAAATGAATCAATAAATGAGATTTATTAAAATTAGATATTTAAGAATTTCTAATACTTCTCTCTCTAGATGAATCTTACACTAAATCTTTCTCTACAGTATTTTTCCTCCCCCTTTGTCATGCTCTCTCTCTCCCAACCTCTCTCTTCTCTTCTCTTTTTTTTAATCTCTAACTTTTTTTTCTCAGTCACAAAAAAAAATATTTTACTGTCTCTAAATTCATCTCAGAATTCTCTTTTTAGTTTTAAAAACGAAAGAAAAAGCTCCACCTATGTCATCATTGAATTCATGGCCATGGGACCAAATCTTTAAGACTTTTACCGATCTAATTTTGATTTGCTTCTTACGAAATAGTAAATTCAAGGTTTTATTTTATTCATTATTCCCCTTACAGTATTACTAAGTTTTTATGTATGATAAAGAGTATAGAGAGAGAGCACGACAAAGGCAGAAGAGAAGAAAGGGAGAGAGAGAGAGAGTGCACAACAAATGAAGAGAGAAAATATTGGGGAGAAAGATTTAGAGTGGGTTCTACACAGAAAGGGTAAATATTAAAAATTCTTAAATATCTAATTTCAGTAAATCCCATTGATTAATTAATTTTAAATTTAATAGATATTAATAAGTATAAAATTAAAAGTTTTTTTAACGAGGTTACTGATCCCCTCCTCACTCTCTCTCTCTCTCTATTTATACTCACTCTCTCTTTCTATATTTATAGAGTAATGATATAGATACAAATTATTATATAAATTTATTTTGTATAAACTGATGTGGTGTTAATTCGTTAGTTGAATTAAATATCTCTTAATCCACATGATTTATTTCTATTATTTTATATTTTCAATCAGTCAATGAATTAATGTCACATCAATTTGTACAAAATAAATTTATATAAGAGTTTGTGACAATATCATTACTCATACATAAATAACACTTGAAAATTTTAGAAAATAGAAATCTCATATTTTCATGAGTTTGTTTTTTCATTGCAACATAAATGTAGTAGTTCTATTTGACAAGATCTAAAGACTTTCGAATTGTAATATTGAAAAAAAATCATAAGTAATTTGACTTTAAAAAATCACAAATTATGATCACTAGTAGAAGCTTTCAATTCATTAATGGTATGTTCGTCAATTGATAATTGAAATGAGTTGAATTGAAAAGATTAGGAATGAGAATCAAGAACAAGAATAAGAATAAATTATTTATTTGAATCGTAAGAATGTAAGAATCGAAATTTGATTTGGAATGAGCTATATTCACAATTTCACATTGACGTGTTTACTTTATCTAAAATTCTAAATGGATGATCTAAATGAGTAAAATGTTATAATTTAATTATTGCCATTTTTATTATTATTTATTATAATAATTGTGATTATTGGATGATCAAGTACTTTTCCAAAATCAAAATTATTGATCAAAGGAAGAAGAATATGAAATTATTGATCAATGGAAGAAGAATATTATCGCTTTTGTTCAATAAGATATTGAAGTAAACGATTGACTCATTCTATATTAGAAATAACTGTAAAAAATATTTTGATAACATGAATTCTTATTTCTCAATAATATTTCACAATAAGACAATTGATTGAATCCTATAAAACCATTTCCTAGAAGTTTATTGATATCTTCTTAATGATAATAATAAGCACATTCATTCTTATTCTCATTTTATGATATCAATTATTCCCATTCTAAATTCTAATTCTTAAATCGCATAACTAAACGCGCCATAAATCGGACGCACCATGTTATCTGTTCATCATAGAACCGACCGCACAAGCACAAGCTCTGTCGCACGCTCGCACAGATCCACACGTGCTTCAACTCAATGCTAATTAATTCGCTCTCTCTAGGGTTTTGCCTTCAGAGTTCAGAAGGCTACCCTTTATAACCAACATCATACCTCCATTTACACTCACCTCCGGAGAAGGCGAAGGCAGGTAATTCAACCATAAAGGAAAAAGAGAAACGAACATCTCCAGCCATGGTCAGTACTTATTACTCAGCGCACCCATTTCACAGTATCAACTAAAAACTTATTTTTTCTTTTTAATATTTTTTTCTGGGTTTATTAATGGATTTATATTAATGTTGTGAATGTGAAACTTTGTGTGCAGTCTCTGGTAGCCAACGAGGATTTTCAACACATTCTTCGTGTTTTGAACACGAATGTTGATGGGAAACAAAAGATCATGTTTGCTCTCACATCCATTAAGGGTATCGGTCGCCGTTTGGCCAATATTGTCTGCAAGAAAGCTGATGTCGACATGAACAAAAGGTTCCTATTAATTTTTTAATCTTTATTTATTTTTTTGCTTCTTTTGTACTCTTCGGGTTTAGTTGGTTAATAGATTTGTTCTGTTTAGCTGGTAATGGCTGAGTACTTTAATAAGGATGTCTCTATTGGAATCTCAATCTTGTGTTTTGATTGCAATTTAGCAGAATAAGAATTGGATCTTAATTATGTATGTAGTAATTTGCTCTATTGTACTTATTGCTAGTTTATTCATTTGCTATGCTGAACCTTTCAATTGCATTTTAGATGAGCTTTTCATTGTTTCTTTTTCTTGGATTGTTGTGTTGAGCTCGTGTTTTCTGTTTGTTTGACTTTGCTGAATTTTGGTTTATGTTGTCGTGTCTAGAGCTGGTGAGATCTCTGCCGCTGAGCTTGACCAACTGATGGTGGTTGTGGCAAATCCACGCCAGTTTAAGATCCCAGACTGGTTTCTTAACAGGCAAAAGGATTACAAGGATGGGAGGTACTCCCAGGTCGTGTCTAATGCATTGGACATGAAGCTTAGGGATGATCTTGAGCGCTTGAAGAAGATCAGGTATGGTTTAGTTGTTCTTCTTTTGTAGTTATATCGTTGTAAACTTTGTATAAAAACAAAAGTTACATTTCGTATTTATTAGTTTCCCATCTCATATTGATTAATTTGCAAACTTGATTATCCGTTATTACTTGTGTTATAATCTGTTTGTAAAGTCATGTATGTGCCAGCAGTATTTCATGACTAGGCAGGCTATCTGTTTCTAAAAGTTAAGGTTAGAAACCTAGGGATTTTGCTGGAAGACGATACTTTGTATGATTTTCACTGATTTTGGGAGAATTTGGTTCGAAGTTTAAGATTTTTTTTTCGAGAGAAGCAAATGATACTAAATATATGATCGGATGTGAAAATGCTGTTAAATAAGCTTTAGCAGCTTTATTACTTTTTCATACAATGTTGTATCTGATATTTTGGCTATACCGAACTCACCTTAGAAATCTTCTTCTAGTCGTTGTTATTATTATTATTTTTATCTTTAGGATTTATTATTGATTTTACCTGACTTAGTGAGATGCTCTTAGCCGAGAATTTTTTTTTTTTGGTGTGTGTGTTGAACTTGTATTTCTCTTTGTTCACTGATAGATGGAAATCAGTATAGCACGATAAGAAATCTCACAAACCAGTAAATAAATAATAAGGCTTAGTTACTTGTGAGCAGGTCTCTCTCTCTCTCTCTATATATAAATATATCAGAACTTGTAATAATAATAAATAATAGCTACTAGGAGAAGGTTCCCAAGGTGCGTTTGGTATTGCCAAAATAGTAGATACAACATCATATGAAAAAGTTACAAAGTTGCTAAGTTTTATTTAATAACAATTTCACGTCTGATCCATTACATATATTTAGTACGCATTTCATTTGCTTCTCTCTAAACAAAAATCTTAAAACTTCAAACCAAATTCTCCCATAATGGGTGAAGATAATACCTTTTGTCCACTAACAACTTCACATCTGGGTTTGTTTGTTTTGAGAGAGATGAATTTTAAGAATAATAGGTTTTTTGCTGGACCAACACTTTGTATGATTTTGGTTTACAAAGTGCAGGTGACTATTGTTAGCTGTTATCCAAAATTTGACCTTTATTCAAACTAAATGTTTAGTAGATCAAAATAATATGATGATTGGGCACAATTGGGAGTAGTGCAGTTTCCAAATGCAGCTATATTCTCTTTAATCTTCGCAAAAAATGAAGCATTATTGAATTATATAACCTTTCCATCACCGCTGAAGCCTTGAATGCTTATTTATCCAAATCTTCGTGTACATTCCATATTCTTGCATCAGTGGTGTGCTTATTTATTGCACCGCTCAATGGTGAATGATAAATTTTGTTTTCAATTTGCAGAAACCACCGTGGTCTACGACACTACTGGGGTCTTAGAGTTCGTGGACAGCACACCAAGACTACTGGACGCAGGGGAAAGACCGTTGGTGTCTCCAAGAAGCGTTGAGTTTTGTCGTCTCCTATTGGTTCAGCAAGCTGCAAGTTTTGTTTACATGTTAGTTTTGCATCGTTCAGTATGTCTGTCTTGTAGAAGAATTGTTTTTGATAATTTTCTTCAGTTTATTTTCTTAGGTTGTCTTTTTGACTGAATTGAAAGGAATTCCATTTGATGTTGTGATTAAAAAGTAATCCATGTTTTATTTAATCACGAGGGTAATATTTCAGTTGAGAATTCTATATCCTAGTGAGTTGAATGCATTATATGCTACCAAAGCTTGCTTGAGAATTTATGTAGGATGATGGGATGTTCTTATCTTAATCGAGAACTCCATTTCTTACAGTTGTGAAACTGACTGTGTATGAATGAGATATTTGGATGAAAGTAACAAAAGCTAGTATGAAATTACTTCAATATTATGTTTTCTGGACTGCGAATATAACAATTTGCATCGTTGTGCAAAACCATACATGATGGATCCGAATTGTTAAATCTTTCGGATTTGGTCAGTAGAACTGTGGATCTATTAAAACGCAAAATGTGAAGTACTAAAGTAACGTTGGGGTGAAAATAGAGAGAAGTGGGAAGTTAAAATAGTGGGAGGGGGTATTTTCTCTTAATTTGAGATCTCGAGCTTTTAAAGATGTCATTGAGTTATAGAATATAGATAAGATTTAATTTTTTTAATTTTTTATTTTATTAACTATGAATTATTATATAAATATATATATATATATATATATATTTATTTATTTAGAAAAGATCAGATATTATATAAATATTTATTCAAAATGAGATTAGATCAGGAGAGAATTATAGATAAGAGAATCTGATGCGGGGCAATGAGAAGAAGGCACAAATAAATTACATGAACTTGACGAAAAATGGATGATACGGTGATGAGTTGAACAAAAAAGTAATTATATAAATAGACAAAAATAGAAACACGTAAACAGAATCTCTTTCCGCCAATGGCCAAGCCCAGGAGCGACGGAGCCGACATCGTTTCCTACTAGTTCCAACTCACACCAGAGTAACAAGTAACATCACAAGCTACTCTGCATCCAAAACCCTAATTCTATTCAAATCCCGGGGAATGGCCGGCGGCAATCACCCAAAATCTTCATTTCATAAACCTCCTCCTTCCGCCCAGTCCTCCTATCGCAAGTCCCGCTGGGAATCACCCAAAAACCCTCCTTCCGACCAGAAACCGAAACCCTCCCCCAATAAGCCCAGCCCGGCCCAGCCCAAATCCCTACCCGCCCCGACCCACCCTTCTTTCACTTCACACGGACCTCCACTCCCCTATTCCGAACCACCACCACCACCACCAGCCTACGGCTTCCACATGCTCGAACGCCGCACCATCGTCCTAGCTGACGGGAGCGTTCGGTCATACTTCGCCCTTCCACCCGATTACGACTTCACTCCCCGTCACAACAGCCTTTTACGGCCTGAATTTCATTTTAGTCCTGAAGCGGCAGGGTTTCGCGACCGTCGGGAGTATATCAATGGGCCGGGGCCGATGAAGAGGAAGTTCGGCGTGGATGGAGAAAAGGAACTGCAACATCTTATGTCTCGTGCGAATTCCAGCAGGGATAGGCTAGTGGGGACCAGTGGACATTTTGATGAAGAAACAAGGGCGGCTAAGTACATGAGGACCACTCCAGGTGCTGTTGGTCCGAGTGTGGTGAAGCATAAATATGATGAAGTTGATCACGCCATGCTGAAGAAGGTGTTTTTGCATTTTGTTAAGGTTATTAATGAGAATGTGGCACTGAGGAAGAGTTACTTGGTGGAGGATGGGAAGCAAGGACGGCTTCAATGTATCGCTTGTCGCAGGTTTGATCAATATAAGACCATTGTGATTCTTTAGTTTTTTCTTTTTTCTTTTTTGTGTTGGAATTTTGTTGGTTTTCATTACTTTTGATATACTTGTGAGCAATTCTATTACTTTGACATATTTGATTGTTATGGAACAGAAAATTGTTCTTTTCTTTTTGCTGAGTGGTTAGGTGAATGAGGTGCCAGTTTGTGTGAAATGTGATAGTATATATTTGAATTTGCCCTTTTTCCTATTGTCCATTTCTTGGATAGGCTTGTTTCAAAAGTGTGAAACTGGGTTTTTTGTTTTTTTGGTTGTTTAGTACCTGCATTTGTTGGAATAGCATAGACATGAAGTTGCAGTGTTTATGTCAGTTGTAGAGCATTAGACTTTTCTTTCTCCATATAGTTGAAATTGAAGTCTTTTTTTTTTTTTCATGTTTCTCAAGCTTGATAAGTGGCGGTGCTTGTCTTATTCAAGCTTGCTTTTAGAAATAGACAGGACAGCTAGATATATAGTAAGAAGCAAAATGAGAACTTTTTGTAGAGGTTTAATGTTTCTTCTTGTTATATAGGAAGTCTAGTGGTTTTCTTCACTGGTTGATGGCGACGTTTTGTTTTGCATGTGTTTATCGGCTACTTTTCAGTTCTGAAGGATCTAAATGACACAGTTTTGGAGATGTATAATCTTTAAGGTGAAGAGGAAGGGAGTCTGGTTTTCTGCTGTCTATTTCTGGGCATGTTCTTCGAAAATTTTGTCTAATTAACTCAGTAGGTTAAGGGTAAAATATGTAAATATTATATGCTTATCATTGTTCTTACGACTTTAGTTGAGAATTAGTTGATTTGGGAACTTATATTATGGAAATTAAAGAGAATTTACTACTTTTATAATACTCTTTTCAATAGTTTGACTTTAAATCAATGTCTGGAACGTGAAAAAATGTCTGCTCTCATCCCCCTCCCCCAAATAATTTGTAGCTTTTCTCTGATTTTTACTCTTAGAAATCTGAAATAGAAAGCTGATATGTCTACTTGTTTACTTGATATATTAAGACTTTGTTTTGGTTGTATACTTTTGGCCTTTTGAAAATTCTTTCCAAAGTGCTTTTGTGCGTGTCTTTGCATCCTTTATGGGGGCTAGCCTGATTTTAGCATCAAAATGTCGAATTCTATTGTTTGTTTGCCAGCCGATCCTGCAATGCCTCAATTTCTTGTTTTATGGTCTGTGGATTTATGATGAATTTGCACAGAACTCTCGGTCTGCGGACTCCACTCTGTTGGGCTCAAGGAAGATATGTGTAGAGCGCTTTACCTTGGGCACGATTTGTTTGGAGATGATTGAGGGCTTTCTGGAAGTAGAGGGTAGTTCCTCTGTCAGATGGTTTAGTGGGATGTAGAGCTGGGTAGTTCCTGTGTCAGATGGTTAAGTAGAATTAAGAGGGCATTTATATGGTATGTCAGTATTGGGGTTTATGCTTGCCAAGATATTGTGAATTTGTTCTATGGCAGTTGAGGTCTTTAGTCCTGTTTGGGATTGAGGAGCTGTAGCTTTCTGCTGTGGAAAAAAAGTTATAGTTATGAAACAAAAGTTAATCGTATACGGTATATATAATTTTTAAATAATAATGTTGACAAAATTATTAAAGATATAATAGGATTTTTACTATACAAGTGAAAAATCATATCAACATAGCTTTCAAGGTACGGCAGCTAGTGTTTACCAAACACTTTAATATTGTATCTTTTAAGTTATAACTACCCAATCTCAATCCCAAACGGACCATTAGCGTTGTAGTTGTGGCATTACTCTGCAGATGTTCTTTTTCATCTTGTGGTTTTGGCGCATTCTGACGCATGGAATATTGTGCTATTCATATTCATTGTGTTGCTCCTTCTCCCTCATTTTCTGGAGAATTTTTTTAAAATCTTTTCAAGTTTTAATGCTGTTTTCGGTTATTTCTGGCTGCTGCTGTATGCAGTTTGTATTTGTTTTAGTTCTGGACTTGATTACTTTCATGCTAGGCTAGGTGAAGGGAAATTGTAGTTCCCTTATAACTTCCTTGCAAAACCTGTCAGATAGGACTATCAGCCAGTTAAGGCCCGAAAGTTTGAGATTATTAATTATGCTGAACACTGAACTGGTTCTTGCTTGTGTTGTTATTTTCCTTTAAGCTATCTTAGTACATCAGATGTATATATTCTAAGGTTTTCTGTGGAAACTTTATTAATGGTAGTCCGTTCAATGAACCACCTTAAAGTTAGTTTTGCTAGATCCTGGTAATTTTGGTGGTTATAAACAGAAGTTTATAGCCGTATAAGGTCTATTGAGTACCTTCAAATGACTTGGTGGTTTGTTTTCTTTATAAACATGAAGTTCTTGGGTGCAGTTTTTTGGGTGTGCTTTATTTTGAGGGCCGACTCTCATTTCTGATGTTGATTTGACATTTTGTAACTACAAAGTTGCTGACCCAAGTAGTCTTACTTGTTTGATTTCTTTCTTACTGCTGTAATTTATTATCAACGTGGTACATTTAGCAGCAGGATTTTGATGAATAATTGTTGCTCTGTTGTGTTTGCTTATGCTATTGAGATTGCACTTCTGTGCACACACAGTGGCCGACACACACTTCTTTACTGTGCTTTTAACTTAATTATGCATATAGAAGTTTAATTTTTATTTCACACACGTGCACAATAATTCTCAGGTGCAGATGCCTTTTTTTTTTTAATTTTCCATGCAGATTTGCTATTATATCATATGGCATATCAGTTAATTGATCAAAAATGATAAAAACACCAACACACCATATCGTTTAATAGCAAATCTCCCGGGGGGGGGGGGGGGAGAAGGGGTGGGAGTGGGTGCCCGCTTAAGAGGACTCTGTGTGTGTGTGTTTTAAATTTCTTGAGTGACCTTTCTGTTTTTATTGCATTTAGTTTCTGTAGATTATGAGAGTCACTGTAATTGACAATACCTTCACTGTTCATTACTGTGAAGTGGAGCTCCCATATGCTTGGGTAAATGAAAGGTTCACTATGTTTGAATATCATTTACCTTATTCACAGGTGGTATTTGGGCTGACCTGGGAGTTCTCCAATAGTGTAAACATGTTAGAAGTTCAACAGCTTATTTTTAAATGCTGTATATGCTTTCTACTGTGTTTAAAATTCAATTTTTACCCTTTAGTGTGGCTTGTTTGTTTTGTCCCCATGCTATTACCTTAAGTGTTATCATGAGAGACACTAACTATAATCTCTCATTAATTTTGTTGAGTTCTAGAGCAAAGGTGAATTACAAAGTTCAAGGAAATGATAGTGAAATTTGGTGGCAACAAGGTATCAAATGGTTACTATTTTGAATGATTATTGTAGGGAACCAGATTTAGAGGAGTGTCATGTTAGCTTTATGCTATTTGATATAGTCTCTTTATGAGCAATGAAGTCTGAAAGTTGCATTGATATGGATAAGGTAACTTGTTTGGCGGCAGGCTGAGAATATAGTTAAAATGGGAAAAGGATATGGGTCATGAAGAGAAATGATATCGGTAATTCACTGGAAAAAATATGGGCTGTTGGCCCATGATTCACTGTTTTGCATAATAAATATTTTGCTAAGCACAGTTATGCTTCGTATAATGCAGAATGTTCCTTAGTTTTCCATATTGATACAGTAATTATTTAGTTGTTTACTTGTAGTAATTTTATGCCTCTTCTGGTTTTCTATTCACTTCATAGTTGTAACTACAGAGATATGGTAATTTCTTCCATTACAGTTATTTCTTCCATTTAGGTTAATTTTTTCCCCCACCATTTATCTTGAGGAGCAGATTATCTTTTTTGTTGGTTGGCATATTCTTCCAATCTTGCTTATTGGATGTGATTGCCTTTTGAACCGCAGGTCATTTTCCTTGCTCAGTTGATATCCTTGTGGTTGTTCACTTTGTTAAAATGTTTCTTTTCTTCTCTTCTTGTTGAATTCCACCGTTGCCTCTTATAGAAATTAATACCTAATCATTTTAGTTTCCACTTTCTCATTCAGCTTTATGCTATATCATGTGAAAACAGGAAAATCAGACCTGAAACCTGTTTCCTTATCCTCGATCAAGCATATTGCAAACCTGGAGCATCCACTTTTCTTTCTTTGATATTGCTATTTTTTTAAGACACTTCTGTTCCATTAGTAATACGTCAGTAGAGCTTACACTGAAGTTTGCTTTTCTACCTGACCATTTTAGTTTCCACTTTCTCATTTTAGCACTAATATGCTATATTTAGAACAGACATGCACTTTTGTTGCATTTTACATATCAAGAAGCAATTCTTTTTTTTTTTTATTTAAATATTCTATATTTTGTATTCATATAGATCGTGCATCTTCTGGTAGATCATACTTTGCCTATTCTTTGTTATTGGCTTATTGCCACTGGAAAACGTAGCTTTTCTGTTCTTTCAGGATGAGATGGCTTCCAAATCTTGACTTATTTCTTGAACTCAGTGGAGTGAATTTCCATTTCAAATGTCTTAGAAGACAAGTTGGTCTTGTCAAATGTTGCACAACATAATAATTTGATGTGATGGTTCAGTTTTTCCTTTACTGCAACTTGTAGAGTTGCTTGCATGATGATAATTTTTTATTTCTAGGTGGCTGTAATGTACATATTATGTCTTTCCTATCTATGTATGGCTTAGAATATACCCTCAAACTGGTATATATGCATTGTCTTTGCTTCCATTTTAGTTCCAACATGTAGGCCGACGGTGCTGTCTGAGAAATGCCTGAATCATCATTTTCAATGCCTTTGATATGCAAAATTACAGGTCTTCTAAAGACTTCTCCGATATGCATGGCCTGATAATGCACACCTACAACTCAGATAATGCCGACTTGCGTGTAGATCACTTGGGCTTACACAAAGCTCTTTGTGTATTAATGGGATGGAACTACTCAAAGCCTCCTGATAACTCAAAAGCCTATAAGTTTTTACCTCCTGATGAAGCAGCAGCGAATCAGGATGATCTGATTATGTGGCCACCTGTGGTGATAATTCATAATACACTTACAGGGAAAGGTAAAGATGGGCGAATGGAAGGATTGGGAAACAAAGCAATGGATAAAACAATAAGAGGTATTGTGCAACCCTTGTTTTCCATTATTCCTGCTGTGTACATATCACTTTTTATGTGTTAGTTCTAGGTTCCTCTTAAGGTGTTGTCCTTTATAGTTTCAGAAGCCGCTGGTGTTGGATTCTCTTTAATACAATTACAATATTAAGCCAACCCTTATTGGTAATACCACATGTTTGAAAGTACATGTGCCATCTCTTTGAACAACCATCACTGAAGATCATTTTTGATGAATTTTTCCTAATCGTCACTTCTTTGGTAAAGACCCACTACTTATCTGAAATAAGCTTTTGATGTATGAGGGAGAAATCTAGCGACAAGTGCTATGAGGGTGAGTTTGATTTGTACCTTAGTACATATTCCGTGCATGCCACGAGGTTTAAGGGTTTTTTTCCCTTCCCCCCTTCCTTCGTAAAAGAAAATAAATAAATAATATACTAGAGTCTTTAAAGTTGGGATAGGAGAATTCTTAACTTTTTGTCAACTTACTGGGGAGTTCATATATGTTGAATCATGATGGAAATAAGTAATATAAGCAAATGCAAGAAATTCTGCTTGGTTCCCTCTCCTGATAGGCTGTTAGGACTGCCAACTTGTTAGCCAGGATTGATCAGAGACTGAAATCGAGACTGGTGCTTTCTTGATGGACTTGGGGAGCCAAGGCATTCTTTTTGAAAGGTTGATCTAGATTCACTTCTCTAGGTTAAGTTTCATTCTAAATGTGATTTTTGTAGTACCTTTACTGCTCTTGGAGCTCTTGAATACTATTCATTACCTACATCTGGAGCTCTTGAATACTATTCATTACATACGTCTGGAGCTCTTGAATACTATTCATTACCTACATCTGGAGCTCTTGAATACTATTCATTACCTATATTTGTTGTTTTATCTGCTTATTTGTTTCTGATCATTATGGTTGTGTTTACGACTGTTCTACTATGGTGCAGCTCTAGTAGTGCTTATGATAATGAGTCACTAGTAAGTGCTCTGTACCTAGGTTTAAAAGTATTAAGTTTTCACATGACATTTTTTGTTCTGTCTGTTAGTTTATTTTATACTGAAGTCATTCGATCTGCTCCAGTCTGCCCTACAAATTTCCTTTCTGTTAATAGAGTTATTGGTATCACTGTGCTACTGCTGATAATTTATGTAGTCTGGTTCTCTGAAAATAAGGCTTTTAGAAACTCCAGGTGCTATCACCCATAACATAGTGTTACACGGCTTTCTGTTTTCTCAGGTAATTTGATTGCCTGTTGATCGTTTAAAGTGTTCTTTTGTTGCATGGTAAAAAAAGTCAGACATACGTGCATGCTGGTTCAAGCTGATTCATTCTCTGTCTCTTAGGTGATTTCATGCAGGTTCTACTTTCTCATACATTATATCTGAAGAGTCATGAATTTAGCAAGTTATAAAGTACTGGTGCTGTTGCCAATTGTGCCTCAGTTTTGACCTGTGGAGCTTATAGTGACAAACAACCAATCTCAACTGAATTCATCAATGATTAGTAGGATCAGCCACGTAAACCTTTTTGGCACATGGCAATTATCCCAATTCAACACAAATATTCAGCCGCTTCTTGAATTTCTTGATTTGGGCTGGGGTTGACCTACATGCATCATATTAGGATGATACTATCTTGATGTTGGAATTCACATGCCATATTTTGGGATTCAAAGATAGCCGAAAATTATCATCATTTTTTCAGACTACTAATTTGTTGAGTGCTTAGTGTTTTTGCATAACTCTATCATGACACTTATCTTTGAGAAGACCTACTACAGTGGTGAACTTTAATACAGGCACATGCGAGTTATGGCCTTTTATATATTCTTTGATTATGAGCTGGCAGAACCACATTTTGAACTGCAGCTAACCAACTGCTTTATTTATTGGTGTTTGTGGATGGGAAGTTCTCTGTCATGTTACGTTATCTTTGTTATCACTTGTTTTTTCTTTTTTGTGTTTATCCAATTGTGTGGCTTTTATTTCTGACGGTAGGTTCTCTCCAATTATTGAATGGATTATGGAGCACCATATTATAATTTGATGATTCTTTTATGGTTTCTTTGATCTCGTATTGTTTGTAAAGTTATCTCCAAAGTCGCCCTGTTAAAAATATGATTGCCTCTTTGTTGTGGAATTCTGAATCTCAAACTATAATGAAACTGGCAGGATATTTCATGTTCCTCTTCCGTTTAACTGCAGCTGTTGGATATTTGCATCTCTCTCTCTCACTCACTCACTCATATATGTTTGATTGATTCTAAACAGTCGAGTCACATTTAATTTCTTCTGCGTCTTCTATGGTTACAGGAGATGGGTTTTTTCCTTTTGGGCCTCTGTGACTTCTCACCAGTTACTTCCAAAGCTGATCCTATGTGACAATTAGTGTCTGGTGCATATTATTATGAGAAACCTTATAGATGCTTCTCTATCCATGATAATTCTGATGGTTTTTGTTGTGTTCTCAATTTCACACAAGTTATTTTCACTTGTATTGATTCTTTTTTATGTGTCCTTAGATCTTGGTTTTGGGACTGGCAAGTCAAAATCTTTGTATGGAAGAGAAGGTCATCTGGGCATAACTCTAGTAAAGTTTGCTGGTGACCAATCTGGGTTGAAGGATGCCGTGCGGTTGGCAGAGTACTTTGAGAAGGACAGTCGTGGGCGCAAGGTTTGGGTCCGTGTGCAGCCCTCGTCATTAGGCAAGGATGATGAGAACAATCCAAGTCTTGTGACAGTAGATCAGAGAACTGGGGAGAAAAAGAGGATCTTATACGGATATCTTGGAACTGCTTCTGATCTGGACAAGGTAGATTTTGAGACCAGGAAAAAGGCTGTGATTGAGAGCCAGAGGGAAATCAAAGCATCAAAGTAGATTATGTGTATGTTACAAGGTAAATTATAGTGTACCTTTGTATTTTTATTTAGTCCATGAATCACTAATCCTCATTTTTTTCCCTTTTCTTTTTTTCTTTCCCCCTTTTGATAGTGTGGAAGACAATGGGGATTCATGTTGTTTGATTGCTAACAGTATTTAAGAGGGGAGCATCCTCCGGTTAAACCACTAATGTTACAGTGTTACACCATTTATCATACAACTTATTGACTTCAGGTCATGTTGGTCAGATCATGTGTTCCTTGACTGTTGATCTTATTTCAAGCAGTGCTGATTCAGTGATTCATCACTCTCATACTTTCTTTTCCATACTTTTACCATCAGGTAGTGTTTAGATTTGAGTTCATTGAGCAGACCCCATGTGTTTGCTTCAGTGAAGCTCAAAATTTACTAGAAACCAATTGCTGTAAATATCAGAGAAAAAGAGGCTGACTTCTGTGCTGCCTTATGCCGTATGTTGACTAATAATTGGTGAGAGGTTCTTCACACTCAGAGCAGGAAACTGTGTTGTACGTTAAGATGGCTGGTTAGGACAGTTTAGACTTAGACTGAGCATATTGGATTCTTAGTGGGGATGATATAAATCCCCAGTGAAGGGGCTTCGAGCAATTTTCCTCATTCGGGAAGGATCTATAGATAACTTCATACTAAATTTCTAATTTGGAGAAAGGACGGGATAACACTCAATATTTTAGTAGGGAGAGGATGAGAATTTGGTGAAATCCCCATGTCCTCATCAATATTTTTAAATTTTTATTTTTATTTTACTTTTTCTAAAAATTTTAGTAAATACAATTAAAATTTGAATTATAATGCGATGAATGTAAATAAACAAAATATCATAATATTTCTAAGAATAATATAAATAACAGCTAATATAAACCCTTAAAGAAGGGAAAAGATAATTTTGTTGATAGATATTTATACCATGCGAATTTTATGGATATGTTTAATTTTGAAGTGCTACATTTGCTTTATTTTCATAGATTATCATGCAATTTCGATGACATTGAATTAGTTTGATGGAAATAATTTTAACTACTTTATTTTATTTTGATGTTTTTGTGTTAGTAATAGGATTTTACATTTGTACTTGAAGACTACTAAATCAAATTTGAAAAATAAAAGTATCATTTATTTGGGAACTCGACATTGATAGAGATTTCCATCTCCTCAAGTAATTTTAATGGGGATGGAGAGTATAAGAAGATATAATCAGAATATTGGAAATGGATACTCAATTATTAGATGAGAATTGCTACATTTTCAGTGGGGGTGTTAAGAATCTAATCTAGTTTGCTCAATTTGTTTGATTCGTAAAAATTTAATTCATAAATTGGTGGATTGAATTGGAAATTTAAAAATCCGCAGTCAGTAGATTGGATACGGGGATTTACTTTTGTAAATTTACTAAAATTTGCGAATTCACAAAAAAGTAAAAAAATTAAACTTGTAAATATGGTATTATACTTATTAATAAATAAGTTAAAATATAGTTATATTAACACCATATTATGTCTTACCTGATAATAATATAAAATAAAAATAATTAAATAAAAAATATATTTCCTTAGCAGTTAATTTTTATGTATTGATGTAAATGAATGAGATTTTTTTTCTTTTTAGTGTGTTATATTTTAAAACTTTGATTGTATTTTTTTAGGTTTATTTAAACAATTAATTTATTAAAATCTTATTTAATTTTGAATTTGATCATAGTAAAATTATTTTTATATTATTTTTTTATTTAGTTAGTTCGTAAATAGGACATGACTAAAAAGTTTTAACCCGCAAACAAATCCATAAAATGATGGATTAGATATGAATTTGGTCAAATCCGCAGACATATAAATTTGATTTGGATTTGGATTGAAATTCACCAATTTGTGAATTGAATTAGATTAAAAATTTATAATACACAAAATTATGAATTTAATATGAATTGATATATCTACAAAATTCAATCCGCAAGGATGTGACAATATTTTGATAGGAGTTAAAATCACACTTGCACAGTAGAACATTACACAATGTTAAAATAAATTGTAGGAAAAAACTACGGTGTAACGGTGGTACCGTATTACAGCTATACCTAATTATTAGATTCAGTTTACAGTTGTCATCATAACTGAATCCAATAATTGAGTGCAACTGTGGTATGGTAGTATAATTATACCATAGCGGGATCCCAAATTGTAATATTATTATAAGAGGCTAATGTTACAAACAAGTGGAAAAGGTCTAGGAAATGGCACTTGACTCACTGGGCTGTTGAAAATAGTATTAATACCTTGAATTGAACACCGTTGAGACCTGTTTCTGCCCTTATACTGTGCAGTGGCTTCTGGCGCGGGCCAGAAATACTAATGATGATCAGTATCGCATGTTGCGAATGTGAGATGTTTGTTTCTTTAACCAGGCTCAGCAGTACGGAAAGAATTTTTGCGGACACGTCCTCTATCTTCATGTGATCCAGTTCACTTTGCATGTCGCATGCCCATCTTATCTTCTTTAAATATTTTACGGTCTTTTTATATTTTATTGTTCAGCTGTTGGTCTTGGTCCTCGTGGCAATCCAAGCCTGAAGATGCCCTGTGGGAAGCTTGTCTGCTCCTATTTTTCTCACTCATTGTCTGCGGGGATTAAAGTTAATAACTTTACACAGTGTGAGAACTTTGGATGCCTTACTGTTGGGATTTGACACAATCGCACTGATCAGCCTTTGGTTACTGGGAAAATTACCATCGTGGACATGGGCTCATGGGCAGAATTTTGGATTTTCTTTTTCCCAGTAATATGAATTTAGGTCTTGTTTTTAATAATTATCCAGCTTGATTACGTTTAAATATGTTTTTATGTTAGTGAAAGTCTGCAACACACACACAAAACTCAATGTTGGTTGGTACGTCCTCTCAGTTTTTACTTTACACTCAAGTTTCTGTTGTCGACGCAATTCGGGGGTTGAGTAACGAAAAATTTAGAAAATTTGAGATTTTTCAATGGAGAGGCTGCCGGAAGTGACCCTTGTTCTCTGTACTCTTGAGTAGTTGTGCAAATCAAACATGGAATCTTTGAATTAGTAGAGCTTGATTACTTTGCTAGCTTAGTAATAACAAAAGTGTCGGCCGCTACCGTGAATGAGGTAAGCATCCCGATCACTAACAAGCATACGTGATACGTATTTACATGACCAACTTGAGCGCGATCAGATGCCCACCTACATTTGTCGCACAACTTGTCAAGTTTCGCTGGCCCAACGACTTACAATTATAAGTCCCATTTATTCTTATTTTGGATATTATCATACCCTAATATTATTGACTGTTAATCAGTTGAAGCCGAACTCTCGCTCGTGTCATTTGTTGCAGGTTCATTTAAAACCTCAACGATACCCATTGTGAGTTGGCCCCCCTTAGCTTTCATTTTATGGTTGCTTTTGTTTGCCTCCTGTTGCATGAACGCTGCCAATTTGGCACTATCTATTTGCCTATTTATGTCTTGTTTTTAAACATAAGCAAATCACTCCCCTTTAATCTCACATTCAGCTCCGCTCAATAATTGTGGCCTAACGTGGACCCGAGCACCATACTTTAAAAGGATTTCAATTTTTGAGGCTTAGTTTCAACTAAACCTTTGTTAGCGAGTCAAATTATACATGCATGGAATCATTGCCTATTTTGAAAATTGTTGGATGCTTGATTCAAACTTCTCAATCCAAGATAGAAACTATTAACTATTAACAAACTTGTATGATTGAATTCTAATCTCCCTCAACCTCCAAATGTCAACACATTAAAGTGGGGTTCTTTAATATTTACGTGTCATAGGCCCAACCTCCCGGATGGTCCCCAATATTATTGTCTCGTGTCATCTCGCAGCATTTATGTCCCAAAACATTTTTAGGGGTGTAAATACTAAAAAGCAATTAAAGTAAGTTGACAAAATAGGGAACGCAGGCAGGCAGAGTTGCATATTTAAGTTCCGGGCGGTATTTAATTCGACGACAAAAGTATACATCGAAGTTTGAACGCCTCTCACGTGGCAAGGAGATTTTAATATCACGTATACATGATGTGTTATCATTAGAAGAAATCATGCGATGAACCGAGCAAGAAACACATGCATACACAATCAATTTAATTTTTCCTACTACAAATAATATTCTTGGATAACAGCCCAAGCATGCCACGTCATAAGTCTCTCACTTTGTAGTCAGCTTTACAGTTATTTGCTGTAACAGAAGCTCCGCCAATATCTATATACGGGCAGACATGCATCTTTAGATCTTGCTTTTACCAAACAACGGGATACACGCATGCGGCAATGCCTGATCAATTCAGTGCTGTTCGTCAGTGTCCATCATCTTCACTTCTCCTGCAGTCTGTACAGTAACAAACAATGCAATCAATAAAATATTTTTATTTTTCTCGCGTATTTTAATATAATGTGTCTGGAAATGTCTTTACTTTATGTGACTCTACCCATGTGGTGGTCACAGTGGGCCTGGCCCACCCCACACCCAACCCTCCACTTTTCCCAGCTTTTCCTCGCTCCCCTCTCTCTCTCTCTGTGGGTGCTTTTTTCCTCTTACGATCTCACTTCGGTTTCCGGGAAAAGCAATTTTCCCACTCCATCCAAACACTGCCTTATCTTACATCATCATCATCATCCCCACCAACCTTTAACCCCTCCGCCCCCCAACATTCCTTATCCTACGCACCCCCGGCTCACTCTAGAATCCAGCGCGGACCACATCCTTTACGGTCGCCTTCGTACGTGGTATTCCAACAACCGTCCACGTCAGCAAGCTTGTTTTTGTTTTCTACTTAACTCCACCATCATATAATTCATCCCCTCTTTTCTCATTCATTTCTTTAGGGTTCGGTTTCAAATATCGAGCTACTTTACTTTCTTTTAACTCGGCTTTACTGAACTCACCAAACGAGTAGCAAACTTAACTCGAACACCATGGGGTCGATCCCCGATCCAGGCGAGTTAAGTGAGTTGAATCCGCTGAGTTTCGACGAGTTCCAGCGCCAGACCTCGTTGATGACCAGCTGCACACTCCTCTGGAAAGAGCTCTCCGATCACTTCACTTCTCTCGAGCAAAACCTCCAGAAGAAATCAGCTGCGCTCAGGCACAAAATCCAAACCCTGGACACTCAGACGAAAGCGTCATTGGACGTTCTAAAGAAGCGCGAGGTGACCATCGACGGCAGCGTAGAGATCGCAATGGAGAAACTCGAGGACCGGACCGAGGCGACGCTGAATTCTATCTCGCGGGGGCAGGAGCTCGGCGACGGCGAGGTGGATGACGGAGACGGGTTGTTGATGATTCTGATGAGTTATTGTTTGAAAATGGAGGCGAGGGGGTTCTGGAAGTTTGTTGTAACAAAAAAGAAGGAAATTGAGGAGTTGAGGAATGCGCTTCCGGCGGCGTTAAGTGAGTGCGTGGATCCTGCTAAGTTTGTTATGGAGGCGATATCGGAGGTGTTTCCGGTGGATAAGAGGAGTGACAAGAGCGGGAATGACTTGGGGTGGGCGTGTGTGTTGGTGTTGGAGAGTTTGATACCGGTGATGGTGGACCCGGTGATTGGGAAAATGAGGATGTTGGTGACGCCGAGTGTTAAGGAGAAGGCGAAGGAGATTGCGGAGAGGTGGAAGTCGAGTCTGGAGGAGAGAGGAGGGATTGAGAATGTGAAGACGCCGGATGTCCATACGTTCTTGCAGCTTTTGGTCACGTTTGGGATCGTTAAGGAGGAGGATGTGGACTTGTATAGGAAGCTCGTGGTGGGTTCTGCGTGGCGGAAGCAGATGCCTAAGCTTGCTGTTTCGCTTGGTTTGGGTGATAAGATGCCTGGTATGTCAGCTATATTCTGTTTGTTAGGCTTCTGTTTAGAAATTTAACTAATTTTGAGCGATGAAGATGACAAAGTAGAAACATCAAGTAGACTTCTTTGATCGCTGATGGGTTAACAATGTCACAGATTTTGTATAACCTAATTTGTGAGGTTACTGTCAGTTATTTCGGGATATTAAGTTTTTGTCACAATGTTAGCTCCTGACAAATGTTGTCTGCATTTGTTGTTTGCTTGTAGAAAATAAACAGTTTGTGTTTAGAGATAGAGCATAATGAGTGTCTAGGTCAAGCATGGTCTGTGTATATGTGTAATTATGGTATCAGTTGATTGTTTTAGCTTGTATGTTTTGGCATGCTGCTTTATTATGCATCAGCAATTGGGTGTGGGTATTTTCTTGTAAGTTTGTTTCCTACAACGTAAGTTTGGAATTAGTAGAGCATATAATCTTTTGTTCCCACTTGTTAGGCTCCCCCCCCCCCCCCAAAAAAAACCACACCAAAAAAAAAAAAAGTGATCTATTGTGTTTTGTCTCAAATCATTTGAGGCTTTATTTATGTTGGATTATCTACTCTTGGGACACTGGAGGGGAGGCTGCATTTGTGGCAATTGCCTTTATGCTTGTCTTTGTTTACTGTGAAATAATCAAAATACGATGCTCTTTTAGGGTTGGAGTTGGATGTTGGCAACACCAGTAGTATGCTGGGGAAACTAGTAGCTTGTTAAGTCATTTTGTGCCATGAACAACTCCAAGCTGATATTGTTCCCTAATGCCATTAGATGTTTAGAGGCCTAGATGATTATGAGTTTGAGACTTGGTAGTTCTAATACTTGCGCATGCTTGTAATCATGCTATAATTGTAATATCCAAAATTCCATAATTGGTTTATGATTTTGTTTTTCATCTATAAGCATGGCGCTTAGGCTACGCTTGAGGAATATCTCTATTTGAAGAGAATTTCATTTCAATGGAGATCACCTCTCAGGGTATTCTATTAGTATATTCGAGTAGTAGCCATTTTTTTTGTCTTTGGAAATATTATTGTGTAGCTGCTAATACTTTTTAGTTGTTACCTAACACTTAATATGCACAGAGATGATTGAAGAATTAATCAGTAGGGGACAACAGCTTGATGCGGTGCATTTTACATATGAAGTTGGCCTTGTGGACAAATTTCCCCCAGTTCCTCTGCTTAAAGCTTTTCTGAAGGATGCTAAGAAAGCTGCTGTATCTATTCTTGAGGACCCCAATAATGCAGGCCGAGCTGCGGTACATCTTTTCACTTACTCATCTTGATGCTTTATTGAATTAGCTTAATTGAGGCGATATTTGTTTGATTTTTATGGAAATGGATGATATCCTCTTATTGAATGTCTGATTCTAGTTAACTTCTGGTCAAGTTCATGCAGATTAGGGTCATCATTTTTTGCATTTATAGTTTGGTTGAGCCTTTTTTTCTCTGTATTTCTATGTGCCAACTATATGCTACCTGCGGTGTTCAGTGCAGTGTCCAAGTTAGTGTTGAAAGCTACTGGTTTTACTTATAGCTCTCTTTGATTAGTTGTGGAAGGTGGAGGCTCAGGATGTGGGAAACTTTTGTACTTTTATCTCATAGTGAGTAGCACCTAATTGTTTTTTAAATCTATGCTTACAGCTAACTAGTGGCTTTTCTTTACATAATTTTGCAGCACTTTGCTGCACGCAAAGAGCAGTCAGCTCTCCGGGCCGTCATCAAGTGCATTGAAGATTACAAACTTCAAGCTGAGTTCCCTCCAGAAAACCTCAAGAAGCGTCTTGAGCAGCTAGAGAAGGCCAAGACTGAGAAAAAGAAGCCAGCTGCAGTCCCTGCCACCAAGCGTACACGTGCTAGCAATGGTGGTCCAATGCCTCCAGCCAAGGCTGGCCGTTTGACCAACGCATATGTATCATCTTTCCCGGCACCTCCTACATTTGTCAGGTCTCCCTCTCACACTCAATACCCTGCTGGGGTGACAGCATATGCATCTCCACCTGCAGTGTATGGCAGCAGGAGTCCTCCCTATGCTTACTCACCAGAAGCAGCTCCTCCCCTTGCTGGATCATACCCTGGTGCTCCCATGAACTATCCTGCATACGGGGGCTATGGCAATGGTTTGGCACCAGCTTATCAGCAGGCTTACTACCGATAGACATGACTACCCTTTGAAGATGGTAACCACTGATATGATAATGACTACTAAACCTCATTTGCTTTCTAAATGGTTTGTAATTCACTAACCGTTTTAACGGTAGCAATGGCTGTGTGTTAATTATAACTGTTATCATGCTTCTTACGTTGTCTCGGTGAGAAGTATCTGTATTTTCTAGTATTGATCAAAACTTGTTAGTAGTACTAGGTGATTGTGGAAAGTAATCATGATGGAAGATAACAATGTTGAATATTAAATGCCATCAATGTTTGTAGATTAGCTGTAAAAAGACTGTCTTGCCGGTTTTATTTTTTTTGGTGTTCGTGTGTCTTCTTTTACCTGAAGTTTGGGTCTCGACATAGTAGCCCATTTAACAGAATTAGGTGGCTCGATATTTTCTAATTGTCTGAACATTAAATCAAAGTTCGATGGTATTTAGTTCCATCTGATCATTGATTGTCGCTAAGTTAGTTTGCGGCTCACTCTGCCAGGCTGTCTTTTTTATGCTGGCGACTCGATGCTATTCCAGAACTTTACTACAGTGTTCAAGGAGTGCATGCTCACTGCTTTGGTCGAGCCATACATGAACCACGAGGATGACCTTTCGGCGGTAGAATATCTGGCACGGTCCTTTTTTATTCCCCCTCAAGGATTGCGGACGATGGTCGTCAAAAATGTATATTTTAAGTGATTGTGGGGTTTTTAGTTTTTAGTATTTTAGTGCTGCCGTTGTGCACCACAACAACGATATTCGTATTCATTGTCGTGAGGGCTTGTTTGCTTCTCCACGATTCGGGAATAGGTCAGGATTGATACCAAAATTAAGAGGTCAAAATTGATATTAGAAAATATGGTATATCCTTAATTTATGTGTCTGAGTATATAATAATAATAATAATAATAATAATAATAATAATAATAATAATATCTCTCAACATATTAAAAGGATTTGGTCGAGATTGGAGGTTTCTAGAGAGGGAAGAAAAGTTTTAATTAGGCAAATCTTACACAGCTCGTTGAATTCGTTACTACTTTTAGTAAAATATGGACGACGCTTTGGTTGCATCTTTTTTGCGAAATGGTGTATAAAAATTTTATTCCCACATACAAACAAATTGTGAATTTATTTACCCCGCCTATACAATTAAGGGATTTAAGCCCGTTCTACAACGTTTTTTTTTCCCCTCTTTTTTTCAAAATTATCTTAGATGTACATTACAAATAGATACATGAGATGAAGTATTGGAACCCCTCTTAAAGTCTTCTTAATACCCCTTTTTAAAATTATTTTTTAAAAAATCGATTTTTTATATGCCCATTTTAAAATTTTTTTAATGTGTTCAGTTTACTTCATTTTTTTCCATTCTAATGAAGGCGAAAACTATTTTGCATTATGTGTTTCGTACCCTACTCATTTGTCATTTACCAAAGTCATCGTTGGATTTCATCTGATGGCTGCAAAAGAAACACAGAGAGAAATAAGAGTAACTTGAGAAACAAGTAATGGGCCGGTTACCTGGATTGGTAATTTTTTTTTTTTTAAATTTTCGGTGGGAGGTTAGAAGCCACTGCACCGCACCTGGATTGGTAATTGAGCATAGGGAAAATAACAAAATTAACCTAAAAATTTATAAATAATTGGCTACTTCCGACAAAAATCTAAGAAACCTGCAATTTTTTATCAAGCAAATAAATTAATAGCAACAATAGCGGCTAATCGAGATGACAACAACAATGGCTACTTCCGGCAACAGCAGCCTCTTTAATTTGAGTTAGTTCGTTGAGTTTATGTCCAAATTCTTAAATGGATAATGAATTTATTGTTTTAGTACTAATTGTTGATGATTATAGGTTAGATCTTGTTGAGCGATTAGTTTTTTTAACATTAGGCTTGAATTGGGAATGAAAATTGATAAAATGCTTATGGAAATAAGTTTGTTAAATACGTCAATACAAATGTTTGTTAAAATGCCTCAAAGAATACAATTTGTTGTTTAGCCTTAATTTTGCTATTATTTTACTTGAATGAATATCTAAGAAGGTTGTAACTAGTATTGTCGCTTGAATATAGGCAATGGTATGGTGTTATGGGTGATTATGAGCGAAAGGTTTTTGTCACGCTAACCTTATAAGTGAAAACCTTATTTTTTTCTCAAACAAAACCCAGATTAAGAAGATTCAATACTTCATCATAGCTTTCAGAAGACAATATCAAGACAATAATGCCGAGAACCATCACCTATAAACTTCATCCGTCGGAAAGATCGCAGATGATGTTACACGTACAAACCTTTTTGTTTTTTTATTTTCGATTTACAAGTGCTATGCCTTATGCCGGTTATCCGTTTTTCAAATGTTAAATCTCCGCTGTTAGATACCTTTCTTCACAATCTAATGACTCATTCATTATGAGACAAAGGACTGAGGTACCAAACTTATGACGCAAGATAGCTGTATCCTCTAATGAAATCCAACTCCCACGTTATTATTATTGATTTATTAATTTTTAATAAGTTACATGTCACGTTTGAAAACTCCATTACCAAAATGAACAGTAAAAGAATATTGTCATAAAAACTTTGCGAACAAATTGTTACAATTAATAAACAAATGCCTTTGAATAAGTCTTTGAGTTTAGGACCAACGAACACTTTAGAGGGGTGCCAGTAGCACACTAGCACTACTTTAGATACATAAGCCTAATTCGGAATCAATGATAACTAAAGTCCAACTCAATTTTTTTTTTTTTAAGAAATTACATTCACACAATACACAAAGAAAATTAAATCCTTAATCTTAAGAATAAGACAGAGAGGTGTTCTTATCGATTTAATTACGCGTACAATCTAGCCACAATGTACTTCCTTTTGTCTGTAGTCATTTATATTCATTTCTTTACTTTTGCAAGCTTTCCTAAAAGGCACTAAAGACTTTGTCATGGCCATCACCGGTATTTTCCGAGTAACACATTGTCGTCTTATAGCATCTGTTAGACATTCGAGGCATTGTGTATTTCCTCTACCTCATTTTCTGTTTTTTTTTTTTTAATAAATCTCCTAAAAATTCTTTTCACCTATCAACAAAAGGAAGTTATGTATAAGTTTTCGTTTCATTACTAACAATAGAAAATTACTGTAGTTACTAGAACTGACAAAATAGATCATCGGGTTGTGTGTTTATCGTATCAAATTTAGGTCGACTCAAACATGACTTATTTAATAATTATGTCAAAATATTAAAGTCCAAATTCAGCAAGAAAAATAAACAGGTTACCTAATAAAACATTTAATATTTATATGTTTAACAAAATTTACATTAAACAACACACGCGCGCGCGCGCACACACTTTATTGATATTATAAATTATATATATCTACTAAAGTATTACACGTTTTATAATATTGAAGTTTTAATTATATATATGAAAATAGTAAAATATGTCAATATTATAAAATATAAATGTCTACTAACATTTTATATATTTATACTATTAAAATTTTAAATCCAAATAAATTTTATAAATAAATTATTGTATATATGTTCATCCTTAAAAAAAAAAAGATAAAAATGGGAATCATGTCCAATATTTGAGTTTTGATGATAAGAACTTACAAATTAATTTAAAATAAAAAATATAATCGTGTTATTGATTGAGTAAATGGGTCAAAAACTTTAACCATAACCCGACACTGAAAAAAATTATATCAACCCAGATTTAATCCATTTAATAATCATATTAAATTTAACGAGTTATACCTATTTATTTGTGTCGGGATCGAATCACGTCAAATTTTATCAACTCTAATAGTTACATTGTGCTTGCATTGCCCTCTCTCCATAAGATTTAATTTTTATTTATTATTTATGATATGCTATAACAATCTTCTTCAAGTCTTTATAAAGTTGGGTCATTTGGCGAATTAGGTTCCTGAGGTTTTTAATGAAAAGTGAGGAGGTTGTGACACACGGAAACAGATCCGGTGCTCAGCTGAGCTTGTGCTGAGCACCGGATCCTGGTCCCTGACACTAACATGCGCGCATCTTTTAAGCATATACCAAACACGGTAAAAGGAAGTGCAAAAGCAAACTTGCGAACTCAACTTCGGATACTGCCCTCTGAAATATCAAATCCTTCTTCGATTCTACTTGATTTGGTGACATTTGAATCACCTGGAGTGTACACAAAGGCAGCAGTCCTCGCGAATAGTTTAGCTCGAAAGAGTTAAATCACTCTTTGCACACCAACCGTTTGTTGTTTTGCTTCTACGAAATCCAGTATTCCTATGACCCATTACTGTTTTCCACGCAGCTTTCTAAAGTGACGCCTGCCCAGAAATGAAAATGACGATTACTTTCTTGAAGCGAAGCACTACTACTCTTAGATCACTAGTAGTGAATTCCCATTTTGTTTCTAGAGTTACTAGTTATTGCTCAAGAGCCTCGAACGATTTTATTGAGGAAAATGAAAGGCCCACTTCATCAACAAGTTACTCTAGTAGGACTAATCTTTCGCCATTGTTAAGCAGCAAGGGACCTCATTTTGGTGGTTATAATGTTGAGCTTGTAGATGATGAAACCTGGCAAGTTTCAGCAGGGTTAGCACACGCGTGGAGAGGATTAGACGAGGACAAGGAAGCAAAATCTGATGTTAACGTGGTTGATGATGACGATGATGCTACATCTTTTGAAGGTGACTCGGATTTTGATGAGATTGATAATATGAGAATTCGTGGGGATCTTTTTTACAAACTTGATAAGGACTCCAAGGAGTTCGAGGAGTATAGTTTTGATTTTCATAGAAGGAAGTCTTCGAAGACAAAGGAGGGTAATAAAGATAGTGAAAAGAAGGAAGCTTCAAAGGAAAAGACTGATAAAAAAGAATGTCAAAAGAAAGAAGCTTTGAAGAGGAAGAGTGACGCTAAAGAAAGCAAGAGGAAGGAAAGCCCACGTCCGAATCTAGCCTCTAGAGATGATGAATTCAATAAGATCGTGATGAGTGATGACAACGTGGAGAAGAGAGTTAGAACCCCAACTTTTAATCAGCTTACGGCTCCTTACCACGAACCGTTTTGCCTGGATATCTACATATCGAAAGCCTCTGTTCGCGCCTGTATTGTTCACCGCGTTACTAGCAAGGTGGTTGTTGTGGCTCATTCGATTTCTAAAGATATGAAGTTTGACCTGGATTCAACTCGGAATGCAACTGCTTGTGCTGCAGTGGGAGGGATTCTAGCTCAGAGGGCGTTGGCTGATGACATTCATGATGTGGTTTACACACCGAGGAAAGGAGAGAAGTTGGAGGGGAAGCTTCAGATTGTGCTTCAGGCTATTATTGATAATGGTGTTAATGTCAAGGTGAAACTTAAGCAGAGAAAACAGAAGAAGGCTAGCTATCGGCCTGCTTCTTAGTAACATTGCTGCCTGTTTCGCTGTTCTATTAGGGGTTTTGTTCTAAAAGATTACATATCAAGACTTTGTGCCTGCGCTTGGCTTCTTCCTCTGCCTACGGCGAAATTACCGCCAGGAATTGCTCTATTGTGCACTAGGCTGTCTTGCTTTATGCTTTTGTTTCTGGTATTCTACATTTTTGCAAGATTTTGTTCTAAAATAGTACATAAGTTAATTCAATTCAGTTATTGTTACTTCTAGTGCATAATTCAACATATGCATCAGATCCAAAAGGACATAATAAAGTGAATTATTTTATGCTTGAACAAATGTGCAAGCACAAATATACTCTATTCGGCATCCCCGCGGCATTATCAGAATAACACTGAATATGCAAAACAGAACTCTCAATTCAACAACTAACACATTACAAAAGCTTCAATCATCAGCAGTAGCCAGCTGCAGTGCCAGCAGCTCCTCTTCGGGAATGGTCTTGATACGACAATCCGACCTCGGATACGCAGAACACAACAATGCATAGCCGCGGTCCACAACATCATCACTAAGCATGCCTTCACTCTGATCAACGGAGCCACTGATAAGCTTAGCGGGGCAAGTCATGCACACTCCAAGCTTACAATCGTGCGGCACAGTCAAGCCAGAGTCCAATGCCTTGGACAAAATGGTCTCATCAGGGTCCACTTCTAGCTCTGTGGACTGACCCTGATGCTCAATCACCACCTTGTAAGATCTCACAACTGTTGCTGATTTTAGTAATCTTTGTGATGCTAACCGTTTTCCGGGGTTAAAGTGGAAATATGAAAGCTTGGTGGTGGTGGGTTGGTTTTGCTTTGCGAGTGCGAAGGAAGGAGATGGACTGAAATGAAGAGTTGCCATTGTTTTTGTCACTCGAAAGAGAGATAACAAAGCTGAGCTTTGTTGCGAGCGTTTTAGGATGTGTGGACGTGGTTTTTGATAAGATAAGATTTTGCCAGTCAATTTTTTTTTTTAAAAATTTTCTTACGTAATTATTTGGTAAAAAAAAAAAAAATGATTGTAGCATCTCCTCTTTACAAATTATTTTCTGTCCCATCAGATGAATTTATTAGCCCTATCATCAAGTGGAAATAGCTGGGTTGGTTTCTTTCAGCATTACGCTAAGACTTTGGAGGAAATTGAGGAATTCTTTCATATATGTTTGTGCATGATAAATAAATGGACAGATTATAATAAATTTAGGTGGGATTTATTTTTTAACTTAATGATTTAAAATAATTTAATTTAATTAATTAAGTTAATTAGAGGTGTTTATTTTTATAATTTAATGAGATTTTTTAGATAATTTTGACTTAATAAAATAAGCTAATTTTTTTGACTTTTTACTTAATGGAGAAATTTGAATTAAGTCAATTACTTACTAATGTAAAAAATATCTCTGTTTTATAATTTATTTTTCATGTCTATTCTAAAATTTACCCATGGATATTTACCCCACATACAAATATCCATGTTTTTTCTTTCTTTTATTATATACGATAAAATTTTAAATTTATGGTATTTTATATATTAAAATTCCAAAATAATTATGTATTCACTTGAATATAGTTTTACTTATAAATGTAAAAATATTGTGGTATTTAATATATTATTTATTTAACATTCAAATTTAATAATGATACAAATGTAAAAGTACATATTTTCAGCTTTTTAAGTTGAAAAAAAAACAACTTAATACTTATTTTTCGAAATTCAGATAAAAAAACAAACATATTATTCAAATTCAGACATTCAGACCTATTCAAAATTCAAACTAATTCAGATCTATTCAGATTTCAGACAAAAAAACAAACGCCACCTATTAATATCTTTAAAAGTTATATTACATTTTAGATAACAGAATTAAGTAATTTCTAAATGCGCTATCTTTTTTATTTTTTTAATTCATATCTTATTCAATGTAAAAATTAAATTACTATTTTTATGATTCTATCTCACATAAATCTTTACTAATTTTACTTGACGGGTTTTTTTTCCCTTTTTCTAAATTAAGTTTGTTTTCATATGACTTTTCCTTTTTTGCTATTTTCTACCCGTCACTGCATGGCAATCGACAATTGTGTGAATCCGCCAACAAAAATTGGTTACATGACAGTCACTGATAATATAGACCTCAATTCAAGTCAGGTTCAATCACTTGTCTTTTGCATCCTGTTCTTTAAATTCAATATAAATCCTCTCTCTTTATTACCCACCATTTTTGTTAATTGTTATCCGTAAGCCTCACCACCACCTTCTACACAAGTCAAGGTGATTTTTTTTTTTTTTTTTTTAGTTGTTTTTGCGCTTCGATTTTATGTTTATTTGATTTATGACACCTAAGTGCTGCCGTTTTCACTATTCAAATAAATCTATTAATTTAAAATGAACCCATCAACGACCTTATAATATCTGTATATTTAAGATTCTCTATTGTCTCTGATTGAACAGTCATTGATTAGAATGGATTAACCGTTTGGCTGTCAGGAAATTTAGTGACCTAATGAAAACAAGATGGAATTTTTGTAAATTTAAAAATTAAAATGTACTCTAACTCCGTAACAGTCTAAGGGATTAACTTTAGGTGTGTGTGTGTATATATATATATATATTTATTTTTATTTTTATAGGTGTGTGCTATATTGTACTTATGATGATGATGCTTAAATATTTTGCTTGATCGATTGCAGTAATCTGAAAACATGGCGGTTGAGAGTAGCAACATTGCAAAAGATGTTACAGAAGTAAGTTTTTGTTGACATAAATTTAATTGTTCATTGTTATGCGTAATAGTTAGCTCAGTAGGAAGTTTCAAAATTCTATGTTTGTGTACAGTTAATTGGCAATACCCCATTGGTGTATCTCAACAATATTGTCAATGGGTGTGTTGCCCGCATTGCTGCTAAGCTAGAGATGATGGAACCGTGCTCTAGTGTCAAGGACAGGTGTCGTTGTTTATCCCTTGGAACATTTTTTGTCTGATTATTATATTGCTGTTTGCTTTAACTGTCTGCTTCAACTGTCAAGAAGTGGGTTTTTACCACTCATTGAGCCTCTGATTTTGGGTTTTTTTAATAAAGTACTGAGTGATGTTTCTTTTTTAGGAATCCTAAATTTTTTTCCCAACATGCAGGATTGGTTATAGCATGATTTCTGATGCGGAGGCGAAGGGTCTAATAACACCAGGGGAGGTTTGTTGTTTTTCCTTATTTCAAAACAGCTGGTGTGGCATTAATAATAATTTGATGGAGATAAATGAATTTGATTTATGGTAATATTTTTATCTGGATTTGAATGAAAGAAAGTTGGGCGATTGTTATTTGGTGAGATTTTTTTGTATCTGCTGAATTGTTTATGGTGTTGACAATGTTTTATTGTGCCTGTTGAAGAGTGTACTCATTGAACCTACAAGTGGAAATACTGGGATTGGTTTGGCATTCATGGCGGCAGCCAAGCAATACAGGCTTATCATTACAATGCCAGCTTCAATGAGTCTTGAAAGAAGAATCATTCTTCGAGCATTTGGAGCTGAATTAGTTCTCACCGATCCTGCTAAGGGGATGAAAGGGGCTGTTCAGAAGGCAGAGGAGATTCTGGCTAAAACCCCCAACGCTTACATGCTGCAGCAATTTGAAAACCCTGCCAATCCAAAGGTATTTCCTTAATTAATAATCAAGTGGAAGCTGTTGGTGGTTTGAAAAGTTTAAGTGATCGATGTTGTTAGTGCAGATCCATTATGAAACTACTGGACCAGAGTTATGGAAAGGGTCAGGAGGGAGAATCGATGCCCTTGTTTCTGGAATTGGTACTGGTGGCACAATAACAGGTGCAGGAAAATTTCTCAAAGAGAAGAACCCCAACATAAAGGCAAGATGATGATTTATTTCAAATATCAATTTAAAAGTGAATGTACATATGCGAGTTTTGGAAAAATGCAATTTTATTTCTCTTCTGCTTTGAATTATTGCTCCTTTCTTAGAGTGGCGTCTGATTATTTTTCCCTTTCCTGAATAGCTCTATGGTGTAGAGCCAACTGAAAGTCCTGTTCTATCTGGAGGAAAACCTGGTGAGTTATTTTTAATAACTAGACTCCTTGGATGATCTTTTCTCTTTGCATATTCCAGTTTCTGCACTCTGCATCGTTTTATGAAATCAGTAACTGGGATGCACAAGTATTGGTCATGCAGTTTGGCATTGAACGATCATATGAATAAAGGAGAGGAACCCTTGTAGTAGGTGTAGTAGTAAAAGCTAGCAACACAGTTCAAACTTTACAGAGAAAGACTCTTTTTTAAAATTTCGAAACTGAATTCTGCAGCATGTCTGTTGTCCTAGCTATGCTTATGGACCAAGACCTTTTCTATGGTGCTCTCGCCAACTTATATTGGAAAAGATCATATCATATTGTTTGTGCTTATTGAAGCATATTATCAGTTCTTTCTGTGTGCATGTGTTCATTAAGAACAATAAAAATGCAACCGTTTCTTATTTCTTCTGAAACAAATAGTTTGGTTTTTTCTGTTAATATTTCAAAAACATTTTTAAAAAAGTTTTTTGTTGTTGTAATGTGATTGTCTTTGATATAATCTCCTTGTACATGCATCATAGTTTCTTAACATATAACATTAAGTCCGATGCCACAGTGTGTAATGATCTTGGATCCTCCGATTATTTTGTTGCCAACTTAGTTTATTTAGAGTCCATGCTTGTTTATTTGGGCTGGTAGATGTATATTTTACTCAACACATGAAACCTGATATACCTCTTTGCCATATGTACGTCTATGCAGACTTGTGTGATACAGTAATTTCTTCGGTATTGGATGTGACTAACCTCAAGCATATTCTCTGTCTTAATGTGAAGGCCCTCATAAGATCCAAGGAATAGGTGCTGGTTTTGTCCCTGGTGTTTTGGAAGTCAATATCATTGATGAAGTTGTTCAAGTAAGGTCCACAGATCTTTCTCCATATGCATTAAATCGTGCAATTTTGTTTGTCCACTTCATGTTTTTTTTTTTTTTTTTTTTTGAGTCCTTCAAAAATTTGGCACTCCTTTAGAAATTTGATATTGAGTTTGTTAAACACTATACAACCGATGTAAAGGGTTAGCAATTTTTCCTAACATTGTCCCTTAAATTGGTGTTACTAGACAGGGTAAGGTAATCTTGCACGATCTTAACTTCTCCTCAGCAAGTGACTACCAACTCTATCCAAATTAGAGGCATATTGTCAAGCCAAAATTGAAATACACAAGACATTTTAATAGATAACAGAAATTTTGAGTCTCAAAATGTTCGGAGATTGAAGTGTAGCAAGCATATCTGTATGTGTAACACATGATTATATGTTGCATAGGGAAGTTTGTTAACTTCTTCCAGTGACCATGTCTATTAGTCAAGTTTCTTCTAATATTAGTACAGTTCCCTTGATGTCTGGTGCAAGTTGTCTCTGTATCACCTCTGATAACCGCAACTGTTATCTAGTTGCTAAATTTCACTTTCATGTAATCTTCCAGGTATCGAGTGATGAAGCAATTGAGACAGCAAAGCTTCTTGCGCTGAAAGAAGGCTTGTTTGTGAGTTTGTAGTTTTTCTGAAAATATCTAATTGTGGATTTAAAGCTGGTATTTATGGTCATCTAATGGAATCTCATTCTTGTTTATTGTCACTGCAAAGAGCTTTTTCCCCATTTATCCTTTAATTGTGCGAGCATCTACTGCAGGTGGGAATATCATCTGGTGGAGCTGCGGCTGCTGCAATTGAGATTGCAAAGAGACCAGAGAATGCTGGGAAACTCATTGTCGTATGTTTACAATTTGCATGCATTACATCTGATTCATGGTTCATAGCAACAACTTGCATGTCCTTTTCATTCATCTTTTGATTTCTGTATTTCCCACTCTCTTTTCTCATTTAAGATTTCAGTCTTGATTGGATCTACCTACTCAAAAGTTCTGTATGCTTAACTTATGCAGGTTATTTTCCCTAGCTTTGGAGAGAGGTACCTCTCTTCCGTGCTGTTTGAATCAGTGAGGAAAGAGGCGGAAAGCATGACTTTCGAGGCCTGAGCTGTCGCTGAATTTGATTAGTTTATTAGAAAATTGCTTGGTTTTTTTTTTTGAGAACATTGTTAGAAAACACAAATGTGCGTCACAGCTGCGCATTGTGCTTTGGTTCCCTAATGCTTCTGCTACTGCTAATAATGTCATAAGATGAATTCCCCCTCTTCTATTGGTTTTGGAATTCCAGAACGCACAAAGACATTGCTTCCCACTCCAACCAGTCCATTTATGGATGTGGATTCATATTGACCATCTTGTAACTTCACCTAATAAATACTAATATTTTGTATTTTATATATTTATTTGAATTATGTAAAGCAAATGCTGCTGTTATGTTAGGCCTGCCTTAAAACTTATCCAAATCCCCTTTCCAGCAAAGGTGAGACTTGAGCGTTAGAACTTAGAAATAAAAGTAGTTTCTTTCTCTTATGCATCACTCAAATCGTTATGAGATAATTTTTCGATTTGAGATAATTTAGTTATGAATGATGATATAATCATAAATTTTTATATAAATTGATGCTGTATTAATTTATTAGTTGAATGAAAATATAAAATAATAAAAATAAATTATGTGGATAAGTAATATTTAATTTAATTAATTTTATAATATCATATCAATTTATACAAAATAAATTTATATAAATTACTTTTTAATTATTATGCCGGAAGGTTCAGTGCGGGGTTCGATTGTATCAAGAGTTAGTTTGTATAGGAGGACTTGTATAAAAATATTAAAAGAAATTTTTTTTTGAAAAGCCTGGTGGTTGTGGTCTTGTGGGTGGCCAAAACGCCGCCGTGTCTTGAGCTTTTTTATGTTTTTAATTTCTTCAACCTGCCTTGCTTATAATAATTATATCGCCCTCTCCACTAGAGTCTACATGTCGACTTTAATTAATTTCTGATCTCCTGGAGGGGCGAACTGGCCTTCAAAATCGAAGGGCTAGGGTTTTCGATAACTTATTAGATTCGCTCTGCGGTTTCCGTGTCACAAATCACAACGGGTACGCGTTCGTTTTTTCTCTTCTTCTAAAATCAATTGAAGTAAAAACAAGCAAAGTAGAAGTTAACCATTTCATCTATTCTTTAAGAATTGTGAACGTTTTGTTTCTTGAACTGGCTATATTCAAAATGTTCCATCACTGAGCTTGTCATCTCCATCAATTTGATTTTTCTATTTTATATTTATGAACTTATTGTTGCATTTAGTTCCTTGCTCTCAATATTACATCTCCACATTGCGTGTGGTATCTGCTGCCAGTATACATGTCATATATTATTTGGGCGATGAGGTTGTTTAGGGTTTGTTTCTGAAGCTGTTGATAAAAGTGGGTGTTTACCAATTGCTTTAGCTGTTCTGTTGCCGCTTTCATAATTAAGCAAAAGTACAAGAGCTGCAAACACAACTTTACCATATGAAAATGTGATTCCGGTTGTTTCAGGTGTACTGACGCTTAAAGAATCCAACCCAGTTTTTAAACTATTCGGGGATCCTATATAAAATTGATCAGCATACGAACCTAGTATAATATTCTCGTGCGTGTGCATGTGTGTTTGGTGATGGGCAACAGAGAAGAAGAACTTCACGCAGCGGCAAGGTCTGGTGACCTGAAAGCAGTCCAGTCAATACTCATCTCTAACCCTTTGTCTGTCAACTCGAGAGATAAGCATTCGAGAACTCCACTACATCTAGCTGCATGGTCTGGGCAGACTGAGGTGGTCAGTTATCTCTGCAAGAATAAGGCAGATGTTGGTGCTGCTGCAATGGATGACATGAGCGCAGTTCACTTTGCGTCCCAGAAGGGGCATCTAGAAGTTGTCCGGACTCTAGTTTCTTCTGGTGTCTCCATCAAAGCTTGCACTCGCAAGGGCCTGAATCCACTGCATTATGCCGTTCAAGGGTCTCATCTGGAGCTTGTGAAGTACTTGTTAAGGAAAGGTGCCAGTCTTACTGCCAAAACAAAAGCAGGAAAGACCCCTCTTGATCTTGCACGCAATGAAGAAATTCGCTCATTTTTGGAAGAGTGGGAACAATCTTCTAAGAAACTGAATTTGAATGGTAAAGAGAAAGCTGGGGAATCTGAGACCAAACTAGGGGACTCTGGTGTTGAAGTTTCAGCTTCCAGTCCTGACGGAAAGGGAGATGAAAACCTAAAGAGGAAGGGGGATGAAGATGATATTAAGGAAGAAGCCTCATCAGAACCGAAAAAGGCAAAATTAGTACTTAAGCATCTTGTAAGTGAGGATGACACACAAGATGATGAAGAGACCTAGTAATACTGCAAAGTGGCTTGATAATGAATTGAGTTTGGTCAGCCTTGCAAACTACCATGTTAGTAAGTAGTAGTTGCATACTGGAGTTCATCTTCCCTTGTAGCTTAGGATTATGTAGAACAGGAATAATCTGATTGATGTAACTTTTATCAGAAGTTTTTGGGGAATTTAACATTCGAACTTCTGCTGAAATTATGGGTGTAAGCGAATTTATGTATCTGTGTTTGAATTTAACAGCATCTACCCACAACCCTCGCTTTTTGTATGGATATCATAACCTCCTTTGCTGAATACCATCCTAACTGCTATATATAGAGATCACATCTATCCAATTTCTTATTCAATGAAGGGATGGGGATGAGGTGGAATTCCCATCCCTTACCCATTTTTCCATTTCCTTGTATTAATTTTTAATTTTGATTTTATTTTAGAATTATTAATAAATGACTAATGAAATTTAAATTATAAAATATTAAATATTAGTATAAATAATAAATATCAAAATATTTATAAAATTTGTTATAAAAATTTTGAGCCTACTTAGCAAGTTGTAGTCCTCAATTATTATTCAACCCAACCTTATTCTAAAGGTATTGACCCAAAATTATTTTAAATTATGAGTCGTATTGCTTATATTATTTTTATTGTTTTAGATTTAAAATTTGATACTATTTTTCAATTTGTTACGCTCCTTGAGGAAGAACAAGAGAATTATGAGGTGCAAGAGTAAATATTTTTATTAAAAATATTAATTTCAGTATCTACACCCATTTCATTTATTTTATTATTGATATAAAAGTAATTTCTTTTTATTATAGGATTATAAAAATTAACGAAAATAATTATTCTAATTATTTGTATTTTGTAGTGTGATTTTTGTAATGGATTAATGTTAGTGTAAGATATATTGTTAAACTTTACTTTTCTTTAAATTTTTATTTTAATATGATTAAAATCAATTTAGAAATTAAAAATATATCAGTTATCCTGATATGGAGTGATCCCCTTTTATTATTCAGAAAAAAGACAGAGATCACCTTAAATAATTCTAATGGGGATGGGTAGGGGATATGAATATATGAAAAATATCGAGGATAGATGCGGGGATGACGTTCCCCTCCACTCCTCTCTCTATTGCCATCCCTACGTCTGTTATTCAAAAAAAAAAGAAAGTGGAGAAAAAAAGAAAGAGAAAGCTAAGAGAACACAAGTAAAAGGCAAACTAACTCCCAATCTATATATATATATATATAAAGTTGGGAGTTGAGGAGGTGATGTGGCATCACTATTTCTCATCTTTGTATATGTTCTATTATCTACTAAATATATAAATTTTTTTTAAATTTAGTTTTTCATATTCTTATAATTAATTTGATTGTTATTACACAATAAAAATTATGTAATTTTAATAAGTCATATTCTTTGTAATGAATATCAAAGGGAGAGTGTTATGAATTTATTAAAATAAATATAAATGTTCATAACATATATCTGTTAGTCTCCCCACTATCTCTCATTAACAACCTTTACCTTCCCTATAACTCCCACTATCTCATAAGGAATTATGATCCATAATTTTTCATTAATTTTATGGAGTGATTATGTAACTAAATAGGAGAGCTCATCTTTTTGTTTTGTACACACACAATTGGAATGAATAAAATCATTTTATAATAAATTCTCTCATTTTATTTTTATCTTGCATTACTTCTTTATTTGTATTGATGACTAATAACTTTTTTTGTTTTTTATAAGACTGTCTCATTTAAAAAAAATCAATTAATGTTTTTTATCAGTTTCATCAAGTATAAAATAAAAAATAATAATAATATTAAATTTTTTTTAAAGCAGCGTGAAGCGCGGTTCTATTTTCTACTTAATAATTAAAGTAAGAGACGGAAATCATGTGCCTAGAGCTAACATCAATGCATCATAACTTACGTCTAAAGGTTGGGGCATTGGAGGGAACTCCAAGAATTGGGGCTATATCTGTTATTAATAAAAATATCAGGGCCGCTGATGAAAATATCTCAAAAAAATTTGCGACTTTTATTTAGCGGAATTTTATAAATATCTGGAAAGTGAAGCCATTATTATTAAGTCATTAACTTCATTGTAGACCTTTCTAGGTTTAAATTGCTGGACTTAAACGTCACCGTTTATCTTGGTTTTTTCGGTTTGCTCTCTCCGTCTCTCTTCAAGTCCTGAGACCTGAGTTTCTGCTCCCTCTTGTCTAGGGTTAGGACCTAGGGAGGGTGCACGCACTTAAATTAGATTCAAGAATCAGGTATGCCTTTTTAAGCTTCACTACACTCTTGTTTTTCTCTTACTCACGAATACGATATTGCTTGGCTCTCTAAATCTTGTTGTGTTTAAGATATAAGAAGTTAAGTGATATGTAATGTCGATGATCCCTTGACTATCATGCTGTCTCCATCGATTTCTGTTGATATAATTTGTAAGTAGTTATTGAATACTTGAAATTCTTTCTGTTGTTCATTGTAGGCCCATTTTTCTTTTTTGCTTTTTCTCTTTTTGGGCATTTTTTAAACAGATGTTTTGGGTAAGAGATGTTTTACGTTGTGCAAATTTTAATCGCATTAGTTTGACATATCTGACACTTGAAACCATTGAGACAGTCTAAACTATCTTGTGTGTATCCAAGAATAAGGTAACGACTTGATTGATGGATACAACTTGGTTATAGTTTAAAAGGGTTTGAAGCATTCAAATTCTGCTTGGACCTTTGTTTCAGCATGGGCATCATAAAATTCGAGCCTTTTGCTTGTATATTGGATTCCTTGACAAATAAGTGTCATATGTACATATTTTTGCTTGCTGTGTCCTTTTGATACATCTAACGTGTTTGGGCAATGATCCTAAATCTTGGCACCTTCTGTTTCTGCTTTAAAGAAATTTTATTTTCTGATATGAAGGAATATTGTTTTGATTGCTCTTGTTACTTCCTAGAAAGTTTCATTTACATCTAATCAATGAGTTGTTTGCTGTTTGCTGGAAATGGAACCTATGTCTGCCAATGCTTCCAACTTTTTAGCCCTCTGTTTTTTATTCATATAAGGTGGAGATGTAATTTTGTAAGTGGTCACTTTCTTCAATATCTTCTTTTTTTCTTGCAGAATCATGGCTGGCAGAGCTGAAACTGAGTGCAGGGAACCAGTAAATGAACAAATAGTGGCAAATATGTACGCATCTATGAGATCTGAACTAAATCAAATCTACTCAAAAATTACCGAACTGGAGATGGAGGCAAGTGAGCACTCATTGGTTATTAATGCTATTAAGCCACTTGACTCTTCTAGAAAGTGCTACCGGATGATTGGAGGTGTGCTGGTGGAGAGAACAATCAGTGAAGTCCTTCCTGCTGTGCAACGCAATAAAGAGGGGATAGAGGAGGTAATTGCAAGGCTCAACGAGGCCTTGGCAGCGAAGAAGAAAGAAATTTCCGACTTTGAAGCTAAATATAAAATTAGGATTCGAAAGCCTGAAAGTGAGTCCAAGGATGATGGTAACCGGAAGGAAGGTTCGGCTCAAGGAGTCCTTGTTGGCCCCGCTGGTTCAAGTGAGTGATAGGTGTTGTATTTTAATTCCACCGTGATTTCTTGAACTTGCTGGATGGAAGTATTTTGGATATTTATTACACCTGCTGTTAGAGAACTGGGCCTGCTAATGGAGTGTAACAGATATTGCTGAATGATAATTTGTGCTTGATGTTTCTGAATGTGTTTGTTTGAAAGTATGGATTTTTGTGACAAGTCCTGCAAGTAAGAAAACTAGGATCTGAGTGATGCTTGCCTAGGCTGGATGCAGTAATATGGATTTATCAGATTACTTGCTTAGGTATTTGTCTTGATATAGTAAAAATTTCCCAGAATCAAGTGATTCTATTGTCCCTGTGTGCGAATGTTGCGTTGTGAAGGCTCCTAGACCTTTGGCAGAACGGGTTCTTTACTGATCACTGCACGTTGCATCATCAGGTTTAGGTTGCATCATCAGTTTTAATTCTGGGTAGGGCTATTTTCATTCTAATGTGTACTTTGAACACACTTATTTTGAGAAAAATTTGTATTACTAAAATAACCCGCATTGAATTTACTACTGAGAATATTAATATAATTTAAGAAAAACACTATTACTGGGGATGTACAAATCTCAACAGGATAAATGAATTTCAGTATTTCACATTCACCAATCGCATGATGATAGGACATCGAAGGAAAAGTAAAGATAGAGATAAAGAATAAAGAAAGATGAAATCTGGGAAGAAAATTCATAGAAAAGTAAGAAAACAAAAAAAATTGAAACAAGAGATACAAATTAAATATAAAACTACTTATTATATTTGGTATGGCATGCAACATTTTAATTCCCAAACCTGCTCAATATTTGAAGGAATAGATATCTATATAGCTAGGGCTCAGGATCAAATCCCAATTGAAACACTTTCCACTCAGATCTTGAATCTTGATAACAGGCTTGACCGCTTGGGAATCGTTAGTTAATGTAATATGACTTGAGAAACATAACTATTTTATGAGTGTAAAGAGAAAATGAGATACTTGACGGAATGATTTGAAGGTAGGATAATTTTAACATTTAGAAGAGTATGCGGAGCAATATTTATTTGTTTATGTTTTAATTTATTGAGAGTGTGTAAAATAAAATAAAAGTATTCAAGAGTGAATTATAGAGTCCAAATTGCCCTGTATTTTAGTTTGCTGAAAGTAGCAATGATGCATCCCGTATCCTCGTCAAATAATGCTTTGTTCTTCACATTCGAAGATTAAATTTTTGTCAGTGACTTGAAGGAAGCCATCCATGTAACTTTATACTCTAATGTCGTCTTTAATAGATTAGAGATCGTTTATGCATTTTAATTTTAAAAAATTTAAAAATAAATTAGAGAGTAAAAAGTCTACTATAATTTTAACTACAAATCACTGTTAGTATTTAATTTATTAAATCTGTGCATAAATAATGTCCAGATTTCAGTGTAAACTATGTAGAAAACACCAGACAAGAAAATTAATTGAAAAAAGAAAAGAAAAGAAAAGAAAAACCACGTTTAAATCACATTGCTTTATCATTTATTTTTGCTCAGCCAAAGAAATCTTGAACACCTCTACCAGCAAAAGCCTTATCGGACAATTCGGCCAAAACGAAATTGACAGTCAGCAAAACGACACTGGACCCAGCAATTACTCCAAGCACGACACCTGTCGTCCCCAAAACCTTACCGAACGCCGGCCACTCGATCTCTCTAATCTCCTCCCCGACCCCACTCAATAAGTCTCCTGCTTTCTCCTCTTTCTTCTCCTTCAAAACCTTCTTTATTTCCGAACCCAGCTCGCTCAACTCGGCACTGGACTCTGTGGCAGGATTCGCCGGTTCGGACTCCGGTTCGTTAACTGTTTCAGATTTTTCGGCGCTTTCTTGGCTTCCTTCTACGGCTTTGACTAAAACGGATCGGTTTTTTCCAAGAGCAGCCGCGGTTGTGAGTCTGAGGCGGCGTAAAGAAATGTAGTGACTTACAGGTGGCGGCTTTGATTGTACGTACGCTTTCGGGAGAACGGGTGTCACCGGCAAATGTAGGGACAGCGAGAGCGCCATTTTCTGAGTTTTGCGTTATGGGAACGATCGAAGTGCTCAGGTTTGGATATGTTTTTTTTAGGATGAGTTTGTTTGTGCGCGCTGTTGTGGGGCCAGTAAATGGGCCGGGTGTGTGTTTACCTGTTGTGTGCTAATTGATTGGGCCGGGCCCAAATTAATAATTAGACATTCTTGCTTGTTGCCCAGAAGAAAGGAACGAAAATGCAAATACTTTGTTACATTTCTTGTGAAGAGCATCCAAGCTTCTAGGGTTTACGGGTAGATTCGTACAAATCTTTTTTACCTCAGACCACCGAATTTAATGCTGTTCATTCTTCTGTAGGCATATCTTATGTACCCTACTATCCATAGAATTAAGTTAATCACGCCATGACATGTGGATATTTATTTAAAAAAAAAACTAAGTAAGTTAATAGTTATTTTAAAACAAAAGACACATCATACTGATTAATTATATTATCTTATATATAAAAATGTTTTCTCTTTTCCATTAAATTGAGTTGATCAATGCACATGTTTTGAAAAATACAGTGCTAATTAACAATTTGTTCCGAGCAATAAACGAATAACATAACAGGAAAAAATCTCCATGTTCATTCTTTGAAAATTATGAGTCTACTTTATTTTAAAATTTATATCAAACTTTGGAGGACAAGAAAAATTAGTTAATTATTAGCATTAATTTCAGAACTTCAGTGGTTTCTTTCTGTAGTTGCTCAAATTTACATTTTATAGTAGATGTGGAAGTGGACCGGCTTTCAACATGAAATGGTATGTCTTTGGCATCGTAATGTTCAATATTATACACATTATGGGACATAATTAAGCTCATAATTTAAGACAAACGTTGAGTGATTATGGGAGTGATAACCAAACGATCTCCTCAACGTCCAATCGCAAGACTTTAATACGCATGTCAAGAAGATCGAAGCCCAAATCCCTTAACTTACGGTTGATGTCGAATAGATTAACGTGTCAAGACAAAATCAACAAATTAATTTAAAATTTCATAATTTAAGTTGCACTGTCTCAATGCACATAATGCCAACCAGAGCTAGCTACCAGCGAAGGGTCAAGAAATATTTATATCATGCAGCAAGTCAGGCAAGCAAGGCATTCCCGAGGCAACAACCCATGAAAATGGAGCTTTCTAGTTTATAGTTAAAATTTTTTTTTTAAAAAAAGGGAGGCTAATCAACTGATCAGCAAGTCTGCATGTGCAAACAATTTTGACAGAATCCTTGGCTGTTTCTTGAAGGAAGGAAGAAACACCAGCATTCTTCACCGAGGAGTGCTAGCAAACAGTCGCTTGTTTCTTGTGTTGACACGTGTTTTTTTAGTTCATTTATGGCTATTTAATTTTATCATAATATCTTTATTAAGTGCCTATTTATTATGATTTATTTAAGAGATATAAGTGTTTATTTAATCGTATAAACACTTTTTAAAAATTTTTATGGTGTTTGGTTATTTTTTTAGTTGATTTTTTTTAACTTAAATAAACTAATTTATTTCTATTAACAAAATCTAAAATTTGAATTTTTTGAAATAAAGGTTAGAGAGTTTTTTTAAAAAATATATAATATAAAAAAATGTTACACAGTTTAATAGTTTAAAAGTATTTTTTTATTGACAATTAAACACCCAATAATTTTTTGTCCAAAAATTCTATTAGTATAAACTCTACTACTATAATCTCTATTGTTATAAATTTTATTTAATAAGTTGTACCAAAGGTAGCCTAAATCTTCTTCCACGAAGCGCTTTTTTTTTTTTTTTAAACCAATCATGCTTAATCCATTTATGACCATCACTCAATTCATTTTCTCTCTGCAGACCAAACCAAACCCAACACCAGAACAGAACCGCTTTCCCAAGCGTGAAAGAGAAAGAGAGAATAATGGAGGCTGAGGCTCTCCATTTTATGGTGGCAGCAGAGGAATCCCATGCATCTATCCGCCTTTTTCTATGAAGCTTTAATTTAATAAGTTCTTATGAAAATTTTTCTTTTTAGAAAAAGTTAAACAAAAACCCAACTTAAGAGATGATTATCCTGAAATTTGTAAGACTTCTGATTTTTTTTTTTTTTTTGGTGTTATACTGAAGATTTTAAGCCCTTTTTGAATGGTTGAAAAAATTGGAGCAACTTTTTGTTGGGGAAAAATGAAAGTGGTTCGAAGACTTATTGATGAGTAATGGGTGAGAGTGGATTTGAGAGTGAGGATAATGGCCATTGATGAAATGGCGAAATCGAGTGAGTTTAGTGAGACAAGGAGGGAGAAGGCGTGAGGTCCCGAAATGTACGGAGGAAAAACTGAGGAAGAGAAGAATGAAAAATGGATTGAAGGATAAATCTGTAATTTAAAAATGATGTTTTTTTTTGTGATGAATAAAAGTTTGGAGTCTTACGTAGGGTGAAACTTTCAAAATAATAAAACTGACACGTGTCTATTTATAGAGCGGCGACTGAGACACTCGCGAGTGTCCGTAGCACTCATCTTCTTCACCAACCAAATCTGGTTCCTTCTCTATTAAATTAATATTATAATTTTATTACTGTTAATTTCCAATGTAGTGGAAATGGTCAATATGGTGATGTGGCCAAAAGAAAAAGAAACAAAAATCTCTGTCGGAGAGATCAGTTTGGAGTAGATTCAGGTGAGCTCTCCATGCAGAGACCTGACAAAATTGATTCAATTTGCTCATGTTTTATGCGTGCTCTCTTGGACCTCTTTAATAGTTTCTCAATTATTTGATTAACTGTTACTGGGATGAGACTAAACGTACGTGCTCTTTTTCATTATATAGAAGAGACTACTAATGGGAAAAAAGATGGGGGAACATATACAATTAATCCGAGATCAAATTTTCAAGAGATTAGGTAAGATCATGTCACCTACATTAGACTGTTAGATCGATGCATGCATGTTCACTTTGACTGCTCTAATGAGCTGCTAAAATCTTAAAGTCACTGTCAATAAGATTTCATATTGACACGTCTTTTGCGGATTCGTATTTCTAGTTTGAACCCACCTTGAAATTCTACTTTCTTTATACGTACTCGTATTCGTGTTGTTACATATGCATGCTTTTAGAAAAGAAGAAAGCATTGTGAGTTCAGAATTCTCCAAGATCAGCTCTGTTATAATGCTGTTTATAGAACAAGCCGAACCAACTTCCATTATCTGAAAGGAAATGCACTTGGGGAACAAGCCAGTTAACCACCAAATATTAAGCTTTAATCCAAAGAAAGATCTTAATATTTATTTTTTTTCCAATTGCGAATGAATCTGTATATACTAATTGAAACTTTTTGAGTTCTCTAGCTACACATCTACTTAGCTTTTTCCTCCCCTCCTTTTCAGTGTAGTACTGAACTTTATTCCTGCTAGGCTCTTGTTGCAAATTGGTGTCCTCTTTTGAAAAGCAAAAGTTCACGATAAATACGAGACTGCAGCTACAATACGGGGCCAAAAATCCCACTATGCTGCGGGGGTTGGTTGAAACTTCAAATACAATTGAACTTTATATACATGGGCCTACTTGTTTGTAGCAACCTGTCAAACCTGTGCATTTGGCCTCACATCAATCCGCGTTAATCACTTTTTCAGTAACCACTTTTCTTTTTTTTGGCTTGCGTTATATCTTTTCAATTATTATTCACTAATTAATCAAACTTTAGGGTTGGGAATACAAAATCCACATTCACTTTCAATTGAATATGAAATAATAAATGGGTTCGGACCTGCCCTTACTTGTAGCCCTAAATTATGTCTAAATTTCAATTTAATAATGAAAGCATTTACCTAAACCAACTAACTTTACAAGCAATTAATTTACAATTAGCTCTATATATAGATTGCCAAAGCATCTCATATATTCTTTTGGCAGTAGTTGATATCTCTCTTTGGATCCTCTCTGTTTGTCTTGTGTCGTTTATAAAATATGAAAAAGAGCAAAAAGCCCACCAGCCTTTATTTCTTAATTCTAAATTATAATCCCATGCCTTGCTCTCCTCTTAAGAAAATTTGGGATTTTCAATGCTCTTTACTCCGAGTTTCGAACAATGGTGTTCAAGTTGATATACTACAGTCCAATTTTTGGACTGTGTACAATCAGCACTCTAGGCTTAGAGGAATCCCTTTTGGTTGGACATAACATAAATTAATCTTTGAATCAACATTTTCGAGCTTTATTAATTTGCATTTTGGACATGTACATAAACATCTCAAAATGTTACAAACACCTTTATTTTTAGTTCTCAGCTGATCGATCCTTTAAAAGGATTAAGTCTTTACAATGGAGCAGCTTTCTCCTTAATGTGATTGCAAAAGGATTTTCTCAGTGTGCGTTTGAACTATGAAACTACAGTGATGCTGTGAACGTGCAGGCATAGTGTAAATTATCTACATTGGTGCAGATGTCGGCACCATAGTCTTATTCACCAGCTTGCTTGCTGAATGATATATAGCTTCTAAAGTTGTAATAGCAACCTATATTGTAAAATGGTTAATAATTACAATGTTAAAATAGCAATAGCCGTTGCCATCACAACATCACATCGATCGATCAAAAGCAACTGTATAACCCAGCTAGCTAGGCTCGTGATTATGTGTGCAATTTCTTGAACATAAACGGTGGCACGGGCAAAGATTCTACCAGGACCACAAAACACATTCAAGGACAATAATCGAACTGGTCTTTGCTTTTAATTAAAGAACTGTAATTTGTCAATCAATCAAAGGAACACATAACAAGAGAACACATGCCTTTTTTTACATTACACAATAGCTTGATACAACAATATGCATAAATTATATAACATGCATCGAGAAATTAACATATCCCACGCGTGGTATCCTGATCATCAAAATACATTAAACCCTTAATTTGTCTTCGCATAATGCAACACTAGAACATCCCTCTTTCACCCAAGCCAAAAGTAATTCCATGCAGCAACCAAAAAGATTTAAAAAAAAAAGGAAAAAAAGGAAAAAGAAATTAATTAACAACCGCCCTCACATTAGTTGTTATTTCTTGGTTATTCTCTAGCTAAAAGGCAACTACAATATATCACCTCCGTTGACGGCTATCGGAATCCTGGGAAGACAAAAGGGAAATGAGAATATCAGCAAAAGCGCTAATGATAAACTTGTGGGTGTGTTTTGGGTTTAATGTGAGGTAACAAAGGAGCAACTCATGCAAAAAATCCCAATTAGCCATCACATCAGTTAGGTTTCTTGCTTCGATCATTTCTTGCATTGAGCAACGAAAGTCTTGGTAAGGATCCGGGGAGTATTTCTTCACAGCAACCCCTCCATTGAGCGGAGCTTCTTGATCATGATGGGTTTCCGATTTGGTAATATCCGATGACTCAATGATGGAATTCGAACGGCCTGGAGAGGAGAAAAAGAAGCGTTGAGAGGCAAATATGGTGGTGAAATCTGGGGGAGAAACGGTGTCGGATTCAGTGTCAGAGGAGAAGTAGTCATCGGTTGAAGGTGTCAAGGATTTTGAGGTGGAAAAATCAGAGGATTGATCATAGAGAGAGTTGAAGTTCTTGATGAGGAATGATGTGCTTGTTGGAGAAGAAGGGTTGTTATCTTGATCTTGTAGTTTTGAAGGTGATGGAGGAGATGGAGTTATAGAAGGCAAGCATTTGAGGCTTGAGAAGCAGAGGTGAAAGTGCTTCCAAAAGATACTAGACATTTTGAGAGAGATAAAGATAGAAAAGTTAAGCTGCTGTCTAAGAGATGGAGAAAGAAGCTTTGTATCTGGTGAGAATGTACTGTTTAAGAAGAGAGAGCTAGCAAGGCAAAAAGAGAGATTTCTTAATCATTTTTTGGTTTGTCTCTTTTATTATTATAAAGCTTTAGTGCTTTTTGTGGTTGCATGGAGGAAATATCTTATCTCCTCTCAAATGTTTGAATATCTCATCATTAATTTGAATTCCACTGAATTTACAATTCAACAAGGATCACACAATATTAGGCAATTTGTTGACACCTGCATTCCTATTATTCATTTGAAGATTGGTCCAAAATACTGTTCCAAAGAAAATAGATAGATGCACGGATCTACTCTTAATAATTTAAGAGAAATTATATTTTCACAATTAGATAGAGAGATTTCATCTCTTGAATTTTGAAGATGAGGAAATGAGGTGTCAACCACTAAGTTAGAGAGTGGACTCTGATACTATAATATTAACAAATAAAGCACAGATAAATATGAACTTTGAATATAAAAAATTGATATTAGATAAAACGTGTTGCACAGTTTAAAACTAATCAATTTTGTGCACAATTATCCTTCAACAATGTGTCCTTTTTGTTACCGTTTTAACACCTTAGATCAGATATGGTATTAAGAATTTATTGGTGATACAATAACCATCTACTAGAAACAATATATCAGTTTCCCCCAGAAAAATATTTTATCGTAAAACCAATAATGGGAGTGTTCTGTTAATTTACACTGGGGAAGCCTGGATCACGTTAGAAAAAAAATCCAAGTCCTCTAATGAAAACATATCTGTGCACCAATGTGGTGCAGTAAAATGTGAAAATGACTAATCGTATTGAAAATTTACGATCTTGTGTATAAAATCAAGCATTTATGTACGCTACAGAAAGACACCATCATGTGTATATGTTTCTTTTTTTTTTTTTCACCAAGTTGTTATATACATGTACTTTCCACATGAGAAATTCAGCCAAGTCAAAAAATCATAACCAGGTCCAGGTAGAGATTCGTCACACATGTTCTTATCAGAAGCTCTTCAGAGTCCTGGAGCCTGTTTTGTCATTTAACTCTATAAATAGCGTTTAAAATTAATGAATGAATGGAAACAAATCATGATCGTCCGTTTTCATGTAAGATTCTGAGATCTATTAGAACTCAGCCTGTTTGAAATAATGAGCGAACTGTAGCTGTCAAAGTTCTGTTTTCATAGCTTGAAAAATAATTAAAATCTATTAGGATACGCTTAAACAGTATATTTTAAGAAAATTAGTTTTTACTATTATGAAATTGTAAAATTTTATAATATATTCAAAATTAACTCTATTAAATTACATTATTTAAAAACATATTCGCTTTGAAAAAATAATAGTAACTACACCTAAGGATGACCCTACCTAATAAACATCATCGTTAGGTGAGTTTGATGTTTACGAGATCGAGTTAATAATTAGAGTCCTTCGAAGAGAGATATAAGAAAGTAGAAGAACCACGAATAGTCCTTTGTTCTCTTTGTTTCTCTTAATAAGAAACCATGTACAGTACAGCTAGCTTGTTTTGCTTCTTTCATTTTTACACAATCTCAATTATGTTTACTCATGTATGGAAGTACACTGTTACCTCATGATCCAATATGATTGATGTGATCACGTGTGGTGCTCATTTCCCTTCTTGTTGGGGGGCTGAGCTTTTTTTCTCTTTTCTTTTTGACCACTCGGTAACACTTGGTGATTAATTTTTTATTTTCCTTTTTCAAGCGTTTCTTTATATCAACGACTGGCATCTCATCTCGAGAAACAACCAAAGAAAGGGGGGAAACAAAAAAAAAAAAAAAAAGAGAGAGAAAGAGAGATGAGCGAGAGGTGAAGATTTTTCCTTGCAGTCTAGGGTAATGAGTTCGAATTCTTGTAGGGTTCATCTGTTGGGGAAAAATTATTTTTCTTAAAAAAAAAAATTAAGACCATTCGTAATTTAAAAAATCATACCTTGACAATTCAAAAAGATGAACAGTTAAAATTTATTCAAGCTTTCCATATCACGATATGTCACCACCATGTTGGTTAGATCACGATCTATCACTAAATATTCTTTCAGATTATGACTCAGATTTGATTTGCACTTGACGTGTGGGCGCCTTTATCACCACTAAAAACAACTAGTAGGAGAAAAAATTTCTCTCAATAATAGAGAGAAAAATTCTTTTTCTCTAAATTGTATAATGTGACTCTCTCTTTTTTTAGGAGAAAATAAGTCATTTTATATCTCTATCTAATGAAACTCTATGCTCCATATTTTTATATTTTTTAATTGTATTAAATTAAGTTTGATTTAAATTAAAAAATAATAAACTAAAAGTAAGGTACTTCTTTCCTATTATAGGGGTTCACCTTGTAAAATAACATAAGGCCCCTTAGAGACAAACACATTACATGAGCCTTCTACTAAATAATATATTTAGATTTTTAACCCAAATAACTAATTATCTTGCTTATTAATCCAGTAGCGGCGCAATCAATTAAATGAGCTAATTGGAGGATCATTTGAGAACATACAATAGTGGCTACAAAATTAAGTCTGTAATTAAACAAGCCTAATTATTTAGTTCAAACTCTATTTCACTATAAGATTGGAACTGACCTCCTTAATCGTATGTTCGAATAATAATTCGTCCCAAACCACATTGATTTCTTTACTGTATAATCCTTTATACCACATCGTTAATTAAATCGATATCTCAACTGTCCAATTAATTTAATAACATTTTATTCCTTGATACTTATTGGTTTTCTCTAATGATCATTTTCAACATACTAAATATGTTGACATACTATGGCCAGAGAATTCTATGATTAAGTGCCAAAAACCCATCAAGAGATGTGTTGTACAAATTCTATATTGTTAGTCTATAACTACAATACTCATAATTACTCCCACCAAGATACCGGGTAATCTTGACTACAAGTGTGTGTCGTGTCAATTGGTAACTCAAATGGAATAAACAATTACAATCATGAAATTATAACTAACTCAATTAAGATTACAGTAAAATCAATGCCTATGAGATTTAATAAATTTGATAGTTATTTTAAGGTTAATTAAATCTCATATGTGATTTAGCTTAATGTAATCAAACTACATCAGATAATTCATATACGACTAAGACAAATCATTTAATAAATTTACTACAATCTAAATATAAATAGAACGCTCAACTCTATTTATCAATTGCGAACTTAATTTATTTAATCATAAGATAACTTGTATTTATGTCTTTTATGAATCATATCATGATCACATAAATACATATAATATGATTGAACGGACCTTATTCAATATAATATGATTAAACGGACTTTATTCAATATATTTATGCAATTGAAAAATATCTTAAATATTTTATTAATAAAAAAATAAATTAATATACTTTAAAAAGAACACGTAATCCCGACATCATCCTCCTTTCATAAGTAGAAAATATTCTAAATTTGGAAGGAAATTCTTGAGATACATTATTCCTATAAATTATGCTCGTGTAAATTTAGCGTTATAGAAAAAAATTACTTACAATATTAATAATTAATAAAAGCCTTGATTTTTCCCTCAATTTAAAAAAAAAAAGACGTCGATAATTTTAAATTCATGCACAATTAATAACATAAACTATGGAACGTTAAAGTCTTGTAAATTTCATGATCAATAAGAAGATAAAGTTCAGAGAAACGCTATCTGAACAATAAGATGACAAAAAAAATTATTCCTCATCTCCGCACTCACTATCCCTTCAGCATCCTGCCGAGTCACTGCCTTATCTGCGGCCAGCTTAGCAGTTGCACCCTGCACGGCACCGTACAATAACCGAATATTATTTATTTATTAGATATGTAGATTTATATTTACAAAATGCATGCATTATTGGCACGACATCTAATTAATTTACCGCCAAAACTTGATTGAGCTTAATTTTGTTCTCATCACGGTCCACTGTTTCATTATGAGCTGCGGCAGATTGAGCTGAAGCCGCGAGACCACCTGGGGTTGTGACAGTGCTTCCAGTGGCTCTCACTTCCGCCGCTTGAATTGCAGCGGCGTCGCTTTGATCCACCGTTTTATCGCCTGCTGTCTGTGCAGTTGCTTCAAGTGCCTCTCCTATAATAATTGCGCCTTGTTCCACTCTCCCAACTGTCCGTGCTAGAGACACTGGCGTAGGTTCCTCATACCGTCCAACAACCTACACATGATCTCACACACACAATTAATTACATTCTCGATCACAATTCATATGTAGCCCAGCGGCGGCATCTAGAATTTGGCTTGAGGGAATTATTAAGTTATAATTCATGGAGAAAACCCTTTAAGTTTTGTCTAAATTTTGTACTTTGACCCCTCAAATTTATAAGTTTTAAATTTTAGACTCATTTAATTCATAATGTCCCATCATAACTCCAACAAAAGAACCAAAACCCTGATTCCGGAACTATACATTCATACTATATATGTGAGACTGAAACAGAGAGAGAAAAAACCTGGCCGCCGACTGATTCAGTGATGATGCCCCTCCCGGGGACGTCCGTTTCAGTGACAGTGACGCCTTGGTCACCAGCGACATCAGTGACGTCACGGTGACCGACAAAACCCGCTCCCTCATTCCGGGCAGCTGCAGACTGCATGACAGCAGCAGGTCCGCCCTTTTGTGTCTGTCCCATGATGGTGGCTTCAGCTGTTTGCATCATGGCAGCATCTTCGGGCGCAATTGGCTTCTGAGCAAGATCACCTGAGACATTGAACAAGTCACCGTATTTGATTGGTTGTTGCTGTTGATCATCGGCTCCTGGCCTCCTCAGCTGTGCTTGGCTCATCTTCAAAGTTAAAAAGGACTATACTATTATCGGAATTGCTTCTTGCATCTCCCTGCGCCTTTTGGCAATTGCAATTGCATGAAATTAACGAAGGAGGTGATATAGAGGCAGGTAATGGGAGGAGTGTCACACACATTGTTCAGGCTAGCTATGGCCTAGGAGACACGTGTTAGGCAGAGACAGTTCCTTGCGTCCAATAGCGATACACGTGGCGATGATTGATTCTTAGCTGTCGAGGTTTCCAAATACCCGTCGACACCAAGCGCCCATTATTTTGTACCAATTTTTGGGCTTCGGCTGGGGGACTTATCTGGCTCAAGTTTCTACAATCTTTCTCTCGATCTTTTCTCGTTTGGTGTTCTAATAATCATGTCTGAATCGGCCATGATAAGTACTTACCCCGTATGAAGATGATAACTTATTTGTTGTGTATGGTGGCCGATCGAGTTCATGTCGAGTGTTTTAAGTATTTAAAAGAAAAAAAATATATGTGAAAATAGATGCAATCTAAATCTTTAAAACATTTTTATCACATTTAAAATATATTTATTAATAAATTTAATCTATTTAAATAAAAATAAAAATATTATTATATTATAGTATTCACTACCTACATTTTGAGATTTTAACATTACATCTCGGATTATAGATTGACAAGCGTGACAATTAATAATACACATTAAAAAGGAACAACAATTCAGATATATCTGCTATGATTCTTTCGAGTCTGTGATCAAATTTGTAGACTTATGATTATGACTTTCTAGTATTAACTAAACTTTTAGAATTATATATATATATTAGAATCACAAACTCTTTGTACAATATATCGAATAACAAATTTAGAATCTTTTTTTCAACATAACTATTATCAGGAAAAGTAAAGTATGTAAAGTCATGCACAACAGCGAAGCATGCAAAACCATGCATAAAGTGGAACGTGGAGCATGGAACATGGAGCATGGAGTATAAAAAGTAAAAGTGGGCCATGCAAAGTAAGAATAAAACATAGAGCATGAAAAGTAAAATGATTAATTAAAGGGATTGGAGAATGGAGGATGAAAAGGAAAATAATTAATTAAAGAGCATAGAATATGAAGAATGGAGTATGAAAAGTCAAATAATTAATTAACATAGTGTATGCGCGTACAAGACAAAGTGATGGTGAACAAAAAAAAAATCTAAAAATTTCAGAAAGCAACTTTAAGGAGGAGATACATATAAGCTCCGAATCAATCTCTAATTAAGTGGTGGAAGCAAATCAGTATAAAGAAATATTAACGACTTAAAATACTAAAAAATTGCACGATAAACAGAAAGCCTTTGAAGGTATAAGGAAGACACTGGTAAATAATTAAAACAAAATTCATTATAATTCTTATTAAATAATGAAAATTGCTATTTTGACTCCCATGAACGTAAATTAAGTACTAAATCATGTAAATTCCCTACGTTTTACTCTTCGTATCACCCCATTTATTTAATTTGTTAGTAAAGCGAAACAAGCTCACATTATTTATTTTCATTATCTTGTATCCCCTTTTCACGAACATTTTTATATTACGTCATAATTGATGAAGCTAGCTATGCATGCACAATCACTTGTTAATCGTTCAATATTCAGTTAATAGTGCGCATGCGTATTTAACGCGGGCCATATAAAATGAAGTATACATCCCAGTTAATTTGACCCAAGATTTTCCCTTAATAATCACGTTTTAGAGAAAAATTAGAATTAAAAAAATTATATACAATAAAATCTTCCCAAAAATTTAAGAAGCAAACAAAAATTTTTAAAACACGACTTTTTATATATTAATATTCTCTATTTCTCTCTTTATTTAATTATCAGATCGATTTTCTTTGATCTGCTTGGAAATTGCAAGGTTTCGGGTATTTTAAATCACCAATCGCCACTTTGCGTGAATTGCGTGAATTGCGAGAATGGAGGATGAAAATGAAAATAATTAATTAAAGAGCATAGAGTATGGAGAATGGAGTATGAAAGTCAAACAATTAATTAACATAGAGTATGCGTGTACAAGATAAAGTGATGGTGAACAAAAAAAAAAATCTAAAAATTTCATAAACCAACTTTAAGGAGAAGATACATATAAGCTCCGAATCAAACTCTAATTAAGTGGTGATAGTAAATCAGTATAAGGAAATATCAACGACTTAAAATATAAAAAAATTGCATGATAAACAGAAAGTCGTTGAAGGTATAAAGAAGACACTGGTAAATAATTAAAAAAAAATTCATTATAATTCTTATTGAATAATGAAAATTGCTATTTTGACTCCCATGAACGTAAATTAAGTGATAAACCACGTAAATTCCCTATGTTTTACTCTTTGTATCACCCCATTTATTTAATTTGTTAGGAAACCGAAACAAGCTTACATTATTTATTTTCATTATCTTGTATCCCCTTTTCACGAACATTTTTATATTACGTCATAATTGATAAAGCTAGCTATGCATGCACAATCACTTGTTAATCGTTCAATATTCAGTTAATAGTGCGACGCGGGCCATATAAAATGAAGTATACATCCCAGTTAATTTCACCCAAGATTTTCCCCTTAATAATCACTTTTTAGAGAAAAATTAGAATTAAAAAAAAATTATATACAATAAAATCTTCCCAAAAATTTAAGAAGCAAACAAAAATTTTTAAAACACGACTTTTTATATATTAATATTCTCTATTTCTCTCTTTATTTAATTATCAGATCGATTTTCTTTGATCTGCTTGGAAATTGCAAGGTTTCGGGTATTTTAAATCACCAATCGCCACTTTGCGTGAATTGCCAATCAATCTCAGTAAAATGGTACATTGGAATTGAATCATGCACCGGATTTCTCTTTGACAGTTTAATTTGTTAGGCAACATTTGTCACATATGATTGAATTGAACTAATTATTAAAATTAAACTGAATTAAATTAAATTACAAAATAGATTGTCTTATATAATCTTATATTTTGTACAGTACGAAATTAAACTAGTTAAATTATATTTAAATAATATTAAATAGCATTTAAATTGATATTCAAATATAAATATTAATTACTTATGAAATTTTATAATTATAATTAAAATAAATTTTAAAAATAATTACTAACAAAATTAAATATAATGTAAATAAGTTATTGGATTCATAATATAACAATCGAATATAAATACACAAAAGCAATCTAAATATTCAATTAATTTCTATCAAATATTTAAAAAATATTATATAAAATCAAATTAATTAATAGTGTTATTAATTTCCATGATTATTTTTAATATTATACTAGTGATTATTAAATTTAGAAAAATCAAATAATGAAATAAATTATTAAATGGTTAGTTTGTTGATAAATTATTAAACATATAAGTAATGATAATTTAATCTCAAGAGTTAATAAAAGTAAAAGTACTAATTTAATTTAATCATAGATAATAAATAAATTTCAAGTAGATCATAAATAAATAAAAAAGTTAATTAATTAATATTAAGTGTAAATAAAGAATAAAAATTATATAAATAAAAATCACATGAATGGATAATTTTTTTTTTAAATCTTGTCAGGTCTAAACCCATACATAAATTAATATTATTAATCCTATTATTTTAGATTCAAATTTAAATCTAATCCCCCTCAAACCAATCTAAAACTTACCAAATATGAGATAAATATTTAATTCTAAAATTAATCAATCCTATACTTAATCCTAGCATCCGACTTATATTCTCATCATCTTTAGGTTTTGCAATATCAAAACTCAACTATATTATTGTGTATAATATTATTTGTCAGTACCGTATAATTATAAATTCAACATAGAATCCGCATTTAAACACTTCTTTAGAATTAGATTCACTACAGGAAAATGCACTTCTTTAGAATTAGATTCACTGCAAGAATTTCCTTTTTTTTTTTATAACTGTAAGCCTCAATAATAAATAAATTTTCAATAATAACCAGAAATCTCTAATCATATTAATGTCGAAAATAAAATAAGAGATAAAAGATTACATATTTCAATATACTCTAGAACAAAATACACTATTTTAAAATTTTTAATTTTTTTTTTATCTTTTACATCATATTAAATTCTGTGTTTTTTTTATTTTATTTATCTTTTTAACTTGTTGCTGACAGATTTATTCCAAAGAAACAACAGTACTAGATTTTCATGACTGCTGCAGAATAGAGATTTATTATACGACAGAAGGCATTCTCATTCAACAAAAACAAAAAACGCCGCACTCTAAACATAACAACCAGAAGGTGCATGCACTAGCTAGCTTAGTTTAGTTCTTAAGCAGATAAAGCATCACAAAAACGTAAAACTAATAAAGACAGTACCATTATCACCGTATTGGTAATTTTAACAGAGCTCAATTATTTTATGTTAACATTCTCATTCAGCGTAGCAGCAGTTTCCATAGACTCCGCCACTCCTCCGGGATGTGTCATCAACTGCGGGCTATTCCTCCGCTCTGCGTTCACCACCGCCTCAGCATCCTGTCGCGTCACCACCTTCGCTGGCAAAGCTGCACTTGCGCCCTGCGCATCACATGCATCAACAATTATAATATATGTCCCCGGCCCCGGCCAATTCAAAATCATTATTTACTAGACAAGTTATTTAATAAATTAGTTACCGCCAGAACATCTCTAAGCTTTATCTTGTCTGCATCGCCGATCATTCCAGAGTTATAGGCGGCCGCAGACTGAGCTGAAGCTGCGTAACCGCCTTGGGTTACAATGTTACTGCCAGTCGCTCTCATTTCCGCTTCTCTGATTGCGGCAGCGTCGCTTAATTCCACTGGCTTGTCCCCGATTGTTTGCATTGTAGCTTCAAGGGCTTGTCCCACCGTAATTGCACCTTGTTGGGTCGTTGCCTCTGCTGCAACTTGGACGTATTGCCCAACAACCTTGCACAATACAGCATCGATCCATCATACTACACAACGCATTATATATAGAATGAGACACACACATGTTAGAAAATTGGTGGGTGCAGTAGGACCGCAGATAAAATAAAATTGAAAATAAAATAAAGAATAAGCACACTAGAGGACACCAGAAATTACGTGGTTCGGCTTTTAGCCTACGTCCACGGGCGAAAACAGAAGGAAATATTTTACTAGTGAAAAGGAGTTACAAGTATTGTAGTATTTTAGCTCACTACCCAAAACTCCAATACACCCAAACTCTCAAATCACTAAAATTAGAGCTTATAAATGCAAGCTCTTAAACTCTCAATTCTCTCTACAAAACTTGGATCTCAAGATTGGAATGAAAAATGAGTTAGGGAGCTCTTTCTTTTATAGCCAACAAAAATGCCTCTTTTTTTTTTTTTAATAGAGTAATTCAACATAGCACACCAATAATGGCGGGCTGTGTTGAATGTTGAATGGTTGGCACCGGCCATCTAGATGGCCGGCGCCAGCCATGACTTTCAACACTCTCCCACTTGGAGATTAGAGTGAAAAGCAATCAATCTTCACACCATCCTTTCTGCTTCGCAATAATAATGTTGCTTACGTTTCTGTTAGGCCACAAGAGAATCTAATCCAGACAAACTTATCAGTATTTATCGGCTTGGTCAAAACATCTGCTAGGTTCTCTTTGGTATGGATTTTCTGCAAATCCACACTTCCATCTTCCACTACGTCACTGGACTCCTATGTGCTTTGTCCTGGAATGAAAGGCTAGATTCCTTGCAATGTGCAATGCACTCTGACTGTCACAAAATACAGAAATTTTCTCTTGTCCGTGCCCGAGCTCCTCCAATAACCTTTGTATCCAAATAGCTTCCTTGCAAGCTTGTGTAGCTGCCATGTACTCTACTTCTGTTGTAGATAAAGCCACAACGGTCTGCAATTTCGAAACACACACACACACACACACACACGCACACACACACGCACACACACACGCACACACACACACACACACACACACACACACACACACACACACACAGAGACAGAGAGAGAGAGAGAGAGAGAGACACACACACACACACACAGAGACACACACACGCACACACACACACACACACACGAACACACACACACAGAGACACACAAACACACACGCGCGCGCGCGCGCACACGCACGCACACACACACACACACGCGCGCGCGCAAACAACCTTTTAGTTCGATGGGGGTCATAATGAAGAAATAGTAATCTTCGCAAACAACCTTTTAGTTTGATGGGGGTCATAATGAAGAAATAGTAATCTTCAAGTGTGAAAACGACCTTTTAGTTCGATGGGGGTCATAATGAAGAAATAGTAATCTTCAAGTGGCCATAAGATAATTATTGTGAATTTACATACACAAGCAAACAACCTTTTAGTTCGATGGGGGTCATAATGAAGAAATAGTAATCTTCAAGTGGCCATAAGATAATTATTGTGAATTTACATGGATTGTCTGGAGCGAAAGAGAAGTGGGGACCTGTCCGTCAAGTGATTTAGTGATTATGGGGCCACCCGGGATTTCAGTTCCAGTGATAGTGACGCCTTGATCAGCAGGTGGCATCTCCACGGCTGACAAGACCAGCACGCTCGTTTATTCTTGCAGTTGATCCGCATGACTTCGGCTGGTCCGCCTGGCTGTGTGCTTCCAAACGCCGCCTTTTCAACGCTCTGCATCATCGCAGCATCTGTGGTGCAACAGCTTTTGAAGCGAGTCCACCAGAGACATTGAAAAAATCATCATATTTAATCGGATCACCCGGCTCCTGGCCTTCTCGAGACCTTCGTGGCTGTTCCTGGCTCATTTTTTAACACTAACGATCGACGAATTCGTTGGCTGGAAAGGTGATAACTAGTAAAGAAGACTCTATAGAATGTTTGCAGTTTCATATGTTTGATGCCGGAGTGGGACTCCACTAACTACAAGTGGCATCTTTGAGAAACGTGTCAAACGATTAAGCGATTTGTGTTGTTTTGAAGATGATTACATGTGGCAATTCATCCCGTTTTTAAGGAGTACACGTGGTTGTTGGTCAACTACGCTGTAAACGAATACATTGATCCAGCTGCTGAAATTCTGATAAACAGACACTTGGCTCATGGTGCAGCGGAAGTTGAATGTTTAAAATATTCCGTTGATTCTAGAAAATACCGGAACAAAAGAACAACTAAATTCACGTTGATTTAAAAGAATACCGCGAATTTAGGGGTTAAGACTCGTTGATTTCACAGAATACCGAGAGTTAACTGTTCAAATACTCATAAAGTGATTTGAAAGTTGAAATATTATTAAACTCAAAATTCTCTGCTTGTAAAAGCTACAAAAGACACTTATTTATACTAAGTAAGACTTATCCTAATATGATTAGAAAACTTATTTTAATAAAACTTATGCCTAAATTAGGAATATTACCCAAATAAGCAATACCTAAATAATAAGACTCTAAATAGGAAACCAAATTAAATTAGAATACAAATTAATTAAAATATTCCTAAATATTATACATTTAAATATAATTAGGATTTCTTCAATTTCTTGCTCTGCATCATTCCCGCCAGGTTGGAGAAAATTCGTCCTCGAATTTTGTATGTTGTAGTCTTCAAGAACATCTTCATGTGCATAAGGATTAATTTTTAAAACAGAGCTTCGACATAGACAACGAACTTTAAATTTTTCAACTTTTGTAATAACGTCCATCCAATCACTCCAATGGCGTAAAATAAATTCTTCTATCAACAACTTCTCCAATAATGTCTTCTCGTATTGTTCGTGTCGAACTTCAACATAGTTGAGGAAAAACGATTTCTTCTCATAATCCACTAACTGTTGAAAAATATCACAACTCTTTTTGTCTTCTTTCGGCAAATCAAGAGAACAATAAGAGATTGTATCAACAACTATCTCTCTCTCCTCCACAAGATCAAAAGATGGATGAACAATTACCTTTTCTCGTCCCACAATATCAAGATACTCATCAAATTTCGGCGATTGATCACAATCAATGTCTTTGTGTTGATGATTTGTTGTAGACACAAATGGCCAATTAATATTCTTCTCGGAAGGAATAATATTGTCGAGAGAAACAAAGTTACCATTTACCTCATTATCCTCATACCAAATATCATCATGAACAACTTCATCAAATCCATATGCATGTTTTATGTGTAAAGATTTTCTATCTCGAAGTTTCTCTAAATCTTGAGAAATCAAACGTAAAATTCTCAACCTTCTATTTAAAACTTCTTTCAAGACAAAATCTTCGCTGCGATGTTGTGGTTTCATGATTCAATTTTTTTTTCCTTATGTTTTTTTGGTGTTGTTTGGGTTTTTTTTTTTAAAACTAAACGGAAAAAAAACAAAAAAGGAAAAAAAGGAAAGGTTTGGTGTTATATAGAGTTAGATTGGTGAGACCAGGTTTTAGCTCTGATACCAAACTGATGCAGCGAAAGTTTAATATTCAAAATATTCTGTTTATTCTAGAGAATACCGGAACAAAAGAATAACTAAATTCACGTTGATTCAAAATAATACTGCGAATTTAGGGGTTAAGACTCGTTGATTCCACAGAATACCGAGAGTTAACTGTTCAAATACTCACAAAATGATTTGAAAATTGAAATATTATTAAACTCAAAATTCTCTGCTTGTAAAAGCTACAAAAGACACTTATTTATATTAAATAAGACTTATCCTAATATGATTAGAAAACCTATTTTAATAAGACTTATACCTAAATTAGAATATTACCCAAATAAACAATACCTAAATAATAAGACTCTAAATAGGAAACTAAATTAAACTAGAATACAAATTAATTAAAATATTTTTAAATATTATACATTTAAATATAATTAGAATTTCTTCAATTTCTTACTCTCTGCATCAGCTCAGAACGTGTAGCTTGGCTGGGAATTGTAACTGTGTAAATGAAAAAACCTCCGACTCCAGTCTTTATTCCCAAGGGCAAACTGGGCAGCCGGCACTATAATTTATATGTAATATTGTTAATTTATTGATCCTGTCCTTTCTGATCGTTGATCATTTAGTTTAGTTTTCTCGGATTGATGTTGTATGTCACACAACTTACTCGGTACTATTACTAAAAATTAGTTACAATTACAATGGAAGATCATATTCTGTCATGCACGGAGAGCTTAGAGCGGAGATCTTATATAGAGCTAAACTAGAATACCTCAATGAAGCTTAAAATACCAGACAGAGAGTGGGAAACTAAACACATACTGACATGTGCACAATTGCAGTTTCAGCTTAGTTGTTGGTACGTGGTAGAGAATTCCAGATTCACAGAATATGTGCACATAGAAAAGGACACTACAACTCACATTATTAGAATTAAATTTAATTAAATTACAAAAGGGCACAAGATCAAGAAAATATAGTAACTAGCATAGTAGCATATCCCAACACTCTATATTTACATGAATACTAGAACCACTAATACTTTTATGTCTTCATATATATATTTTCTTACAGAGTTACCAGTCTACTTTGACAACATATTTATAGTAACCATCGGAGGTGGAGATTATGCCTATTCATCACGGCGGCTTGCAACTTCCAAACCATTACCTGCGCATCACAACACAGATTTCAAAGATAAACCGAAACTGCAAAACCTCTAACCTCTAAACCAGAGTATCCAACAGATTTATGAGCAGTTAAGAATACGATAAAAGAAACTCAACCAAACATTCAAGACATGCATTATCAAAAAGGCTAAAAAGGAAATGACATCTTGGAAAGAACTGAGTTGGGGGGTCGGGGAAAAGAAGGAGCAGTTGCATTAAGCATTAGTCTTCTGCTTGTGGATCTTTTAACAGGGTTAAAGAAATAATACAGAGAACAAGACTTACCATCTGGATCAAAGAAGAAGACTTGCTTGACCTTCCCATCGGGTAGGGACCTCTGGAAAGTCTGGAATCCCTTCTCCTACAAGATCAAATTCCAGTCATCCACTTTGTCTAGAAAATAGGTCCTCTGATTACCATAATAAAAGTAACAAAAAATGCCTAAGCTTGTTGATTACAAACAAAAGGTAGGTGTATCTAGCCACTTCTCATTCAACCAATACATAACCTCACAAAGGAAAATAAAAATTCCGATTTTTTTTTTTTTTTTGGGAGTCCTAAGACACATTACCACCAATGCATTGAAGGTTTAAGTTTTAAGAGCAAACCATCTTATACTCTCCTTTTATCTTAGGAAAAATCTCTCAATCACATTAGTTCATGGAACAAAGACTTTGACAACCAATAATACACTTTGGTCAACCAAAAAGTTGTAGGTTAACTTGATTGCCAGAACTTCTAGTAACACAAAGGTCACCTTGTAATCACCCATCATTTGACAATACAACAACAAGAGGAAAACAACCAAAGCTCAAAATTGTAAACTATCTGCTTCAGACATTCCAAAACTCAAGAAATGTAAACTCTCAGCTTCAAACATTGCATCAATATGCATTGCATTCATGATTCATCTGGTTTGACTTGAATTTTGAACACCCTATATAATTATTCTTCAGATTCATCAATTTGCTACTTTAAAACATATTGTCTTCATAATAACATTACTATACACGCACACATATATGGAGAGAGAGAGAGAGTAATATTCTGGTCTGGGATTTTAAAGTACGGGAAAGTCTAGATACCGGATTTTAAAGCTTTTACAGACTTTCCGGCACCATTAAAATCCTAGATTCAAAAATTTCTCTATATATATTTGCATGATTTCTCCTGATCAGCAGGTATTACTATAATTGTTGCAATTTCCAGTAACAAATTTCAGTAAAAATATTTTTCCTTTTCAGTAATAAAATTAATGTTAAATAAAATACTAACGACAAAAAGAAAAAAACAGAGGTTAAAATAGAAAAGAAAAAATACCTTGAGAGTTTGCAGAAAGGAGTCAAAATCGGAGACGGTGAAGCAGATATGGTGACCGCGGGGGAGATGGCTAGGGTCGGCAGTGGGTGACGCGGCGCTGTACGGGCCTTCCGGAAGCTTCGTGCCGGGATTTCTTTCGATGAGATGAAGAGCAAACGCTCCAGGCAAATTCAGCCATATGACCTTAAATTCTCCGAAATTCGGGGCTTCGATTTCCTCAAAGCCAAATATCTACACACAAAATAAAATAAACAAAAAAAATTCAGTAGATTTTATAATCATTCTCTCTCAATAAAAAAAAAAATTGAAAACGCAAGTGATTTGATTTGGTTTTATAAAATATGCTTAATACCTCTTTGTAAAAGTCCGCGAGGCGCCTTATGTCTGAGGATTCTCTAGAGATGTGGTTGAGAGTCGCGCCTATGTTCACCGGCATCTCTGTGATTTATCTAAAATCTCTGGTTCACTTGTTCTGTTTCTCTTCCTTCACTTTGTTTGTCGGGATGAAACGACGTCGGTTTCAAATATGAAATATTCAGCATCCAGAAACGCCTACGCACTGTATGTTACTTTTGTTCTTAGGCCAACTTCTAAGATGTCATGCTAATTAGCCAAAGTCGAAGTGGATGGATATATACTAATAGGTTATAATACTGTCACGAATTTTCATATAAATTTATTTTATATAAATTAATGTGGTATTAATTTATTAATTAAATAAAAATATAAAATAATATAAATAAATCATATAGGTCACGAGATATTTAATTTAATTAATTTTATCATATCATGTTAATTTATATAAAATAAATTTATATAAAAATTTATAACCATATCATTATTGATTCGGTAAATTATACTGTCGAGTTTGGTGAAAATCTTAAAAGTTGAGTGTATGCGTATTCATATCTCGAAATTCACATCCACAGTTATGCGCCATTAATTATATCATTTTAGCGATAGTTCATAATACCACATCAATTGAAGCATGTAAGTGATAATATGTATAATGTGCTTTTAAACGTACAGAAGAAGATTCACATCGATCTCTAATGTCACAACTAACAAGGCTTGCAGTCATGTTATTTATCGTAACCTAAAATTTTTGTTTTGAATAACACTCATGATTTTTTATTTTTTTTGGGTTTTTAATTCATACGTGAGTGTTAAGAACAACTAATACTTGCATCGCATGGCTTCGTTTATTTTTTCCCACTCTTCTACCATTTAATAGTAGCAACAGATATATGTGCTACTCGTATTATCTATAACTTGCATATAAAAAATAAAAATAAAAATCATTTTTCAAAATAACAATAAAGCGAAAATTAAGAGAATATGAACAAGCAAATACAAACAGCACTCCATTATTGATACATGATTATTAGAGCCACTAATACTTGCGCGGCTTCATTTTTTAATTTATTACTGTCCCAATGTCCCATGGTGGAGCGAGTCAGGCGCTTAGGCGAGCTGCCATTATTCACCATCAACAGGGGGTGCTCTGGACTTCCAATAAATTACCTGGCACAGATCATAGCCAAAATTTTTAAAATATAGGAGAAATTAATTATTTTTAACTGCAGAGATACATATTTTATAAATTTTCGGACTTAAACGTAAAATGTTGTAATCTTAAATCAGTGTTTTCTTTAGCGCATGCACAGGTTTCAGGGGAAAAAAAAAAAATTACCATCAGGGTCGAAGAAGAATGCTCGTTTGGCCCTCTCATCCGTTATCGTATTTCCCGCGAAGAAAGTCTCAATTCCCTTCTCCTACAAAATTAATTAACCAAAATTCAATATAATCCCATTCCCAACAACTAGTATCTTGCAGTTGCGGACATAACCAATTAGTTAGCCTCAAAGAAATGAAAACATAAATAAATACCTCGAGAGTTTGGACAGAGAAATCAAAATTGAGTGAAGCAGAAATGGTGAGCACTTAGAAGATCGGCGAATTCAACAATGGGCGGTGGCGAGTAGTAGGGCATTGATAATTGAGATTTAGTCTTTCTCTGGATAACGTGCATAGTGTAAACTCCCGCCAAATATAGCCACTTCACCTTATTTCCTTCGATTTCAAAAGAAGCTGTTTCCTTGAAACCAAATAGCTACATTCGAAAAAAAAAAAAGAAGGAGGTACACATTAGATTCATATGCATATTAATTAACTCATTACAGCTTCAAGTCTTGAACAAACTTTATAGTTAAAATAATAATAATAAATAATTAAACCTCTTGGTAGAAGTTGACGAAACGACTCATGTCTGAGGTTTCTCTGGCGACCTGATCGAGAGTTACTGCTTCAGCTACTGGCATTTTTGGCTACTGCAGAATCAGAATTATTAGTGGAAGACACCTGATTATGTGTTTCATGATTTTTGTTTTATTCGTACATATATATAATGCAAAAAAGCCCCGCTCCTTTGCAGTATTTTATTGGACAGTTGTTAAGGGAAAATAATTTTTCACATGTGCGTGTGTGCCAAATAGATACATCATTCGTTCGGTATCTGTTCAAAGATATAGAAATAGAATAGTAGTAGTAATAATAATCATAATAATAATAATAATAATAAGTGTGATAGGCATGCATTTTTTTTATCTCAGAAAACAAAATCAGATCTTTATACTTTATATTATCAGATACAATAATGTAGTTAAATAGAGACATGTGGATGTCTATTATAATTTATATAAACGGACACGATATCCATGACTCTTTTTCTTTAAATAAAATCTGGACCCCAAAAAACAATGAGTTAATTATTCCAAAACTTGTTTGTCTGATCCCGTTCTGTTGCTCAATAATGCATTTATCATGTCAATAAACCATGCTTGCTAAGTATACCACCAACTCCAATTCAATTAAATATTTCAGAAATTTAAGCTAAAAAATCCATACCTGGGTTAAATCTGAACCTTTTCATCTTGTGCTCTCTAATTCACTTTTTTTCAGTTTACAGCTTCTTCACCTTGGCACTCAACAGCTAGACCTTTTGTTCAGCTTGAGATCTTCTCTTTTCGGCTGGAGAGCCATGACAGAAATGGTCAAAATTACAAACAATCACCAATAATCGCTACAGGAGCAGTACCCATCCCTGAAGCGATGAAACCGGTTGTTATCTCTCACAATGACTTCTCTCCCAACAATGCCCGATATAAACTTAAAGGCACTGTGGCAGTCTCCACAGATTCTCAGGTTCTTTGTGATCCGTATGGGTACTCCAGGTGGGATAGCTATAAGGCCAAACGCAAGGGCAATCTTCTCGCTGTGGTGCCCAACTTCTGTCATTTTTTCTTCCTCTTCTACATCATAGAGAGCAAAATTGGTGTCCGGAATGTAGCCGGCTGCCTTCATCTCCTCCCTCAGCTTAGTTAACATTGCCTGAATCTCAGTATTCCTTTCATGGGAAGTATCCTTTGCTTGGAAAATGTGGATCCTATTCTTTACCGATATCCAACTACAACCAGCTCCCTTTTTAATTCCAACATCCTTCATCTCCTTTCTCACAAGGTCAGCTTCTTCCCACCTGGATGAGTCTACGATGGTTAGCAAACAAGAATAACCTAAATACTCGTCTATTTTGGTTAGAAAAAATAAGAAGAAACCTGAAATTATTTACAACACTTTCAAATAAACCAACAATTGACATCAAAGGCAGACTAGCACAGCAGAAATAAGTGACTGCTACGTAGTCTAAGAGAAGCAGCTAATTGCTAGTAAAGTGGATATCTTAGAATTTCGATCTTCAGTTTGTTATGAATAACCATACAGAACTTCATAACCTACCATGCTATTATAACACGTGGCTGAAAATTAGGATATCTATGTCATAAGCAATATTACCTCTTCAACTCCAAAAATAACTACATTTTAGATTTTAAAGGATTCAGACAAACAAAGTTTTTATTTCTTGCTTGTTCTTGAATTTGAGATAATCAAACATTAAATCAGAAGGAACATGCAGATCAATCCCTGTTCCACATAAACAATAAAAGTTTGCATGATGATGCTGAAAAGGCCACCAGTAAATCCAAAGCTGATAGTGCTTCACCGCACTTTAGCAAATGGATTCCTCAGAGAAACATTAGAAGAGTGGAACTTCCAAGAAATTTTAACAAGAAAAAATAAACTAGAAAATTTGGTCAAGTTCAAAAAAGTGAAATTGAGGCAGTTATTGAAACTTCAATGCAGAAAGCAATAACAAGATAAGCTTTGAGATGGCCTCACCTGCCAGTGGCTGCAAACATATTTGACAGTAGCACATGGTTGCCTGAGTCATTTGGATCAAGTTTGAATAAGTTATCAGCTGCAATCCTCCCCAAATCTGGCTTCTCATACACCCTACAAGCATTTAAAAGTGCCCCCCAAACTGAAATTGTTGGGCGCATTGGCATTTCCTTAATAATCTCATAAGCACGGTCTACCAACCCTGCTCGTCCCAACAAGTCAACAACACAAGCGTAATGCTCTGCCCCAGGCTTAATCCCATACTTTAGTGTCATCGAATAAAAAATCTCCATTCCCTTTTCCACTGCCCCCGCCCTACTACAAGCTGATAATACACACACCAAGGTCACATAATTCGGCACCGCCTCACACCTCACTGATGTCATTTTTTCAAAGGACGCCAAGGCCATGTCAGCATGCCCTTGGTGGGCGTATCCACCTATTATCGCATTCCAACAAACCAAGTTCCTCTCAGGCATTTTATTAAACGCAATCTCTGCATCCTCTATACTACCACACTTTCCGTACATATCAACCAGTGCACTCCCAACAAAGATGTTCCCCTCAACACATGCCTTCACAGCAACTGCATGAACTGACCTTCCTAATTCAAGCCCTGCAATTCTAGCACAAGCACTGAGCACACTTGAAATCATAAAATCCTTAGGCTCAACCCCTTCTCTCCTTGCGGTTAGAAACATCCGACAACCATTCTCTTCCTCATAATTCTGTACATAAACAGCCAGCATTGAGCACCAAGAAACATCATTTTTGTCAATGATCCCATCAAAAACCGCTTTTGCCAAACCAACCTCATTACACTTCCCATAAAAATCAACAAGCCCATTGCACACCGACACATTCCCATCAAACCCACTTCTAACCAGAAATCCATGCAACTGCCTCCCTAACTGCAACAACGAACAATCTGAGCAAGCGTTCAGAAAAGCACAAAATGTGATCAAATCTGGCTCCCCACCAGTCCGACGGAGATTTATAAACGCATCAATCGCATTTTTCGGCCGCCCCCCAAGCACTGCATTGGAAATATAAGCATTCCAAGTGGCCAAATTTCTCTCGGGCATTTCATCGAACATTTTGTCCGCGTCATCTTTCAACCCAGTTTTGGAGTACATGTCGAAAGCGCTGCATCCCACAAATACATCATGTATCTGCCCGGACTTCAAAGCAAGGGCATGGAGTTGTTTCCCTGTGACGGGAATGTGAAGTGCAGACGAGGCCTTGAATAAACAAGGGAAAGTGAAATCATTAGGACTAATGCACTCAAGGCGCATGTTAGTGAAGTGGAGGAAAGCGGAGGTGAAATGGCCGTTTTGGACGAGGCCGGAGATAAGGGCGGTCCAGGAGACGACGGTGCGGGAGCGGACGGGGGTGAGTTGGAGGACGAGTTGGGCTGGGTTGCGAAGGTCGAGTTTGGAGTACATGTTGATGAGGTAGTTGGAGAGGGTAGAGGGGACATGGTTGGCGAGGGTTCTGATGACGTAAGCGTGGACGACTCGGCCGAGTGACGATGAGCGAGTCGACACGGCGGTTTCGAGGAGGGTGCCGAGCGAGTCGGGAGCGTGGAAGGGCATTGGATTTGGTGGTGGGTTTTGGTCATGGCTGGTCGGTGGTGGCGCCAATGTAGACATATCAAAGGGTTTAGCCAGGGTTTATCGAAATATGCGGGGTTTAGAAGCCGGGTCAAGAAATTCAAAGAGGGTTTATTTTGGGAAAATGATAACAAGGTCCCCAATTTTTACCCAAATATACAAAAGAGACTCAATATTTCGAGAATGGAAACATAACTCCCCATCGTTAGTGAATTTATTGTTTATAAAATTACATACACAACATTTAGTCAAAATTTTAGATCTACTTGGTGACAAGATTTGGTTGATAATCAAAAGAGCAAAGAAAGATTCGAATGTGCGACATTGATCCGCAGCCGCTATTAATGAAAGGACGTATGTGTGCCAATTCTTAAAATACTAATGTCTTTATGCATTTTTAAGTAAGAGTTTAAATGTTCTTATCACATTTTTTAAGAAAACGGCAAGTCCTTTATTATTGAAGAGAAGGAAAATTTAAATATAATCACCTTATTATTAACATCATAATTCTTTATAATACCATCCGGTCAATAATCAGATATTGTACAGTCCAAAAAATGAAATTTCAACCTTACAATAAGATATTTGAATCAATTTTTTTTATTCTGTTGCATTGTACTTACAGAGTTGGCAGTGGCAAAGCTAAAGCACAGTCCTCTCGAAGATCTGTTTTGTCAAATTTAGAGTAATGATACAGCTACAAACTCTTGTACAAACTTATTTTGTACAAACTGATGTGGCATGATAAGATTGGTTGAATTAAATATCACTTGGCCCACATCATTTGTTTTTATTAATTTATATTTTCATTCAACCAATGATATCATGCCACGTCAGTTTGTACAAAATAAGTTTGTACAAGAGTTTGTGGCTGTATCATTACTCAATATAAAAATACTCTTATTGGAATTTATATTAGTGTTTTATATTAATTAGTTATGTTAGCTCTTTGATTATAGTTCAAAATCTTATTAGAATTTATCTCTCTTTCAACTCTAAGCTCTCTCGTCTTTTCATGTCTTTTTGTTAAAGTTTAATCTTTTAAAATTGAATCAATGAGCAATTACAAATTTCAATAATTTCGTTTGTATAAAACAAATATATATTTCAAGTAATAAGTCTTATTATGTCCGTTATTGGATGTATCTTCAATTTCATATTATTTTTTTTGATAGATTTAATTTCGTATTAATGATTCACTCGTACAATTGAAAAGCATTTAATTAGAACATCGAAAGTTTGGGATATCATACCTAGTGATGTGGCATGCAATTGGCTGTCCATAAATTCAGCACATGACAATTAGATGATAGAATCAACGGTCATTTAAAAAAAAAATAATTAGTTGTAATATTTATCAACTTGTGATACACATTATATTAATTAGTTGAGGTACAAATTCTATAAGCATAACAATATAACATTAATAATATGATGAATAAATTTTATTTTAAATATTTGAGAATAGATTTCGTTCCTTTTGAAATTAAATACGTCCCAAAGTGTAACATTATATAATAATTGGTCTTAAAGATTATGATCGAGATCGATTTCACGTCTAATGCATAGTAGTAGGATGAGAGATCTCGTCCTACGTGCCTATAACAAGTTTGTTTATGGTAATTAATTAAGGGTGTGTTTGTGATTGAGGTGTTGTACCTTTTAAGCTCCAGCTGCTGTGAAAACAAAAATTGTAATTATAAAATAAAAGTTAATAATATATAATAAATATAAATTTAAAATAATAATTTTGATAAAATTATTAAAGATATAATAAATTTTATATTATACAAGTGAAAAATCATATTAATATAGCTTAAAAGTTACAGCAATTTAGTGTTTACTAAACACTTTAGTGCTGTAACTTTTAAGTTATAACTGCCCAACCTCAATGCCAAACGCACCCTAGAAATTCAAGCCTACGATACGACATTGGCATGGCATTCGGTATTCACATTATTTTCTCGAAGACTCAACAAAACAGTACTCGACCTTACCCCAAGTTTTTCGCATGCATTATTAAGAATGAAAGGACCAGAAAAACAAAAAAAAAAAAAAAGAAAAGTAATCGATTCCTCGCTGTTCCCCTTTCTCAGCTGGACGTCTCTCCCCCTTATCCACGTGGCATTCCACGAATAGACAAGAGCAGAAGCAGAGGCCGTAGGCAGCTGAGTCTTCAATGTTGACGATGGAAACCGCCAACGGAACCAACCGTGTCACCCGCCAAAATGTGAAGACGGAGACCGACTCTCGCCTGAAGGAAGGAATCACACTGCATCTCTCTCGATGGAACGGCCTCCAAATGGCCGTGCAAAATCAATGGGGCGGCCATGACTCCATCCAAAAGTTCCACCAGCTTGCTGCTGATATTCTTTCTTGGTTCTCTCAATCAAATGGTATTTTATTTCATTGACGTTCTTTTATGGACATCATGTTTCTTGTTATTTAATTATTTAGCTTAGAGCCAATTAAGACCTATAATATATATGTGTGTTTCTTGTCTATTTGCACCTTTGCAGCACCTCTTGATGTCGAAGATTTGCTACATGAACGTATGCTGCTCTCTTTCAATACAGAAATTGAAGATGGAAGCATTGAGGAGGTTTTATTTTATTTTTCCCCTTTTAAATCCTTAATTGATAACGTTTTCGATTTTTGGGGAGCCAATGCATGTATATTTTTGTGAGAGGGCATATCAGTTTTATGTTGGAGGTAATCAACTGTGGATGCAATTATTGATTAATTCTTCACTGTGACAATATAGTTTATATTGGGCCATGAATCTCAGACATAATATTTCTCTTGTAACATGATATTGATATAGATATTTATCACACCCCCACAACTCATAACTCATCATAATGAATGGATTTTTTTTATATTTATTTAATTATGATATTCATTCTCTTAATTCGTTTTCAGAGAATATAAATTAAACACATCAAGCTAACTTCCTTAAGATGTGAAACAAAAATCTGTCTGATTAATGATATTTTTGAAAACACTTAAAATTTAAATGTGGAGACTGGGTATTTCTACTGTATATATAAGTATAATCTCCACCTTATTGTTCTGAAACAATTTTCAAGTTTCAGCTTGAACTTCTTGTTCATCATTTAGTGTTGTGGCTCCTCGCAGGTTGCAGAGCAACTGATGATTTTGCATGAAGACTACTTGCGTGGAAATCAGTAGAGTTACAAAATGTAGACAAAAGACTACTCAACTGTGTATGGAAAAATTCTTAGCCATTCATAGAGCATTGCATCTTTTATATTCACTCACTACTACGTGTAAGCTTCAATCAATCATGATGATATTCGCACACACATAATAAATAATAAATGAGCAAGAAGCAAGAAGCAATATTTTAGGAGTACTACCAAGTACCTTTATCAGCGTCTGTTCTGTAAAAGACAGAGAAGTACCAATACTAGTGCCATTGCTTAAAGCCACACTCGTATCATGTATAGTAGTTTTTCATTCACAAGGTGTCTTGTAAAAATGATGTATCTTTTACAAAAAGGACTTGATCAATAGAATTTATATCTATAATGTATGTTTCTTAAGTTTATACTCATATAAAAATAATGTCAATACGTATTCTATTTTTAATCTTATACAGGCTAAGGATACATTAAAATTGGGTTATGCATTTTTTGTTGAAATAATTTGTACTCAACACTCCACGATCTTGCATATCCATTCAAACACATGAGAGAGAGAGAGAGAGAGAGAGAAGAGATCATGTAACTTGATTAGCCGTGACCAATCGTTGCTGTCAAGCTCCTATTACAGCTTTCTATCTTGATCCAATTCTACAGGTTACTGACTTGATCCAAGCTTGAAGTTGCACAGAGTACAGACCAAAGTCAAGTAAGAAAGAGTTAGAACGAGTGATGAAGGTGACTACATTCTTAGTCAAGCGCAAATGACCACATAGTGATCTTCAATGAATCAGAGTTACTTATATATTTGGCTGAGTGTAGGAATTCTCGTGTATTTTTTACAAAATTATCCATCTCGTTATGAGTTATAACAATATAATAAGAGTTTATATTTGTCCATAACATACTACTATATAAGGTATAATAAATTGATTCATTAATATAATATTTGATCACGTAATAAAAAAAGTATTAAAATTATTTTTTAATATTTGGTATTAGTTGCGTACGTATTAATCTGATAAAACATAAAATAATAAAAATATTTTATGCTAGTTCATAACAAGTGAGAGATAAATATAACATTCTCTAGTTATTGTATATGTAAGGTCAAATGAAGGTTTGAGAAATCATGTTGTGATAGTCTCTTGGGCAAGAATGAATGTTTTGTTATATTTAATAGAATTGAAGATCAATGTAATTTTGCATATTTGGTATTGTTTATATAAATCATTTGGTAAAATATCTTAAATAGAAAATAACAGATATAGAGCTCGAACATTGCTAATAAGGGACTTCAGATTTGGGTTGACGTTTGATGTTTATGTGGGTTGTGTAGACGATAAGGCTGCAATGCCACGCAATATCTTTTAGAGAGCTATTAAGTTACGTAACTTACAGTCTCTTAAAAATAATATGTCTCTTAAAAATAATATAAACAGTGGTAATAAATGGTGGGATTTCACATGATTTTTGAAGGAACTGTAAAGGGTAATTTTTAAAAACCTCCCCTGAGGTTTGGGCTTGTTGCATGAGGTTTGGGCTTGTTGCAAGTAGATGGCGAGAATCTGTTTATTTGTAAAAAATCTCCTACCGTTAGTTACTTTTAACATTGACCGTTAGTTGACTGTGTAAAGACAATATTACTCTTAACAACAGTTTGTAAATGGAATTAACTAAAAAAAAATAAAATTATTGGTTATTTTATCCTCTTTAAATTATTAATATTTTCTTAAAGTTCCTACAAGAAAAATAAAATTAAAAAATTAAAAATTATCTTTAAATTATTGATATTTTTTTTAAAATTCCTACAAGAAAGATAAAATTAAAAACTTGAAAATGAAATAGTCATAATTTTTACCTATAATATTGCAAATCTTTAGAATTGACAAGGATAAAATTATCAAAAAATAGGGATTGTGCTTTTCGCGCCAACAATTTTAATTTTTTTTTAGTTATGTCAGTTTACAAACTGTTGTTAAAGGTATATTGTCTTTGCACAGTCAACTAACGGTCAATGTTAAAATTAACTGACGGTGGGGGGTGTTTTACAAATAAATAGATTCTCGTCATCTACTTGCAACAAGTCCAAACTTCAGGAGAGATTTTTAAAAATTACCCGAACTGTAAAAATTACTGTAGCAGTAACTTAGCAAAATCCTATCTTTTTATTTTATTGAAAAGAACTACATTGTAATTTTGAATCTTTAATCTTTACAAATGAAAAAAAAAACCACACACACACACACACAATACTCATATGGGCTTTCAGCTCAATCGTGATGACTCAAATCTTAAGAAAGGAATAGCGAAGTTGGGTTTAGGCAAATAAGCCCGAATAACGGAGAGCGCGAGCACCAAGATTATATATTGAAATCGGTTCCATGACTCTTTCTGTTAAAGTTATACAAATACCCCTCACATAAGGCGAAGTGGACGAGACACACAAGGGTAATATAATAATTTCGTAACGTCACTCGTCAGACACTCGCTGCCAAGTGCCAACCGCCAAGTGTGCGCATGCTGGGACACTTGGGAGTTTGAGTTGAGTATAATAATGATTCGTACCCACGAGAGCATCGTGTCATACTGTTAATTCTTCTCCGTTAAGGCCATCTGATCAACTCTCTTCACTGCTCACAATCACAGTAAGGTCAGTGTTTTGATTCTTTCTTGTTTTCGATCTAGTATTGAAAACTTGGCGTTGATTTTACTTTCGTTGCTTTTACTTTTAGCTGTTTTTGTTATTGCAGGTGTCAAGTCTTTTTTGCAAGTAGCGTCAGCCCCTCCCATGAGTAAAACTAAACAGCTTAGTCCTCCTGAGTAAGTTTCTTATACTTTTAATTTTGGTGGGTTTTTTTCCTTTTAAAAAAATGGATTCAATAAATGGAGTATGCAATTGAAACCTATGTCTGTGAAAGAAGTGATGAACATTGAAGCATGCATGCACTGTAATGCAAGTCTGTAACCAGAAAAAAGCTTCAATTTTTACTGCCACAACTAGAAAAAGCTCAATCTTCTTCTTCTGATATTCTTAAAATTGAGGCCAAATGATAACAATTTTGGTTTAAAATTGAAGGATCAGAAAACTATTGGCTGTTTCTGATTAGTTGTGTCTGAAAAAAAGCTTTTTTCCTTTTTTGGGAAAAATGATTTTTTTTTCTTTTTCCTTGTGGGTGCAAAAATACACGTGCCAAACAGGTTATAATGGAGATTGAGCTTGTGATCTTTTTTCAATAATGCTCCAAAACTGGTTTTCATTTTGCTACATGAAAACCTGCTGCTGCTTTCAAATTATTTTGGCAAGCAGATTACATGGTAACTTGCGGAGCATTCTCTAGAGTTTACACTAGAGATAGCAAAACTTTTTACTGAAATGTGATTCTAGAGTATATTTGCAAATTATATGGGTGCTGTGTTTGAAGAACATGAACTTAGAAAGGAAGAGAAGTCTAAAATCCTGGGCATCTTTAACTCTGAAATTGGGTATAATGGCAGATACACCTTGTGACTTTGTTTAAATGATCTTAAATATACACTAAAGCATGGAAGAAGAAGTCTTTCTTTTACTGCAAACTAGTCTTGCACCTTTGCTTGGTTATAATACTTGTGGGCTATTGGTTTTTTCAGCTGCTAAACTTTTGGAGAATGATATCCCTGACTGAAATAGTGGTTGCAGGCAAATGGTAAAGGAGGGTAATTTTCTCGAGCCAGTTCCGCCATTTTATCAGGGTCAAGGTTTTCCATATGCTCCCACGGATTGGCCAGGACCTGGAGAGACTTGGGGTTGGAAGGTAGGAAGGAGGATAAGTTCTTGTGGATACTACACTGATCGATTCTTGATTCCTCCAAGAAGCCTTCAGAAGCCTTCTTGTCCAAGATATTTTGCCAGCAGGCGTTCAATTGAACTTTATATTCTAAAAGAATTTCCAGATGCAGATATTGATGCATTTTTTGCCTCTTTCATTTGGAGGGTCCCGTCAACATTGTGGCATTCGACAAAAGGTGAGCTCAAAGTTTATTCTTATATGATATATGTATTTCTTTTACCTAATAAGATTTTTCTTTTCCAGATGTGAAAATGTTTCCATGTTATGCGGTGGTTTAAAAGAAAAAAAAGGGCTATTTTCATATAGCTTTTTATTGTGCTCATAGAACATTTGACTTGCATGATTTGGAATACAAATTAATCATTAGTCTAGGGTTTAATAATTTTTCACTTTTTGAGAAGATGACTAGTGTATTTTGCTGTCTGTGTTTGGTATATTATCATGGTTTGAGTTGAATAGGTCGAGTTCAGCACCTCTCCTGCTTTTTTTAAGGAGAGCATCTTGATGTAATTGGAAATTTTTAACTTGTAACACTTATTGCAGTGAAAGCTGCCTCTCCTTCTCCGAAGAAGGTTGAAGAAGTGAAAGAAGAAACCCCTGTTACTGTAAGGAGGAAGAGGAAACATACTGCAGCTGCATCATTAGCAAAGCAACGAACTCGGCAATCTCTTAGACGATCTTCCGGAGTCATCACCAAAGATACAGACGGCAAAATTGACTCGTGTTCATTGAATAATGAAGCCATGATATTAGGCAAGGATATGAAAAGTACCTCTGACTCCGGGGATGATCAACCTGGCTGTGATCCAATTGAGGGCAACAATTTCCGTGGAAAATGTATACCAGAGAACTTCGACAGCTATATCGATTCCATTGATGACATTCTTGCTCATCCTCTTTCAGAAGCCTGTTTTGCTTATGCTGGAACCAGTAGTTCTTCCCAAGAAGAAGATTTGGCTGAAGCTCAAAGTAAGCTCTCTTCTCTTCTTGATATGGATTTTTCCTTTGCTGGTCAGCTCTAAAAACATTTATGAACTTATACATTTAGCTTCAAACCTTCAGAAGGATCCCAATCTTAGTGCTGAAAACCTTTTTAAGTTAAAATTGATCGAAGAAATCCCATCATATGGGAAGGTGTTTTTAGAGAACAAGAGAATTACTGAACAAGCTAAAAATTTCTTTGCAGTCCTCGAGGACAAGAAGGCCAAGGCTCTCTCACTCAAGAAAGAGTTTTATGAAATGAAAGACAATATATTTCAGCTTCAATCAGAGTTAGACTCCAACTTATTGGCTGTCAAAGAAATTGATGATCAGATTGCCATGCTTCAATCTGAGCGAGCAGAGCTTATGGCAACAATCGAGTTTAGGAAGGCGGCCAAGGTTAAGTTGGACAATGATCAGCAGAAGGTGGTCAAATCTATTAGAAAAATTGTGCATGTAGTTCAGCTGGCAAACTCCAAAAAGGGTTGAATGGCAGCAGAAGAAGGAAAATCCAGCTAAGCATGATGCCTAAATTCTTGGTAGATTTGGCTCTTAAAAGGATTTTCCATTTAAACCACCCCATGCTTATATGTTTAATTTATGTAAATATGCTTTGCAAGTCAGGCTGATATTATGGCTTTGTAAGGATGCTTTAGCTTTATCCTTGATGGAAATTTTGTTTCACTGCTACGAATCTCAAGACTCAAGTATGATATCAGCGGTAGAATTGTCTGAAAATTTCGAAATAATATGTGCCGTCGGTTCTTAATTCTGGAGTTGTAGCAATCTGTATTAATGATTTAGCTCTCATTCCTCAGAATTTAGCTATTAGAATTTGATGTGATGTACCAATTCCGAATTTAGCTATTCTAGCTCTGTTACATGCATAGCTAATATGTAGTTTTTTTTTCCCCTTAAATGTTTTAGTCAGATACTGTTTGTTTACAAATTAATCCAATTGTAGGGATAGAAAATGAGCGAAATTACCTTTTTCTTGGATTAGATGAGATAAATATGAGTAATACTAATGCTAGTGACAAATTCTTTACAAAAATTTATGTGTCATCTAGAGTTGAATTATTTATTTATTTTTTTTCAATTACATTGAATTTTTTATTTTCATCATACCAATATCGTAATAACGTATCATCTTATACGTGATAGTTTGTACAAATACTTTGTTGCTTAATATTACTCAGCGAAAATTATTGTCAAAATTTTGACCGAAAAACTTGATAATTTATCATATATAGATGGTATACCATAAATGAGAATTTGATTACGTTGATATCTAAGTTAAAAGAGAAAGTTAATGAATTTTTATGTAACATTTAATTGGTAGGTACAACGAAATCACAACTGCACTACATACCATATCATACTAAGTATTAGTAAATAATAATTTACCGAAGTTAACTTTATATACATTTTTAAATTAAATTTAGTGGCACTGAGAATATGTATAATCCAAAATATATAGTGTGCGTTTTTGTCTTAATTGAATCAGTTTTGGCCGTTTTAATTCAGAGTTGTGTTCAAATTTAGTTCAGAAAATTTTAAATCATTTTTTTTTTTGGGGCATAAATCGGTTAGATTTAATTCTTGAAAACTGGGAGAAAGTTGAACCAAAACAACGTAAAAGACAAAGGAAAAAACAAAGAAAACTGGAGGTTGGATTCGGTTCTCAGGTTGGTTCAAAAATTTTCGGACTAAAAATTCTCCCAAGTCCAACCGAATTCGATTTGCCAAGTAATTTAGACTTAAAAGAGTCGAGTATATTTATAGCGTTTGGTAAACTTTTTAATGTTTATTTATTTCATAAATTTCTCTATTTTGATAACAATTTTTAAAGTAGATAAAATATTATTTTTTATAAACAATTTATTAAATAAATAAGTAATCTTATTTTTAAATTTTTTTAATTATAATCTTAATATTGTTTTAAAAAAATTATCTTATTTCTACATAAACCTATGTTGTAATTGAGAAATAATGATCACACATGAACATCAAAATTTAAATGGTTCGAATTTTAGTTTATATCCATGAGCAAAAATAAAAGAAAATATATTTACTAGTTAAAAGAAATTACAAGTATTATACTATTTTATCTCACAACTCAAAATTCTAATACATTCAAACTCTAATACATTCAAGCTCTCAAAACATTAGAACTAGAGCTCAAAGCTCTCAATACTCTCAACTTACATCTTTTGGCACTCACTTAAATTAGAAAAAATGGATGAATGAAGAGGGCAAATGAGACCTTTATTTATAGGTCAAGCCATGCCTAAAAATTAACAATAGTATATATTAAAATAATATAAATTTCCACTCAACTTTTCTACTTGGACGCTAAAGTCAAAAGTTGATTTCTCTTACTTACTTTTGTTTCCTACTTACTCAATAATTTTATGTCAAAAGTTAAAAAATTACTTGCTAACCACATGTAATTATTTGCCATATGCATGCACATATTCAACAACCTAAATGAATGATAATTTAAATTTATGTTATTTTGATATTATAGAATAAAATAAAAATTTTATATTAAAATTTATTAAATACATATATTTATTTTTTCAAACTTATAGTAATTTATTAAATGTTAAACTATTTTAAATCAATAACTTATTTCATCAGTCACTATAATTTTAATCACCATTATCACGTGCTTAATTATAAATTTTATTTTCATAACTTTTAAAAAGATTCAGTTATGTTAAAATTCACTTACGGTGAAATACGAATTTCAACTATATATATAGAATAATAAATAATGAATAATAAGTTATAACAAATTTTTTATTATTTATCACTTACGTGTATAGTTAAGATTCATGTTTCACTATAGGTAAATTCTAACATAGTTATAACGGTTTTAAAATTACTCATTTAGTCATTTAACCGCAGTACTACTCTCATAAATTCACGATAATATGAATTAATTGCCACATCACTGATCAGTGTGATAGGAAGGCCGCTAGTCACTATGATGACTTGAAATATTCCGGAAACTGGTAGGGGTAAAATCGTCTTTATAACCCTTCTGTCATTTTCCAGTATTTAAATCGCAGGTGCCCATTCCCGGCGAACAATGCCGTTGGAGCCATCCCTCACTGTAGCCCCTTCTTCATGGCTTCACCAGGTCAGCTTGTATTTGCATCTCTGTACATATTTAGATTACAAATCTGTAATACGTAAAACTCTTCTGAATCATCTTGTTTATTTGTTTTCAGCGCAGTGTTTGCTTGAAGCATCGAGATCATTTCTCTCTTTTGCTTATGTGAAATTTAATCTTGTTTTTCTTTTTTCAGATCCAAAACCCTAACTTTTTTTCTTTTTTGGTCCGCTAACTGATTCGTAAGTTTCAAGAACAAAGCTTGTCTCCGGTAAAATTTTGCTTTCTTTGCTCAGTATTCATGTACTTTTTCTTTTCTTGATAAGTAATTATTATACTTAAGTGTTCTTTTATTCGGTTTTTTTTTTAAAAAGAGAATCCAAAGATTCCATTGGTTTGAAAATTATTATTTAATTGAGCTTGATATGATCGTTGTTTAAGAAGTTGATACATAATTTCATGAATATTTCCATATGCAAAACAAATCTATGTGAATCAATAACTATCATAATTAGGCTGTTTCGCAACATATATAAGGAAGCTTGCAAGAACCTTTATTTTTGAGTGATTGTTGTTCTGTACGGATTTACTGTTGAGATTAAAGTATGTAGTTTTCCAAACAGTGATTGAATATATTCAATTGCTTGTCACACAGAGACAAACATAGGGCTGATTTTGTAGGCATGTCCTGTTGGTCGATTAGGTTGTGGAATTATATGAGACAACAATTAATTTTGATGCTCCAAGCATACAGTTAAGGGCTCAAATTATTTTGCATTCAATCGGCATTATGATGTTATTTTTAGAAATGAATTTAATGGGGTTCTTACTTTTTTGAATCACAAATGAGACCACGTGACAAATACAGTTTTTGTGCTTGAAGTTTGTATTGCTAACTTTTAGTGATTTCCGAAATGGAATTAATTACAGCTCATCTGTGCCATCTACTTGTCTGCTGGAAATGGAAATTGAACTGGGGGAGAGTGATAATACTAATTATAGTAGTGAAACCACACCTAAAACAGATGGAGGTGGTCTTAATCTTATGCCGGTTTCACCAGAGGAGTCTGGTGAAGGTTTGCCATATGCTCCTATTAATTGGCCCAATCCTGGTGATAACTGGAGCTGGAAAGTGGGAAGGAGAGTTACCAATACTGGCCATTTTATGGATAGGTACCTGTATGCTCCAAGACATCTTCCGCGTCTTGAACATGGGGTGTTATTAAAGAAACGTGGTGCCGCGTTTGCAAGCAAGCTTTCAGTTGAACGGTATATTCGAACAGCATTTCCTGGAGCAGACATTAATGCATTTTTCGCTTCATTCAGCTGGAAGATCCCTGCTGTAAAGAATTTATCGAGAGGTCTTCTTTATCACTGCTGTCTTTTCGGTTGTCTTGTATGCATGGCAGCTTGAGTTTTATGGTTTTATATGTTAAACAATTGCACTATGTTTCTGCGGAGCTGTTCTTTGGGAGCATGTTTTACAATGTGATGGAAGTGTAATGTAAAAAATAGATCACGAAAATTAGCTGTTGAAGAATTAAAAAAAATTCTACCTCTAGTTGGTCAGGGATAGATGTTTTATGGATGGAGGAGGATTACTCATTTAGTGCTATCCAGACACTGCACTTGGGGAGAATAGCTGCTGAACCTAGAAAGCCCCAAAAATGCCTTGCATTTATAATGTATCTTCACCGTCCATAAAGAGTGAGCTGCGTACTAATTCAGATTATGAAACCCACATATATTATTACCTCTTGTAACTATTTGCATGTAGATCTGAGTGATCAGAATCTTACACAATAGATGCCCAGCATAGCTTATATCTGTGCAACGGGTAAAAACCGTCTTTTGTAGTCTTGTTCTACTCTTTTTTGTTGTGTTTAACCTTTTACATTTCAGTGATGATCTTCTTGTGTTACACATCCTGTTCTCCATGCTCATGTATATGATTGATGCTGTTGTTTTTTCTCTCTTATTTTTACATTTTCAATTTTCTTCATTAGCACAGGTAAGGCAGAGGGACTTACTTCCTTTCCTTCAGTTTCCAGAGAAGTAGCAGAACACTCTCTCTCTGATTTACAGTCTGAAGGCATTGGCTGTAAGGTTGGAAATAAGATGTGCAACAGTTTACTGGTACAACCAGAAAACCCTTCCCTAGCTGCTGTGCCTTGTGAATTTTGCTGCAACGAGTCTCGGTTCTGTCGTGATTGTTGTTGCATTCTTTGTAGTAAGACTATTAGTTTGAAACATGGAGGTTATAGTTACATCAAATGTGAAGCAACAGTGGGTGAGGGATATGTATGTGGACACATTGCTCACTTGAACTGTGCACTTCGGTGTTATATGGCTGGGACTGTTGGAGGAAGCATTGGATTGGACGCTGAGTACTGTTGCCGACGTTGTGATGCGAAGACAGATCTGGTTTCACATGTTACAAGATCTATTGAAGTCTGTAAATCTGTTGATTCCCCGGAAGACGTCGAGAAGATTTTAAATCTTGGTGTCTGTGTTTTGCGTGGATCACAGAAAACCAGTGCGAAAGAGTTGCTGATCCATATTGAACAGGCCATTGCAAAGGTAAAGCTGATGATTCTTTGGTAGAAGAATGCTAACTCTCTTCAAATGTTTATCTTCATCTGCTTTTTGATCCAAACCAGCAGCATGACCAGTTCATATGTAATATTTACATCAGCTCAAGTCTGGGGCTTCTATTGAAGATATCTGGAAAGTTGGAGACATTGACGTGGCTATTTCTAAAGGTAAATTTCCAGTACATCTTATCTGAAATCATGACCATCCTTGCCAACAAGTCTGCATTCTTTGATGCAAGATGAGAATGTAATTAGTTGAACTGGAATAAACATTTGTTGTTTGGCAGATTGTCACGCTGGCTTAGAAGAATGATCTTTTCCTTTAATCATGCACGATAAACCTGACCTCACCCAACCTCATCCCACCCCAAGAACAAACAAAACTAATTCCCTGAAAGGTTGGAGATAGGGAATTCCATTCCTAAACCTCCTGCTTTCACTACAATAATAGTACTCCAGTGCACTTTTCTCTGGAACAACAAATAAGAACTCTAATTGTCATGCAAGGATCGTGCTGCACTGGCTTTCACTCTTGATTAGGTTACTTTAGGTATGTGTCATAAAACCTGTAGGTAAGTTGGAAAATTGTGTTTGTAATTCGTATAATTGCAAATATTAAGGTTGGATGAGAAAACAAGAGAATTCCTCTTGACATGCGATATGTATTTTTGTGTGAAAAGATTAATTAGGGGTCAGCCCAAATATGAAGATGTCTTCTGAAGTACACTAGGGGTGTATGGAATGATAGGAATTGGCTGAATACTATCACTATGATTACAGACACCTAAATGGAGGTCATAGACCATGTTGTTTGAGTCTTTAGTTATTTTACAAAAACGGTGGAAATTATTTGCTTGCTAGCAAGCTACATTAGTTGCCAGTCCGTATGTCCACATTCGGTAGGACATTGTTGCACATTATTATTCGTCTGCTTCTCTCTGCCTTTGTTATTATTTACCATTGTTTTTTATTTGTTTATAAAAGGCACATCTCGTGATGAAAATGCCATAATGGAAGAAATGAATCTTGAAGATCTAGATGGTAGAACGAACTCAGAGCCTATAACGCTCATTTACTCTGATCACCTTAAGGGATCTCAAAAGCTTGAGGAAGAGATTGATCAGGTTCTTCAATCACTGAGAAAGTCACAAGAGTGTGAATATAAAGTTGCAGAGGAAAGTCTTCATGTGCAGAGAAATTACCTTCATAATCTGTATGAGCAACTCGATAAAGAAAAGGCTGAATTGGCACATCGCACATCAAATGTCGAACCAGATGAACTACTGAATGCTATCTTGAACCGAGAGGATCAGATCAAACAGGAAGTCTTAAAACTTAGGGATATGGAAAAAGTGGCCAATGGATTCGGAAGGACCTCTAAGAGGATACTGAAGGAATACTTTGATACAGAAATTGAGGAATAAAGACAACTGTGTGGTTTAGGATGGGTTCAGTTTGTCAGCTGTACACACACAAAATTTTGCTGTCAAATTTACAGGTTTTAGCTCAACTTTATTTCAGTTTGCGCGGACGTTGTCTTTACTGAACTGCAGTTAACAAGTTAGAAGGCTCTTCATCATGTCCAGTCGAAGTTACAGCTTCACAGCCTGATTGTAGTGAGCACTGGGCGATTGTAGATCAAAATTTTTTTTTTTCATTGTGTAGCAAAATTTTTTCATATGGTAAAATTTTGGTACATCTTGCAGCAATATGTCAAGAGGGCACAATTTTGTACAGGATTTTTTCTGGTAGACTTTACAGAGGAAATAGGGCAAGAGCTCAATTTTGTCTACGTAATTCTTGCAAGCATTGTGCTAACATTTTTATGCAACGGAAACAATGTAAGGGCTGCAAGTGATGCTATTGAGAATAATTCTGTAGATGAGATAGTGCAGGTGCCGCCATTCCCTGGAGCTGACGGCATAAATTCTTGTCCACCTTCAGTTGCCCAAATGAGCCGGCAACAAAATATGAAGGCTGCATCTGTATAAAGTAAAGATTCCAAAGACTGACTAAAGTAATGAATTAGATTACAAACAATAGGAGGTGTTTGGTCCTGGTTGAATTGTGCAGGGGAAACAATGTAGATTCAATTCTATATTATTGGCAATTCAGGATCAAAAAATGATCTAATCAAATATTATAGTGAGAATGCAATCTCACTTGCATCATGCTTGAATCCTGAATTGAATTGAGAGATTGTATGCATGAATGCCGGCATCTAAATTTGCAGCATCAAGCAAGCACCTAATTGCCCAACCACTACTCATTCCATTGATTTGACCAGTGTAATGGAAGGCTCAAACAGGTGTAAAGCCGAGCTGAAGAATGCAATACAAAAAGCAAGTTACTCAAAATACTTTAAAGGAAATGTAAGTAGATTATTCCTGGGTGTAAGGAATCCATAAAAATGCTAAACCAGAAAGTACAATTTAAACAGCCATTCAGCACCACGAGAAAATTGAGATTAGATCCAGAAAAAGTTAACAGGAATATATTTGGTATAAAACTAAAAGGTGTCCACAGAGTCATAGACATCTGTTAACAAAATCTTCTAGAAACAAATAAAAAAAATTCCAATGACAAATTTTCATAAAGACAAGTGTATTTTGAATGACTACATTTTATTGTTCCAGGCAAAAAGTAACAAGGAAAAAGACATCCAAGTGGCAAGGATCATTAGGTAAATCAGGAACACAAAGAAGAAGGTGATAAGGAAATGCTAATTCCAAAAGGTAAAGAAGAGATTGAAAACTAATGAAAAGAAACAAATCGGACAAAAACACTTCAAAGATAACATTCTTTATACTAATTGGCAAAGCAAGACATTTCTTGAGCACCAAAAGCAAATTGCGTATTAAACACTTTTTAGGTCCAAGATTTCATGGCTTTACTCAAATACACAAGCGGACAAGGAGGATATATCCTTAACCGTTAGGTAAAAGAGGAGCAATTCTGCGAATGAAAAAGTGAAATAAAGCCTTCACTTCACCACAATCCACATTTTCTTGATTGAATCTTCTCGCGAGGTCAAATAAAGAAACAAAGACATGTTATATCCTATGAATCTCTAGACTATGTCAATGCTACACAAATCATATAAAAATATAAGGCTCTAATCAATTACTGTTGAAAGAAAAACTAAGGAAAGAACAAAAAAACAAAGATCGAGTGTCACACTTCTTATAATTCAGCAGACAAAGATATGAAAATCTCTACTCTATTGAGACATTTTACTAAGTTAAAAAAAAAATTCAAATTATGCACCCAATGCAACTTTAGACACGATATTCATAACTAGGTTTGAATACCTTTCTTTTCACACAAACAACCAAATGAGAGGAAAATAGGATGGACTTTATTCTCCAAAACACCCATAGCACAACAAAACCACCTCGTATTTACAATTAAACAGCAATGACTGAGAAAAAAAGAGCAAAAAGGTTCTTCAAAATAATGGCAAGAGCTAAAATCAAGAACCATCTACGGTTCCATTGCCACCATAATGCAACAACAAACGCAACATTCCTTGATTCATTGAAGCAGAAACTAAACTTGCAAACTAATGTTCCACAAGTAGTAACATAACATAAATATAAAATATAAATAAAAATATCATAATTTACTGTACAAGCACCAGCCTGTTATTCCCCATACCTCCTCTAAACTCCCCGTTTTCGCTACCATCACCTCCACCGCCACCATCTCTCTCCTCTAAACCCTCCAAGCCGCCACCTTTGGGCACTGTGACTATCAGCTCCCCATCTTCAAAAACCGCACTCGCCAACTCGGGCCGGGTCGACTCGGGCAACCTGAACCGCCACATATCCAGCTCCAGCTCATCCAATGAAGACAACTCCACACAACCATTTGGCCTAATAACAATTTTGGTCACCCCGGGATGGATTTCCACCATGTGGGCCCTCACTTCACCCATACCGTCCGTCTCAGCAACGAACTTGAAATAATCCGGGCTCTCCTCGACCACCACGTCAGCGTCCGACCGGAATGGAAGCTCCAAGACCCGGGTGAAGATATGGGGCAAGCGGCGGAGCTTCTTATTGTGAAACCCAGTTGAAAGATTTTGTGGGTTCCTCAAATTGCTATTAAAATTGTTCAGATTCATGTCAAAGTATTGGATGGCGATGTTGTTACGCTTCTTTGTAGGCACAGGATGAACCTTCATGGTGGTTTCTTCTTCAAGCTTATTGCTTTCTTCAAGAAGGGAGAATGAAAACAAGAAATAAGAAATAAGAAAGAGATATAATAATGTTACCAAAGATGCTCTTCTTGAAAAGAAAGGTGATGAATTGGGGATTGGAATCAAAATTTTGTTGGAACAAAAAGGCAAAATCATAAAGGAATGGTGGCTAAACCCTAACAAGATTGAAGATAAAAGAGTGGATTTTTTAATCTTGTGTGTGTTGAATGGGAAATAATTTATTTATTTATTTATTTTTCAAATTGGTGGGGGAATGAATATGAAAGGAAATGGAAATGGAAATGGCAAAAAGGAGATGGAAATAGAAATGAAATCTCCTTTTCAAGGAGGAATCACTGAACAAGTAAACGGAAGATGATGACTGATAATTGCCCCTGTGCTTCGACGAAATTTCTTCCAAGCCATTACTATGTTTGGGTAATGACACTGGATCCCCAATATTTTTTTAAAACTATTTTTAGGACATAGATTTGTTCATTTGTATCAAATATATCCTCCACTTTTTTTTAGTATTAACATTGCAAATTTTTAATGAATTTTGTAATGGGCATTTCTTCTGTGCAAGTTCAAATGAGATCATTTACTTTTAAATAAAATTAATTCTTATTAATGAAAAAAAGATTTAAATTTTTATTTTTTTATATAAGAAAAAATAATTTATTATCTGACTATTGTATAATTATCTCTTAATCTTTTATGAGATTACTCAAATTATTTTATTTGAATTATTTTTCAATTGCTTAAGGATCTATTTGATACAAGTGAGGAAATTATGTCCTAACTTAAGAAATTAAAAAAAAATAAGGGATCCAAACTTATTAATTTATTTTTATTCTTTATATAATGATTTTGTATTAGTCGAACTTCAAACTTTAATTTAAGATGTTCATTCAATGATTTTTAGACTGTTGAAAAGTTAAATTTGCATTAAGAATATAAAATCATATAAAGAATAAACTTTTATTAATAATTGACCTCCATCATGGCCCTCCTGCAACATGATAAATATTATTCCATCACATCCAAAAAATAACATGATCGCAGGATTTATTATTATATGGTTTCCCATTTTTTATTCTTTTGACATTTTACAATGGAGAGTAAAAAAGCCTCATGAAACACACAATTCTTATACTTTCCTATCCCAAACACCCCCCCCCCCCCCCAACCAAAAAAATAATAAAAAAAACAATAATTTTTGGACCTTTAGGTTTTTATTGGCAAAAAATTTCTCACTTTCAAATGGTTAATCAAGCTAACAACTTACTAAGATTCTGCATTATTTTAAATAAATTCAATACTCATAAAATTATGCATATGAAATAAATAGTATGCATCTTCTGTTACAGCATGCGACGCACAGAACAAGACCATCACATTTAGATATTAATTTAACTTTCAGTGCTTATTACCATCAACAAGCAATTCACTTAAAATAGATAAAAGCAATTACCTTATAATAAACCGTTGAAACAGATAAGAGACACTTGACATGATAAGTGTCTTTTTCAGATAAACGTTTCAAAAATAGTTTTTCCAGCATTTTGAATAAATATTGTTAAAGATTTTAGTATAAGCCTAAATAACGATTATTTTAAATAACATAATTTTTCATAAAATTGTGAGGTTTCGAGATCTCAAGAAGATTTAAGGTTCTTATCTCTTCTTGAGGTTTTACTATAATTATATGGATTTAGAAAGACTCAATAACCCTAATTTTTCTTTTTTTTAAAAAAAAAAATTGAGTAGGTAGCCCTAATTATAAAAAAATCGATAACTTGAAATATATTAAGTGAGAGTGGAAAAAAAAAAAAGAGAGAGAGTGAGAGAGGTAGGGTCAAGACAATTTCGTTGTAAGGACAAGGAAGAAGTAGGATGCGATGAGGTAAGAGGGGCATGAAAGATGAAACTTCCAAGAAATGACCAAAAGAGTTTGTAGTGAGGCGAAACTCTTGGTTTACTTTTGTCCTAACCCCCTGTGGGTAGGGTCAAGAGTCAAGACCAGAGCCATGATAGGTGACAGTTGTTTTGTTTCATGCAACTCATGTTCATCTGCTAGTCCCCTAAAATACTGGCCCCAGAGCTACCACGCCGTGCTTACGTGGTACAAGGTTTTCACCTCTCACCGGAAAATTGTAAACTTTCAAGACTTTGATTCTCCGAACAGAAACGTGGAGGATCAAGAACAACAAACTTGTAGGATCAAGGGCAACAGCAGTTTTGTAACACAATCACTCTCCAAAAATTATGTAATTAATATTTAAGTATTTAACATCCACCATACTTGTATAATTAAGACCGACTAATCTTTGATTAATTCTTTTGCCAAACAGCAAGAGGAGGAAAAAAAAAAGTTACAGTAGCACGCAAATAGTTGTTAGTCAAACCCTGAGTTTCCAGAGTTGAATCCGACCAACATGAATGTCCAATGGGTTAAACTGACTAATCATCTATGCACTAACTTCAGATCAGTAAATTGTTCAGCAAAAGTGATCAATATGCTTTCATCTCAAAAGTAAGATGTCAAATTTGCTCCGCTAATTAACAAATAAAACATCACGTGAATTCAGTCAAATTTACAATTCATCAGTCAATTTCAACTTGACAGAAATGAGTTTATTGACACTAAATGTAGCTGACAAAGGTTCACCTTTCAAACATGCATATAAAACCATTATTTCTGTTCCACTCCCCTATGAAGTTTTCCCCATTCAATGTTCAATAGCCAAGCCGCTGAGCTTATGCATGTACAGGATCTGGAGAAAGGTCATGATGGCGCATTCTACGCCGTCGATGAGATCTTTTATGACTGCGGGACTGCACTCCAGTTGGCATGCTTGAGCTTTTGGGATGACGAATCTCCTCTGCTGTTGCCATATAACCAAAAACACAATCTAGAGGGTCTCCCATCACATCAACATTAGGTTTTAGCTAGAAGAAGGAAACAGGTTAGCTAATAGTTAACGAATTCAAAATCAATAGAACACAGTGCATTTTTGCCAACTGCTATTTGATTCATTTCCGTGGAATGCTTGAGCATCTCACCTCTGATTGAGATGTATGTACAAACACAAGAAATGAAAAGCTAGCGCCATACTCTTATCCACTTGCTCACTGGATCATACTCTTTGATAAAATTCCTAGATATGTTGGTGACAATAAGTCGAAAAGCTGGTTGCAACTTGCCAATTATGGTAATTTATGAAAATCACTTTTTCCTTTCCTTTTCTCTAGAACTAAACAGGACAGTGATAAATAAACTGGCACAAGCATCTTCATTACTCTTAATCAGGTGAATTTATTACAACCATGTAAGAAAATTTTGAGAAGATTTCCCTTCAATAGCATGGAGCACAGATATCACTAAATCATAATAAATGAAAGGTTAAGCTGGTAAACTCACAGACACCGGAACTTGCTTGGATCCGAACTCGTTCTTTTTACTGCCGGGGTCATTCTTTAAGTGACTGTGAGCCTCATTATAGGCCTCAGTGTGGGAGTCACTATGGGATTCACCTTGTGAGTCACTTTCGTGTGCTCTTTGACTTTGAGGAACATTATCACTGAAATGATTCTTATAACGCCACCTTAACTTTGGCTGATCTAAAGCTGAATCATCATAAACTTTCTCTGAATAAAAATGTTTAGTCATAAGCTGCATTCCCCAAGGATTATCACGGTATTTGTTCACCATTCTGTCATTTAAAATATTATCAAAATGTGAATACAAGAACAAGATGCCAAGAGCAAAACAGAAGCAAAAATATTGGTGAATATTAGAATATAGTTTTCTAGCAAAACTAAACACGGGAAATGTAAATTCAGTAAGAATCAGTAGAAATCAAATGTCAGAGATTCTTCCCCGTTTGTTAAAACACCTCGAGTTTAAAGAGATGGGGGGAATAAATACACCATTGGTCTGCGAGGTTCTTGGTCTAATAAAAAGCTGTAGTTATCATAGAACAAAACTGCACACTCAAGTCAAATGCATGACAAAATAGGAAACACAGAAAAGACTGGTAGATGCACCAAAGACTTTGCAACTATAGATCTTTATATGCCAATACTATAGTATAAAAGTCCATGTTGAGTGCACACACTTCCAGACATACACAAATTTCATTAAGGAAAGAAACAAGTTTACTGCCAATCAGCAAACTAAAAGAGGAAACCTACATATTTGCTAACTCTTTCTGCAGCCGACTTCCATTAGTTGCAAGAATCTGATCAATAGATGACTCAAGGGACCTACCAAACCTCCATAATCCAAAGACAACAGCAGCTCCTGCAAGAAAGCAGGACTTACTGAAAATGGAAGGTATAAGATTAAAAATAGAAAGTTTATATGTTATTTCAGCATATAAAATTTGAAATACTTCCAACTTAAGGAGGAGGACGCTTTTCTTACCTCCTGAAATGTTGACTCGTAAAAACTTATTCAGCTTCCATGTTGCTGCAACAGAAGCCTAAGAATTATCAAAATATTGCAAGAAGGAAGATGAAGAGTGGGAAATCAAGAACATTTGAGAAAGGAACTGAGATTGTGTGAATGCTGAAAGCACACACACACCACAAGAACAGAAGAAGAAATAATAACTGCAGCAGCAGTAGTATCACCAGTTATCCGTGCATGATATGATGAATGTAAAACTATTGTAGACTAAAATCCTACTTGCTAAATAAACACAACTCTTAGCCAAAGATCGAATCTTCAGATTCAGAAAAACAAAGCTTAATATTGCACCCAAGTTAGCAGATTAAACTGAGCCTACAACCAGAATTTCATCAAAAATAAAACTGAAAATTGTTTAAATGGAACACACAATAATAATGCCAGTAGGTATCCAATATATCATAACATAAGTTCAAAAAACATACCCAACCACGTAATACCAGATCCAATAAGAAAGCCAGCCGTGAAATCCCTTAGAGCTCTCGATTTAGATGTCAAAAGAATATTTGCTTCCCCAGATGTCAACCTCTCCTACACAAAACCACCTGTTTTCAGAACACAATGCAGCAGTACCAACTGCAAATGACTTCCTTTTTTTTTCTACAACAAGGAGCAACAAGACATTAAAGCAAAATCATATTAAAAAATTCATTACCGATTTATTCCCAAGCATTGTAAAAGCAAGCACAACAGAGCTAAAAATGCCCTTTTGGTAAAAAACCAAAATATGCTTCAATTAACCAAATTTAGTCCAAGAAATTGAACCATAAAAGAAATAACTAAAACTGCTGAACCCAATTAAAAAAGCTGAGTAAAAAAAAAAAAACTACAATTAACCAGACCCTAGAAACAAATACACAAACAGATGGTGAGCTATAAACTAAGGGAAAAGAAAAACCTGTTTGGTCCTGAGAACCTGCTCGAGTTCAAACAGAACTTCACCCATTACTCTTCAGAATCAGACACACCAGCTGTTTCTTCAATCATTAAACGCTCGCAAACGAACTGTGATTGTTTGTGCTACCACCCCACCATTGTTTGTGTGACCGAGCGGGTGCCAAATTGCGCCATAAACAAGAACAACCCACTGGGTCAGAACCTGGGCCTGGCCCAATTTAAATACGAGTTGACATATTGTCATCCCTCTTAAAACCCCTTGAAAGCCCTTTTCCTAAGAGAACCTAATAAAAATAAATTAAACTTTTTCTTTACACCTATTTTTATTTCTTAAATACCCTTAATTCCACCTTCTTCACTGATAATTCCACAGTTTCGTTGTGATACCAGAATATGGCCTTCCTTCTTCGAGATTTTATTTATTGAAAAAATTTATTAAAATTTGAAAATAAAACCTGCATTATTATTTATATTTTTTTCTACCTATCTTTTCTACGACTTAAACCCTAAGGTTTTTTTTTTCTTTATGAAATTATGATGTGTAATTTTCTTAATGATAAAACATAGAGTGATTATAAAAAAATAATTAATCAGTTAACCAAGAACAAAGTATTGAAGTGAGTCAAGTCGCTGATCTTATAGTGAGTTATTATTATGTATTTTTTATCATGACTAAAATGATAAATATAAAAGGATTATTATTGTTCTTTTATGTATTTTTTATAATGACTAAAATGGTAAATATAAAGGAAAAATTTTATAAAATATTTTGAGGGGTGCAAATAAGTCTATTATAAAAATATACGTTCGAAATCACTTTAAGATAAAGGACCCTTTTATAATTATATAATTAAAATTATAATATATTATTTATTATTTATTATTTTATGTATGACTATAATTTATATTTTACCTTAAAGCACAGCTCTAAAAAGATAGGCATCGCCAAAAAATATTTGTTAAGGTCCAAATCCTACATAATTTCATTCAAAATCCATCTCAGTTGCAAGTACCAACGACATCAACGACAACAAACTTTCCCCCCAAATTCCACTTCTGATTTCTGAAGTCCCGAAAGTGCGATGTCCATTCTCAGCCAGCCCACAAAACCACTCACTCTCCCCACCAGCACCGCCATCTCTTCTTGCTCCAGCCTCACTCACATGAAACAAACCCACGCCCAAATCCTCAAACTCTCACACTCTCACCACTGCCAAAATTCCCTTCTCCTTAAACTTCTCCTCACTTCATTCTCACTCCCTACTACTACTCCTTCATCCCTCTACTACGCCTTGTCGATATTCTCCCAAATCCCCGCTCCCCCATCTCACGTGTCCAACAAATTTATACGCGCGCTATCACGGAGTCACCGTCCAAAACATGCACTCAAGGTGTTTCTGAAAATGTTGAATGAGGGATTGACTATTGACCGGTTCAGTTTCCCTCCAATTTTGAAGGCCATTGCACGGGCTGAGGGATTGCTCGAAGGGATGCAGGTTCATGGGCTTGGGACTAAGTTGGGATTTGGTTCGGACCCGTTTGTGCAGACGGGTCTAGTTGGAATGTATGGTGCTTGCGGGAGGATTCTCGATGCGCGGTTGATGTTTGATAAAATGTCTTATAGAGATATTGTTCCGTGGAGTGTAATGATTGATGGGTATGTTTATTATTTATTTTTTGATGTGTTTGTGTTTTTAGTATTGTTTGTCCTTTTGCAATGTTGTTCTGATTGAAAATTACAAGCAGGTATTTTCAGAATGGACTTTTTGATGATGTTTTGAATCTTTTTGAAGAGATAAAGATGTCGAATGTGGAGCCGGATGAGATGGTTCTTTCAAAGATTTTATCTGCATGTGGCCGTGCTGGGAATTTAAGTTATGGGGAAGCAGTGCATGAATTTATTATTGATAATAATGTTGCTCTAGATGCCCATTTGCAAAGTACACTTGTTACTATGTACGCGAATTGTGGTTGCATGGATATAGCAAAGGAATTGTTTGATAAAGTGTTGCTGAAAAATTTAGTTGTGTCAACTGCTATGGTTTCCGGGTATTCGAGGGCTGGACAGGTTGAAGATGCTCGCCTGATTTTTGACCAGATGGTTGAAAAGGACTTGATCTGCTGGAGCGCAATGATTTCTGGTTATGCTGAGAATAATCATCCTCAAGAAGCTCTTAAGTTGTTTAATGAAATGCAAGTCTGTGGAATGAAACCTGATAAGGTTACTATGCTCAGTGTTATCTCAGCTTGTGCTCATCTTGGGGTGTTGGATCAAGCAAAAAGGATCCGTTTATACATTGATAAAAATGCATTCGGAGGAGATTTGCGTGTCAACAATGCTATCATTGATATGTATGCAAAATGTGGGAGTTTGGAAAGTGCACGAGAGGTATTTGAGAGGATGAGAAGAAGAAATGTGATATCCTGGACAAGTATGATCAATGCCTTTGCAATACACGGGGATGCTAGGAATGCGCTAAGCTTCTTCAACAAAATGAAAGATGAAAGTATTGATCCTAATGGGGTTACATTTATTGGTGTGCTTTATGCTTGTAGTCATGCAGGGCTAGTTGATGAGGGGCGGGAAATCTTTGCATCAATGATTAATGAGTACAACATTCCTCCTAAACATGAGCACTATGGTTGCATGGTAGACCTCTTTGGTCGAGCCAATCTGTTGAGAGAAGCTCTTGAGCTTGTAGAGACGATGCCTTTTGCACCAAATGTTGTCATTTGGGGATCACTGATGGCAGCTTGCCGGGTTCATGGTGAGATTGAATTAGCTGAGTTTGCTGCCAAACAGCTTCTCCAGCTAGATCCAGATCACGATGGTGCTCTTGTGCTATTATCAAACATTTATGCAAAAGACAAAAGGTGGCAAGATGTTGGGGAGTTAAGGAAATCAATGAAAGAAAGAGGTATACTTAAAGAGAGAGCATGCAGTAGAATAGAAATGAACAATGAAGTGTACGAGTTTCTGACAGCAGATAGAAGTCATAAACAAACAGATCAGATCTATGAGAAGCTAAATGAGGTGATTAGTGAGTTGAAGCCGGCTGGCTATGTTCCTGATATCCATAGTGCTCTGGTTGATTTAGAGGATGAAGAAAAGAGGGAAGTGATTCTATGGCACAGTGAGAAGTTGGCACTTTGTTATGGGCTGATGAGTTCCAAAAAAGATTCATGCATTCGCATAGTAAAGAATCTCAGGGTTTGTGAGGACTGCCATAACTTTATAAAACTGGTTTCCAAGGTTTATGCGAGGGAGATTATCATTCGAGATAGAACCAGGTTTCACCATTACAAAGATGGTGTGTGTTCTTGCAAAGATTATTGGTGACCTTTTTCAAACAGATTGGAACTCAGGTCGTAACTGTGAAACATGTAAACATTCACTAAGCATATTCAAAAGCTTAACATCTGACAAAAGCTCAACATCTGACAAACTTTCCCAGCTGTGGTTATGAAAATATTCATATACTAGGGTCTTAGGTTACACGTTTGGAGCTATTCTTAATTAAATGGTGAACACTGGAACAAGAAGCAGGCGGCACCAACAGAGAATAAGCATATTTTCTACCAAATGTAAAATAATCAAAATCAGTTTCTTGTATGTAGAGGTAATTTGCAATATTCCATTAGTTTCACCATATACAATTTAAGTTTTGAACATCGAAATACGGGACGTCAGAATCTTGTTTCTGCCTAAAGCTTCTACTTCCTACAACTACATATAAGAAAACTAAATGAAAATTCATTTGAATGATTTCCAATACGCCTAACAGAAATGGAAGAACAGAAAAGTCATAAACTTCTCACAAGAGATGAGAAACTGAATATCTGTTGATTGAAGACAATGCAGAACAGATCTCAAATCTTCTTTAAGTTGGTATCTGGATATGCTCTTTTGCCATGAATGCCCTGTATTGGCTTTGAAAATTAGAAAACAGCCATAGCTCCTCGTTCACCCGGCTTACCGCTCCTGACATCTTGTGCTTCAAGAAATCGAGTGCTGTTGAAAACAATCTTGTGTTCTCCAATATTGAGTTCCGGCGATACTCCAGAATCCATGTATTAGGATCCAGTTGCATGACAGAGGCACCCCATTTATTGTGCACCCATGAAGTGTTTGCCTTTCGAATTGAATATCCAGCCTTCCCATTGGACCACTTTGAAGCCCCATAAAATGAAACATAAATAAACATCGAGACAGGTAACAGAAATAGCATTCAATGTCATTTTACAAATACGTTTCTTTACAGATCAGATTATTACCTCAGTCACTCTCCCAGATAAGATAGTGAACAATCGAGAAGAAAATCCAGTTGTGAGCAATCCTGCTGTCTGCAGAGGCCACCCCCATATGCTCACCTCCTCCATTGTAGATTTATACAACACACAACGCGAATTCAATAGACCATCCTAAGATCAAAACAAAATTGTTTGCAGTTAATAGCCCGTTTGGACAAAGAAATAATAACGAAAAGAGAATTAGGTAGTACCTGATTAATTTCCCATTTGGAATCCGTACAGCTGCAATTAAAGATCTTGCCATGAGCAACAAGACCCCTCAACTCATTCTGCAAAAACCTCAATCTACCATTCAAATCAAGCACAAAGTAAGATCTTTCACCAAGATTCCTGACAATAGTCTGACGACAAATCTGGCTTCAAAGCCCCAGAAATCGTCCAAGAAACTCCAAATTCCACGGCAAAAAACAAGCTAAAAACCAAAACCAACTTCGAAAAAACAACCAAAAAACCAAAACCCTTATGAGTCTCTTTCTTCTCCATCTCCTTCAAATTCACTTTCACATTCACTCTTGCAGTTGATTTCAAAACAGGGGACTCCATTCTCTTGCAAGAACTCGATCTGGGCGTTGACACAACTGAGGGCTCGAAGGAGATTGGAGTGCTTTTGACGTTATTAGGGCCACGAGAGGCGGAGAGCTTTGTGAGTGAGCTTTTTTGTACACTGAATGGCATGAGATCGAGAGTGGCATTGATACTGGCTATGCAAATTTCACAGTTGCAATTTGCATCTTTTTTGCATCCTGGGTAGTAGCAGCTGTCTCGGGCTTCGCTTTGATTCTCGTCCATGGTGGTGATGGTGGCGCTTGACTTCACTGAAGATGATGGTGTTAGTGATTTCATGGTTCTCTTTTGAATTTTGTGTAGATTTGTTGTTTTGTTGAAATGATATTAGTATTTTAGTTGGGGCTCTATGTTCAGAGCAATAAGGGTTTTAAAATTTGAAAATCCAACGGTCAAGTGGTAAGAGTCAGTTGAGGATTTTATTCTCTTTTGGAGGAGTTACCGGTAAGCTAAAGGCGCGAAATGACTGAATTAGCCTCCGCTTTAAATTTCGTCCAAATTTGTGAACTTACAATGCTTGTACATTAAATTTGAATAACTTAATTTCGTCGGGAAAAAAAAAATTGAATTATGATGGATGATTCTTCACTATTCTCTTTTAGTGTATAGCTTAGTTCTTGTTCGTTTGGTTGAAGGGAAAATGAATGGAAAGTGTGAGAGAAAAAAATCTCTTTATTACATTATGAATGAACTAAAATAGAATTGAGACATATTATGGGCTTTTAAGCCCTCTAGTCTTGTTCTTCAAACTCGATTTTCTTCCAATTTTCCAAAATCCCCCTTTTTTTTTTTTTTTTTATCATCACTTATGACATGTTGTTATCTTTAATTAGTTAACGCATCTTTTATAAATGCATGCTCCAATAAATTTTGTATCTGAACATGATATTAGGTGGGTTTCATGATAGGATTTAATGTCTCATTTTAAGACTCACTATTTTATCATATAACACAATATCATTGGTTAGGCCTACCACTTGATCTATCTCCCAAAAAAATTCTTTCATTTTAAAGGGAATAAAATTAAGAGTTTTAAAGACTCATTCTTCTATAAATTAAATTGAACTACTTAGTAAATTTCACACACACACACACACATATATATATATATATATATATAACATTTCAAATGTATCTTTACCGTAACAGTGAACATTTCCTTTCCCCATCCCCATGTCCAATCTCAAAATTTATGACTTGGATTATCTTCTTTTCCTTTTTGTATTTCGTTTTTTAAGCTCATGTCAACACACATTCCCTTGCTTATTATTGTTATCATTATTGTCTCCAAACACTTGAAGCAACTTTATTGTACAAAATGCTGCATTTCGGATTCTTTAATCCAGCTATCTAATAATGTAATACCATCAACATCATACCCTCATAATGCAACTTTTTTGACAAGTTTTAGTACTCATTATTATTCCCCACTAGGCAAAGCATTCAACTCTGCTAAAAGAACTCGGCGGTCTTATTCGTGTTCACTAAATTCCTTTGGTTGACAAATTAACGTTATATATTTGAGGAGAAAAAAAAAACTACAAAGTATTTTGTACCATCACAAGCATTGAAGAATCTCATCCCCTTGTGCTGAATTAATCTATTAAGGGTGTCAAAATTAAACAGCACATAATTCGTAGAATCTTCAAAAGAGGCTGTGACGACACTTAGTTCTTTTAGCACAAGGCATCTGATGAATTACACTTGAAAACTTCAAACTCTAAATACTCTGCTGGAAAATGCCTTTAATTACAAGCCCCACGTGTGTATAATCTCAGAATCTGATTCCCAAAGCCCTGGCAAGTTCATCTGCGGCCAAATAGACGCGATATACCAAGAAAATGACAGTCAATTACCAAATAATTAAGCAAATGTTGACCTGCGAAATTGGTACTTAATTTTTTGAGTAATCGCATTAGGAACTTGATTACCGGTAACTGTAACTAGTCTTACAATTATATCAAAGTTTGAATGTGGGGATCTACTTTTTCATCAACTCATTTCATTTGCTTTGCTCGCATTCTGGATTGCAACTGAAGGACCAAAAAGCTAATGGCCATTCAGTGATCCCACTAAGGCAATAATATGGATCATTAATATGGATCATATGGAAATTTAATGCACATGATGACACAAGCACTTTATATTAAAATTTGCTTTCTCAACCACTACTCACAGTGGGAAAAGAAATCATATTATAGCTTATAATAATTGATGCTTGTGTATGAAAAAATGTCGATTAGTCCTGTCTATTGGAATGGGAAGTTGACCGATACTTGTGTCTTTTAATATGGAAATAAAAAAAAAAAAGTCCAGATTTAATTTGTTCTTGATTTTTCTTGATCTTGAAACCAATTAACTGGAACCCCCAGCTAAGGAAAAATAGCTTCTATAACAGAAGCCGGCAGCGTTAACCATAATGATCTTGAATGATTAACATATCAATGTCAACAGCTGATCAGACATGCTGAAAAAAGAGGAAAAAGGAAAAAGGAAAAAAGAAAAAGGACTAAAAATTAAAATGTCTTTAGAGAGAAAAATTTTAGGAGAGCAGAAAATTTCAATTAGTTTTTGGGTAAAATCAAGATTTTTCTTTTCTCTGAAGAAACTTTTTTTTTTTAATGAAGCAAGAAAATATATAAGAGAACATCGCGCACTGATGATGGCAAAAGAAGATTAAAGCTCGATATAACATCCCCTGTACAATGAGAAGTTAAAAGCTTAGGTAGCCATCAAAGGCTAAGAGCTATATAGCTATTCATTTTTATTAAAAAGCTCAGCCTTTCGTTGGAAATATATATCAATACAGTTTAGTGCTTGCTGATCTTGCATACTTCTTAGAAGTAGATGGCGGTGTTGAAGACAAGTCACCTGATCTTCTTCTTAGCATCTGTCTCATACCATCGGCTACTCGAACCGCAGGATTTGATTTGGATTTACCACAAAATGACATGTGAGCCATCACAGCTTCTTCCACACTGGTACCAAATGGCTTTTTATTCCCTCTATTAGCTTCATCTCTTACAGCTTCTGAACACAACCCACATAGCCATTTCCCATCAAATTTCCCCTTCACTTCACTTATGTAATCTTGTGTGCAATCTTCTTTCAGTCCACAACACTCACACTGCACTGACTCAATCTCCATTTATTATTATTATTTTTCTTTTAGAACAAAGTTCTGGGTTTTTATATATGCGCGTGAATGAAAAGTGGGTTTCTTTTGTTTCTGAGTTTGTTGATGAAATTTGATCACTTGGGATTTTTGATGGACTTTGTTGGAAAAAGAAACAAAGTGTTGCGTTTGGTGTTGCACGAGAGCTTTTATGGGTGGCTTGGACTTAGAATGGAGCAAATGCCATAATTTACTCCATGTTCTAAGGGACATAGGGCAGTGGAATTTGAGACAATGCTGGTCTGTTGGGGGGCCTCAAAACCCTGTCCCTTTCTAGTATTTAAAACCAATTAACTCAAATTTGTTTTTTGGGATTTTTTTTTAAAATTTTTTAATTTAAATCCCTTTTTTTCATTGTCATTCGTATTGTTTTGTTCTTATTTTATGGTAGTTTATTTATTTGATTGACAGTTACTTTCGGTTGGTATAGTGGGAGAAAAATTTGGCTAGCTAGTCTTGGCTAAACTAATTAGCTATGGCTGCAGGCTTGAGTTATTCGAGTTGGAGCTTTTGGTTTTGGCTTTGTTTGTTTGCTTGTTCTTATTCTTTGTGCAGGTTAATAATTAATTGATCTATATATTAAACTTTTATGTTGTGGATCAACCTCCAATCGCAAATAAGTCAACATCATTGCCACACTTTCTTGACATAGCAGACTTGGGTGGTTCAACAGCCTATAATTAATCGGATGGCTGTAAATTTGCAATGGGCTATGATGTAGGATACATAGCATAGTTCCGATATATCGCCGAAATTGGGTTATGATGTAGTAGGACATGCCACGTGTAGTGTAGTTCGAATTTATGGCCAAATTTTAAGTGCAATGTTATTTTTTTTTTCATTGTTAATATATCGTTTAATTTGAAGTTCTTAACGAACTTGTGCTTTTTCCATGAGTTGCTTTAGATTTTGGCCAATTTTTTTTTATTATATATCATTTTGGTCATTTTATAAACGTTTATGTCATTTTATCTTTTCATTTAATTATCTAGTTTAAATGTTATTTATTTTGAATTATTAAGATTTTAATGTAATTAATATTTGAGCTTGCCTATTTTATTAATCAATAATGCTATGTTTACTTAGTTTTACTCTTAAATCAAATTGCAAGAGTTATAATCTTAATTATCTCTTTGTGCTTTCTGGCTTTCTGCTTCATGTAATAGTTATTAATGGCATCTTAAGCAATTTGTTAAAATCTATCTAAAAACTTGTATTCCCCTCAATTAATTGCTGCTGCTAATATATGGTTCCTTCTAGTTAAGGCTTGATTACATGGGGAAAAAACAAGCATTTTTTTTGCCCCACAAGTCGTGGACATGGACACTTGACACTTTGATAGCACTTGAACGTGACAAAACAAGTGAAATTGACAACAAGGATATAGTATATGGAACTTGCTTTCAAGGTGTTTAGCAATAATTTTAACAACTTTTTGGCCTGATTTAAACGACTAAACATGGTTTTTTTTTTTTCAATGGAGAAGGTATGTTCATGTTCTGTAGTCAAAATTTGTACGCATGTGCTGCATGTTGTTTTAGCCAAATGCATCAAAATTTTTGTATAAATAAATCACCATGAACAAAGCGTTGTTCTATTTTTTAATCTGCAATCGTTTTCTAAAATTAAAAAAAAAAAATTGGTTGTTTATTTTCTTTTCTCATGACGTGATACTGATATTGTCTTAGCATCATTCATGAAAAGGGAAGCTATCTATTATTGAAGAATGATACAGAAAAAGATGATCGTGGTTGGTTGAGGGCTACTTTCATCCCAGTCTCCTAGATACACAGGGTTGCTTTCACTTCACCGTAATCTGTAGTTACTAGTCTTGATGACTCAAATTTATATCAAACTTCTCTAATTAGGCCAGGTGTCCTAATAGCATTGGCTGCTTTTTTGCTAATCTGAGTTAAGATTTGGTAACTGCATTATTTGGACATGAATGGAAGGAAACTGTAAGAACACAAAGGTCAATAAAAATCCGCAATCTTTTGAATAATAATACCAAATATCTCAAAACTTATCCAAAAAGATCTATATAAAATAGAATAAGGTGGCATGCCAAGTCTTCATTTTTTTAAGCAATAACAGTGAATATCTCAAAACTTATCTTGAAAGAGTTATCTCAAATGATGATAGATGATTTTTCACAATTTTTTTTTAAGGGTCCAACTCTACAAGGATGAGGTATGGTATCCCATGAGTACCATAGTCAAACCCTAATGCACCATTGCATCTAGAATGAATCCTTTGAGATAAATTTCAGAATATGTAATATCAATTTCTTTGCAATGTACACGATTGAATTAGCTAATACTAATGCTAAAGAATAACAAACTGCAATAAGATTTTTTGTCCCTTTGCAATCCATTAGAGCTTGTAATCTATATATATATATATATATATATATATATTATCGATATCAATTAGTCACTTACAATTACTTATGTCCATATTTTAAAAGCACATAAACATACTTGATAATTTTCGTTCATGAAAGTTTCTTAAAAGAGATGATACAATAATTATTATAAGTCCTTCTATAGGAGTGTCTTTAAGTATAATAGTATAAGTGAATAAGGTGGTTGCCTAAAGCATATGTTTTAGGAAAGTCTTATTTTTTTAGTATGTTCCTAATAATACTCTTAAGTAATGAATTTTTTTAAGTTACGTATAGTAGGAAGACTATTTTTAGATAGCTCTCTAATTAATAATTATTCTGCAATTAATATTCATTTTTCTATACAAAATATATATCTAATAACCTTAATGCTAAAGATATAATTAATAATTTTATCTAACCCTTAATTTATTTATTATTAGTCCTTTTAAACAGAAAAAAAAATTATCATTTTTTTACAATTTTAGTTTCCTAAAAAATTTATTTATTTAATGTTAGAATTTTTTACTTTTAGTAAAATTTCTTTCTCGCTTCCCTATTAAAGAAAATTATTACATTCATTAGCTTGCTTTTAAAAAATAGTTTCTTAAATACAAAGCTCATAGTTATCATTTGATCATCAATTCATCATCTCAATTTTATATGTACTACTATTCTAAATATTATGGTAGAAATAATAAAATATCTTCTTAACCATTTTTTAGAATTTGTTTTTTGAAAAGGTAAAAACTTGTTTAGTCTCTATATTATGAGGTTAGTGCTCATTTAGTCCCTATATTTTTAAAAACACTTCAAAACGTCTCTACTGCTAAATATTGACACTCATGCCATTATTTTTTATTATTTTTAACTTACTTTTACAATATTACACTCTTACAATAATATTTCTTTTTTGGATACTAACAAAAAAATAGATTATCAAATTAAACTCAAAAATAAAATAAAAACAAAAAAGCTATATATAATTTTTGTGGAAGCTCACGTATGTCTAAAAAATTAATATTGTAAAAAATTACATTATCAATTTTTTTAGAAAAATTAATATTTTAACTCAAGAGTGTGTTCCACAAAAATTAAAATATATATTATTTTATTTTATTTTTTGGTGTTAAACTGCTAATTTATTTTTTTTCTTTTTAATAATGTCTAAAAAATTATTATAATAGGATAATATTGTAAAAATAAGTTAAAAAGAACAAAAGATAATGGGAAGAGTGTCAATAATTTAATGGTATGGATGGTTTGAGATATTTTTAAAATATAAGGACTAAACGGATACTAACTTCAAAATATAGGGACTAAACAAGTTTTTACTCTTTTAAAAATTTGTTTAGAATCTTTGATGAATTTTGAATTCTTTTATATTTCTTTAAGTATTGAAGTTACTGACTTAAAGTGATGCCTCATAAAGAAGTTCATCTAGTGTCTTAAATACTCTAAAAACAACTGTTCTAATATGTGTAATATTACTCTAACAATATACTGAAAGTTTCTAAGAGTCGATGAATATAAGTCATGCTATAAATTCAAGCTCAGCCAATTCACAAATTTTAATATGCCAATTATTAATCTATCTTCTAATGAATAATTATATGTGAACCTTTGTCTTCAGAAAATCTGAAATACACACACACACACCAACATTTACGTGATCATATTATATTTTGAAACTTTTTAAAATTCATTTTTCTAATATTTTTGTCCATTTTGAGAAAAATTATTAAACCATTACATTAACATTTTTAGTTGCAATCAACTTCTTGTCACCCTTGCAACATATAGTGCCAAAGGGAATATTGGATGTATCTGCACCATTCTTTCTTAGAAAGCAAACAACATGATTAGCTTTCACTCAAGAATGAGCTTATAATTTATGTTTAGCCTTAATTCTTTAAATGAAGTTAATTATTGAGTTGGTAGTAATTACTAATGTACTTTATTAAAAGAATTCTTTCTACTTAACGTGCACAATTATGAGAAGTCAACTGACTAAGCATATATAATTAATAATGGTTACATAAACGAATCAAAGAGGTTGCAAAAACATACTTAATTAATTGCATAGTAATGATAGGCTTATAAAGTTGAGATATATTTGTGACATTTGATATGACATAAAAAGTAATAATATGTATATAAAGTTAAGATACATCTCATAAAAAATTTTATAATATATTAGAGATATTATGTTAAGTCATACGACAAGTAAATTATATTATGGCATGTTGTGTTTATTTTAAAAACTGATCATATAAATGGTGGTGATCTTAAATCTAATTACATATATCATACATATATTAACTGATTGTATTATCTCTAATGTATTCTAGTAATTATGCATCTAATAATTATTAATTAGTGACCTATACATTATTTATAATATAAAAATTATGTATCAATTTTATATACATATTATTATTTTTAATTACACCACTCACTATTGATTCAGAAGATCTTTTAAAAGATTTTCACTTAAGAAAATTGGCCCATTAATCAATAACTAAAACTTTAATAAAGTCCCCAACACAAAGAATAAACTAATTTATTGCACAAATGCACATGATCGTTATATATCGTTATGTTTCTTTTAATTTTTTATTCATCAATTATTAGTGTAAACTTTTTTGCTTGAATGACAAAAACTTGTACTCCTTATTAAACAAAATATTACTTCTCCTTTGACAAGAAAATCTATTGATGAAGATGTCGTGAGATAATATTAGGTCCCTAGGGGTATTATTATTCATAGCCTAGCTAGTTAGAGACTAGCATATAGACAATTTTTTTTATTATTATTGATACATCTAGACGATTCAAATAATTGAGGTAGCAACACATTTTTATTTAAGAAAATTATCATTTTAGTATTAAAGTTTTACTGACGTATCATGTCAGTACTAAGGTTTGTTGGAAAGTGTATTTTACTACCAAAGTTTTGCACCGTTATCAATTCACTACAATTCCGTTAAAAAAAAGTTAATGTTTAACGGAAATTGAGTTAAAAGTCGATTTTACCCCCAAGAGTTTGGTAGTAAAATAATAATTCTCTTAAAAATTCGGTAGTAAAATGATAATTCCCCTAAAATTTTAGTAGTTAAATAATAATTTATCTACCAAATTAATAAACAATTTTACTTTTACAGTTGGAAATGTCTTTGATACCCTTATGACATCAGCAAATTTTTAACGTTGTTAACGGAATGGTAGTAAATTGATAATGACACAAAACTTTAGTAGTAAAATGCACTTTTCGACAAATCTTGGTACTGACATGATATGTCAGTAAAACTTTAGTAAAATAATAATATCCCTTTTATTTTTTGAAATAAGTTAGGGATTATGTTAATTCATTACGGCAAATCATTCATTATCAAGAATAAGATGGTTAGTAAAAGAATTTTTTATCTAACTAAACTGTTCTTAAATCTTAATGCAAGGGAAAAATCTTCAATATAATCCATAAAATTCATTGTCCCGAAGAGAAAATTTTAGTTAATTGCTTCGGACATAAGCTTTCTCTTGCGCTGTCACACGTGTATTTATTTTTATCTATTCGTTGAAAGATACATATGACCACAAAAATTCAATAAAAGAAAAGAGTACTGGCCAAAACTTTATTCTGCTCGAGATATTGATACTCTCGTTCGTAAATTACTGAATTAAGAGGATACAAATAGTAAGCAAAAGTGACAAAGATGAAAGAAATGGCTTTGCTTAGTCGTTTTATACATAAATGGACATAAGAAAATGCTTGAACAAGTAGAGCAAGAGAAAGCACATATGGCTGCAATAATTCATTGTTGGAATTTATAATCATATACCAAAACAAAATTTTGATGGCCCATCTGATCATATCATCCACAAACCTGTTTTGCATGTCATATCATGCATCACTTACTTTTTCAAAGCAACTGCTTTGTAAAAGTGAGCTAGCCCTTACTCTGAGTACATATAAACTCAAACCGGCATACATATATTTATACAAAATCATACATTATTAATAATAATCACATGTGTACACCTTCAAATTAAAACTAAGGTAATCATTAAAATAAGCGAAGAACCCTAACCCTATCGTCTTACTAATGCTTGGTGCATGACTCACGAGACATGTCTAATCAGAAGTAGCTAGGCTTTAGTTGGCGTTGTCTAGTAGAATTAATATTTAACTCCCTGCTAGAACAATGGTTTGTAGTGTATTAATTTGACATATATGTAGTGGTTGATTAGACAGATATACTACTCTTGGTACTCATCGACTCATTTTATCTCAAACCCTAATTAATGTCGTGGCTAAATATTAGCAACGCGTGTGTGTGTGTTTTTATATATAGAGGGTAATGATGACCTCAGTGACATCGCGATGCAGGAGTCTCTTATTAAGAGGCTTTGTCGTGGGACCCGTAGTCTCGTAATAAGATACTGCCACGTGGTGACGTCACCCACCAGAAGATGAGCACAACACTCACACGATCACTTGTGTGTATGTGTCACTCACTCACTCTCTCACTCTCTCTTCCTATATATATATATATATATATATATATATATAGTGCCGATCTGGTGTAAAATCTTAAACTTCAAAATTTTTGTGTATATATATGCAACACACACACATAACAAAATTTCAATTTGTAATTAAAATTTGTGAAGGATTTATGATGTCCTAAAAGAGATGTACTTAAGTTATTAAATAAGAGATAATGTAAAAGACAAACAAAACATATAATCTCATGTACATTGTACTTTGTTACGTAGTGTATAAACTTCTAGAAGAAATAGGTAAAATAGGAAAATATCTTAAAGCTGATAAACAATCATGAACGAAATGAAATTTTTAGTTTGACCACAAGGTAAAACAGTGTAAGTTTCGAAATAATATATTATACGCCGAAAATAGACACATGTAATCTAAATTATGTCCTCCAAAAAATACCTCGCTTGTAATACACAGTTATCCCACATCAAATAATTTAAAAATCCCTAATTAAAAAATTATTCTATACATATATAAGCATTAATTAACTAACCCAATTCAAGTTAGCAAGTTGCATGCTTTGTGTGAACCAAAAACAGGTTACATGGACCTATTGGCGACTACCCAAATATTGTCAAAGCATGTGAAGTCATAAAACAGCATATTCAAACATTGTCCTTAATGAAGAGAGAGAGAGAGAGAGAGAGAGAGAGAGAGAAGGTCATGCCTATCATGCGGGGTTAATCTTGTTCTTGCTCAGCCTGATCAGCCCTGAAGCTTTAACCCCACAAAATACATATATTTATGATATATCCAAGTATCAATGTATCTATCGACCACATAAACTTTGATCATTGTCACGCGAGAACTAACATGCGAGAATTTGTTCGGTAGATGTCCGGCAATTCCAATGGCCACTTTGCTCTTTCATATCCATGTCTTCGAAGAGGCCGGTCAAAAGTTGAGCCAAAAGATTAATATTTTGAAAATTTTGTATACGAATAAAAAAGAAGAATATATGGGTTTGCTCAGGGGCGGCTCAACTAATTTTGGGCGTTAGTCGAATTACTTTAATTAGACCTTTTAAAAAATTTGAGGTCAAATATATATATTAATTTTGCTAAAAGATTATTTATTTAAAATCAATTTTTCTAGCTTTCTTAGGTGCAAAATTATTACTGAAATTTTTATATTCTAATTTCGCTAATATATTCTTCTCAATATAGATAAATCATTTAACTTTTCTTGCGACTTATGTGATCTTAAATAAGTTTTATTAATTTTAATTTTGAAAAACTTCGTCAATTACTAATTCTTCACTATAATTCTTTTTTTTTTACTATTTTTGACAAACTTATCAAGAGTTCATTTTTTAGATCGAACTAATTTTTTCATTCTTCTCTTTTTTTTTCCAAGTTTTTGTATCTTGATGCACATTTTCTATTAGACATTTTTTTTCTTTTTTAGTGAAAGAAGAGAAAACAAGCAAACACTTATGCTGGATAATTAAAAGAAAACAACAATAATATTTAAAAAAGAAACAATAACAATTGAATAACACGACTAATTAAGAAGAAAAAACTTGGATATTTGAAACTCTAATTTTGATGGATTGAAGTTTTAAACAACAATGATCAATGGAAATAGTTAATTTTTTTCTTAAGTAAAAATAAATAAATAAAACTTTTTTTTCCTTATGCATTGAAGCATTGTATGTCTCGTGCTTTTTCTTTTAATTGATAAAAATATTAATGGATAATAAGTTAACAAATGTGTGACTTTTTAGACTTTTAAATGAAATAACACTAAGTAGAGATTTTGTGGGAATAAATAGAATTAAAATTGTTTATTCCAACATTACAAAGAGATTTTGTGGGAATTTGATAATTTATTTGAACAAGGATTATTATACAATAATAAATTAATAATTTAATAGCTATAATGTTGGAGAAAATTTTGGGGCCTTCATTTACAGTGGGCTCCAAGCAATTGCCTAAATTGCCTGGAGGAAGAGTCGTCCCTGGGTTTGCTGCTGTTGACATTTCCAATTTAAGTATACACACATACATCCATATTCCTTTTCTCATACAAACACTCTCTCTTTTTTTTTTATATAATGTGAATACACTATTAAGTTATATAATTTAGTAGAATCAGTATTCAATTTATTATGAAATAATGTAATTTAATAGAGTGAGTACTCAATTAACAATAAAAGCATATGAATTAACAAAGTGTTTGCATGAAAAAGAAAGAGAGAGAGAGAGAAAGAACCCTTGCACTTGCATTAATAGAAATAATGATATGAATGTTTTAGGTCATTCTTTAAAAATATGATAACTATTGAGAATTAAATTAATTCCTAACCCTACTGGACTCGAAAGTAATCAACTTTGGAGTATTTTTCTTCTTAAAATTAAGTGTCCAACATTTTTTCATTGTAAGAGACCAACTGACTATTTTGTGTAATTTGCAGGGTTTTAATTGATGATGTCATTGAAGTGAATTAAGAGATTTTTTTTTTACTGGACGATTTATTATATATGTTCTGTGTAGACATACAAGACTGCTTCACAATAATTAGCTCAGACTTGGCTCAAGATTCAGGCTAGCCAAGCCATTTACAAAGAAGTAAAAATCAAGAAAATAAATTAATTGAATTCACCTGCGTTGTAATTGGTTTAGTGGGTGTGTGTGTGTAATCATTTAATTAATTAAGTTCACTAATCTTCTTCTGCATAATCATTAACTCCAAATATAAATGAGTTTTAGCTCTATATGCATTGTTCTGATGGTCAATGATTCTCACATGGGGTCTTGTTTTTTTCCTCCATTATCATATGCAAGTATGTTAAAAATTTAGTGGGAGGTTGAGTTTTGTTCAAAAATTTAATGCACTTCACATGGCAACCCACATGCAACTCTATTCCCTTGCCCTTACCTTCTAACCAATTGCATTCAATCATTTGGCATTTGCAGTTACTCAACTGGTATTATATCCTTAACAATTTTGTTTCCTTTCTCATAGGATAACAAGGATGCATGTTATATGTTTAATTATTTTATAAGTTTGTGTGCTTATAATTAATTGTTGTTTGATTATAATCACAAACTCTTATTGATCATAATAAATCCATATACGCTTTAATTATTGTCATTATCACAGTTATTCTTTTAATAATAGATTATTTAGTATTACTACACAGATTATTAAAGTAATTAGGATTCATCTAAATGTCAAGTGAATTCTTTTAATTATATATTTATAGTACTTTCTTATTAATCTCCTTTGCCTGAGTGTCTAATTAATTTCAGTGATAAAGATGAAACAATAAATATTTAACAATTTTAATTATATAGAATGCTTCTAATAAACTATAAATAATTTTGGTTGCATATATGTTGATCAAAAGGACTAGGATTGCTAAAGGGTTGGCATATTATCGGTTGTGAAACTGTGTTGAATGTCCTAGTTTCACATTATGTGGGTCATTTTGGTTATTATTATTTTATTTTGGTATCTTGCCCTTTTTTAATTAAATCAGCTTCAATCATTACAGACTCAACAACTACTTCAACTCCCATCTTCTTTCTCATACTAAAAGATTTAGGGTGTTTTTTAAATTAATTTCTGGCTGTCTGTACAATGAAGAATCCAGTGTACCAATAGCCAATCACTCATATACTATTATTTCTTTTATAAATTGTTATTTATGAAACAAACATATGCAAGCTTTACAATACCCAAATGCATGAGTGAATAGAAAAGTATATAATTGGATGATGGAATTAAAAAGAAAGTGATCTGTTGCTTATCAACTTTTCCTTGAACCGTTCTTGCAATATATTTTTATTAAGATTTTGAAATGTAGAATTCGTGTATATAAACAACAATGATGCTTTCTTGTATTTAACACTTTCTGATTTGCAGTAATGCAAATTCTTTTTATGTCTAACCACTATCATATGATTCGAATTTCACATGCAGCTGTATGGTCAAGGATCCACAGCTAGAATTCGACAAATCCGCCACATTGACACAGTGATCATATCAAATCTCGGCTTTCCTAAACAAACTCAAAATTAATTACAAGTATCATACTAGAATCTTAAAGAATGTTTACATTACGATACCCTTATGAATATTATCAAAATAAAATTTTAAGAAATTTTAATGAAACCTATGGTAAAAGTAACAATTACATATAACATCTCTTATAAGATAGTATAATGTTATGATAACATTAAAATCTACCAGAAATCGATAACAAAAGATTGATTTAAATATCTGGTTAAGTACATGAGATCTTATAAAGGATTCTAACAATCAATACTAAACACATTTGGGTGGGGAGAAGAGGGAAGAAAGAAAGGATAAGGACACCATGACTTTTAAAGTTTGTCATAATGAACAGGTGAATTACAACGTTTTAAGAATGGATAGATAAGTCTCAAAATATAAGACTAATGTGATTAGAGGGTTATGTGTCCACTCCTTAAATATTAATAGTCTACGTGTATACTAGTTAGATGTTTAGGTGTCATTTTGTTTTTAGAAAAATGCAGTAGTTTCTTTGGTGGAGCGGCGATGGCATGAGCCAAGTTGATTTAAAATTGTCAAATAGTAACAGAATCCACAATCAATAGTGGGCGAAATTAGACAGAACAAAAAGAGGAGAGGGATATGACAAAGCAATGGATAATTCAAAGGGCCCACCACGTGCAATGCACAACAAGCCTTGCAGCCTGCCATTGTTGGAACTTGAAAGAAGAGGAGGAAGAGAAAGAGGCTGATGATTGTTGAGCTATGCATGGCTGTCCCTTTCTCATAAGTGGTAACCCTCCTCAGGCAGCCCTCAAATCTGAAAGTGAAACACATGAGGAATTGAGGATAAATGGGAAAATGATGTCCTTACATTCTCAGCATTTCACATTTGGTCTCAGAGTAGCCATAGATATGCATGTGAGTCGGTCAACCATGAGATAAGAGTACAAGGTTTAATAATTTAATTTTATTGATAAATAACTTATTTATCGTGGTTCAAGTTCCTACACCTTCAACTATGATGTTTCGTAATGACAGTGCGTTTGATGTGAGGTGGACCTGATCTTTAAATGAAAAAAAAAGGGGCTAAAATCAATTAGATTATTCTCAATATTCATAATTCATATACGTATTAGGTAAAAAAATTCATTAATTGAGGGTTCATCTAAACAGGGTTAGGCTTTTATAAAAAGATTCGTTCATGAATTTAGGTTAACTGGTTGTGAATATGTTTTTAGCTCGTAATTATCAAACTTTAAACATTAATAATAAATAAAATATCAAATATTGATCTCCATCGAAACCATTAAAAAGGAGAAAATCCAATATTTGCCACAATAGCCACCTACGTAGTGAATAGAAAAATATTTCATTTTTTTTTTCCTTTTGACTACATATTTCCTATTGGATATACCTGCCCGCGCTTCAATAAAACAGCGCCGCCAATTGCTCACATGGGAATCGGGCTGCTGTTTTGATCAATACAATAAACCGGGGGAGCCCACGGCAAGGTTTATAAAAAAATATCGCGAGTTCCCCAAACAAATTAAAAAAAAAAAAAGACGAACGGAAAAAACAGTAAACTGATTTGTCTGAATCTAAATTGAGGAAAAATTTTAAAATATATTAAAAGTATTGTCATATAATAAATAAATAATTTTATAACATATAAATATTTATTTTAAAAAATATTAAATAATAATTATATTAAATTTAATTACATATATGCTACAATCGATGAAAATATATCAGAACTATTTTATAATTTATCCAGTAAAATGGGCTTATCCCCGTGTGTAAATAGTGGGTTTGAACAATTTCAATGTTAGCCCCAAAAACAGTGTCATTTCGACGAATCATCATACCCCCAGCATTTACCACTTTCCCTCTCCCCGCGTGTTGTATTTTTAAGTTTGTAAACATTAACCGACAAAAAAGTAAAAAATTTTACATAAATCACAGCCAGGTGATGCCTATAATTTCAATTAGATTTCATCTCAATATCCTCACTCTCCTTCGAAGTGGAATCTGGACTGTCCCGGGGAAGCAGGCCAATGAGAGGTAACGGCAACAATGAACTGAGGTTGCATAGGATTATCAAAGTTGCCAAGTTATCAAAACTGTCCTTGGTGACGCCAAAGAGCTGTGTCAAACCAGCACCTAAAAGGCCCCCAAGAACGCTACCTCCATTTGATATGGACATGAGGGTTGCAAAAAGTGTCGCTTCCATGCCTTCTGGACATAGTCTTGCTGCTAGCACAAGCACAGGCATGAAAGAAGCCTACATTAAAACTCAAAGAGTTAATATTGTATAAAGTGATTTTGTGCAAAAACAGAAGCAAAGTATATGAGCAGTGAAATTAGCACCAAGGAAGAACAAAGCTGTTTACATGCATGTGTTTCACATCAGTTTCATGAGAAGCAGACTTGCATTTGGCATATCTAACTTTTTTTCCCCCCGGCTGGTAAAAATTGATTAAAAATGGCTTCTTTGTTTCTTCTAAGCAAAAGACTAGCTTTGAGCAAAGAATCACTTATAAGCACTTCCCCAAAATTCTTGTACTATCCAGTTTCGAACACTTTTGCCTCAAAACGATGTATGCACAAATGAATCCAAAATCACGATGATTAATTACAAATGAGCTATTGCATGGTGGAAAAAGATTGCACTACCTGACTAAGAACTGTTAGTATCAAAGAATCTCCAATTGCAAACCACTCGTCACTTATCCCAAACTTCCGATTTAATCCAGTAACAAGGAAAACCTATCAAAGTAAAAGCAATAATTATGAGGTCTGAAGAAGCACAATAAGTACAAAAGCCTTGTGGAATGTCAACAGATACAAACCTGAGTCATCCCAAGAGCTGTACCAAAAATGGTGTTTGCAAGAAAAATCTTTCGTAGCGGAACATTTTTCAGAAATCCATTATACAGTCCAACACCAAGCAATGAAGCCACTGAGGTAACGAACTTGACACGTCCTAGAAACTCTGGGGTGAAACCAAGTTCATTCGTGCTGAAGCCAACAAATGAATTTGTCACAAATTTGGGATGTCTAGTACCATTATTAAAGTGAGAAGAATTCATAGCTATCATAAACGAAAGTGGAGTAAATAAAGTTTATGTACACATGAACTGCACATACGTGAAATAAAACATGGCAGAGTCTGAGTGTGGAGTTGCCTGCCACAGGAAAACAAATAAAGTTGGAAGAAAAACGTTAGGCTGCTTCACAGCCTCCCACAACTGAAACATGTTCTGTTTTGAGCTTTCAAAAAAGCTAGGATCTCCCAGAGGAAGGTTCTGCCTCCTTGATGGACCAAGCACTTGTTGTTCTTTTACAAGAACAGCTACTCCTGATGTTATCAGTGGTAGCAGTGCGGTGACACCAAAAACAAACCTGTCACATTATAAATGTCACCAAAGAAAAGAATATGAAATAAAACCAGACATGGAAAATTACAGTCTCAATCAACCACCTTGGTACCTTACACCATAAGCATCTACCATTGAACCACTAAAGTATGAGCTCACAATTCCACCAAAAGCAGATGATCCCCAACATAATGACTGAAGAGATCCTGATACACTTTGTGACTCACCACGAGCCCTTTCCACAACCATGGAATCTACAACCTACACCAAATATCAGTTCATGCCATGATTCAAGAATTAGGACTCCAAACTGATAAGAATGAAACTAATTAATACAGATTTGTTTCCCTGCTCAAAAACCTAGCAATTTGAAATGCAAAATTACAATCAAAAGCTTCTAAAACAGTTAACCATCCATAGCAACAATTAACATCCTACCACCTTGAATTAGACCACTAATATCTAAAGGTATAAGACTTGAAATATAAAAATTACATTCACAAAGGTTTATCGAAGAACTATTCATCCAATAGAATGATTAACATCCATGGCTAAGCAAATTCAATATTCATGAAGCAGAAGAAACTTACGACATCTGAGAAGGCAACGGAAAGAGAACCAAGAAGTATGCTCAAGGCAGCACTATACTTGCTCTCAACAATAGTTGCCATCAAACTCCACGAGAGTGCACCAAGTAGCCCTGATAGAACCAAGTATGATCTCCTCCGGTACCCAAAAAGTGGCAGAGAATCACTGAATAGCCAAACAATTATTCAGAAGGAAATCCAACAACCAAAAGATACCTCCCAAGTAAGCTGAAGGAAGAATGGTACACGTATTGTGATCGAATACATACCTAATGAACCCATAAAGAGGTTTAATAAGCCAAGGTAATGAAGAAAAACCAGATATCACAGCTGTCTAGTCAAACATATATAATTTGTCAGTCCCAAAGAAAGTAAGATAAATTCATACATACATACATACATATATGTGTGTGTGCGTGCGTGTGTGTGTAATTAATTTGACATAGGATTTCTGGAAAACTGCTAAATTGACCCATAATATAAGGAATAATGTACATCACCTTCATTTGATGCATAGCATGATTTTAAAAAAAGGATCACATAAGAACTTTCTACAAAAATTTTGCATAAGGGATGAAACCAGATAAACACCATGATCTCTCTCATAATTAGCAGAAAAAGGAAAATTAAGGAAGCATACCTCTGCAGGATCTAAATGCAGATCATCTTTCAAGTAAAAGTTTACAGCAAGCCTTGCAAGACCTAAAACACCTTGCACAAAATATACCATAGCAACTGCAAAATTATCTGGAGACAAATCGACCCCTAAGAATTTGGCTCCACTACTAAGATATCTACTTTCATGCGGACTAGATTTGCTAGGAGTGCTCATTTCTCCTTCAGTATCTCTTGTTAACATGTCCCCTTTTCCAGCACCTGAATCAAACAGGTATAAACAGTGTGAGAAGTTGAGCACAAGAGATGGGGAGGGAGTGAAGAAGAGGGAGAGCAAGATAGAAGATGTTCTCTTGTTGCACTGTCCCACAAACAGTTAAATTTACATAGTATACTTGCATTGAAACACATGCACACTGAGCCTGAAGTGCCTATAGTCAAACAAAAGAATAGAGTAACAAGCTATTAATTCCTACAACATTTCTTCACGACTCCTTAATGGCTTCGATGATGCATGAATACCGGAAAATAAGGCCTGAAAACATAATTCCTACTAGACAAATAAGACCTGAAAACTGCATCATATTCCTCAAATCTTGCTCTACAGATGATACCAGCTTCTGACAGATTTAAAGTTATTGTTGTCAAATAGCGAATAATTTTTCATAAGCAGTGGAAAAAACTCTAAAATTATTATCAAATAACTTAAATATTAGCAATCAGTGTGATCAGCAAGCCCTATGATGATCCCATGCTACAGGATGAGGATTGTGAGCGTAGTTATAATCTATTCAATTTCTCTGAACTAAAGGTTCGACGAATGCACCTAAATTTAAATTTTTTCTTAATTAACACCATTAAACCAACATTATCTTCCTAAATTTCTACAAATCTGCTAATCATGCTTCAAATTCCAAAATTACACGCGTAAAATAAATGAAAATAACCGGAAGTGAAGAGAGACCACACACGCACCACTCTCGTAATCGAGAAGCGACTTTTCGCTTTTATCTCGTCGAAGGGAAGGTGCCGTAACCGGAACGACAACTGACATGTCCTTTTTCTTGAACGGTTTGCGGCGATATGAACGTCGTGCTCCGGCGATGAGAGTGAGTGGTCGCCTTTGGATCCGAGAGGGTAGAGGAGAAGAGAGGGAGGTCAATGAGAAAATTTCATTTTGCAAGGGTAAGATTGAGATTGTTGAAAATGTTAAAGAAGACATTTTAATATTTTCTTCGAGAGGCATGATGTACTTTCAGTTTTAGACTGAACCGTTATTGCGTCAAATGACGTAAATGTCCCGGTTAAGTGGGTGTTTAATGATCTTTTTTTTTCCTTAAATTTGAAAAAAAAAATAAGGGGACATGTAATAGACAGCTAAGAGGATCCAGAAGATGCTATGGATGAGCAAATGGGCTGTTGTGAAAGCTTGAAGGCCCAATCAAGTAGAGAGTCCAGTTCAGGGGACCCACAAATGCCCCATAAAATCATCTAAAGAGAAATCGAGTACTTTTCGAACCAAATCAGTTCAGAATCCGATCATGACTCGAACCGTTATGGGGAACCGAATGGATTCAATTCAATTTTCAAAATTTTTATAACATTTTCTTTTATTTTAGTTCTATTTTTTATCAAAGTAATTACTTACTTTAGATACTCCATTAGAATACTTAATGATATAGCATCTTATGTGTGAGTGAATTGTAAAAATAATAAATTAATAATTAATAATAAAATCAACTAACATCATACACATGACATTAAATGATTAGTGACATATCAGTGCGTATTTCAATTAAGTATTTAAACTTAGTAAATATAATATTATTTATTTTCAAAAACTATCCTAAGTGGAGAATTGACCGTGACTCCGTGAACCTATTCTCAAAACTAAACTAATTAGTTGAGTTTTGGTTTGAGAATTTTTCCTCAACCCTACAAATTATGGCACACCACATTTTCTTAAAAATTTAACCCAAAAAAAAAATCTTATTATATACATTTATTCTAAAAATTATCATTCATTTTTCATAGGCATAATTAGAGACGTAGCTCATAGAGACCTAACCCTCTAAAAAGAATTTATTCAGTTACGAAATTATCCTTATTGATACCTATATATATATATATATATATATATTTTTTGTATATTAATTAGTTACACAACCTTTTCAACTATTATTAAATTCTTTTTAGAATTTATCCTATATCAACTTCAAGCTCTCATCTTCTAGTATCTTCTTGTCAACGTTTGGACTTTCAAAATTAAAATCAAAGAGCAAATACAAATTCCAATAAAAGAGGTAATTTTATAATTAAATAATATTTTGTATGTCTTTTTATTTTTTAGCGTTTAATATATTTTTTATTGTATTTCATCATATCTAAATTTAATAATTTCATAGGAAATTAAAGATACACCAAGTAAGGGGACTTAATGGGTCTTAGAAGAGGAAAGCACTTCTATTGAAACATAAAAAATAAAAAATCACTCCATCTAGAAAAATATTGCTAGCTTTGCCACTAGTATATAACATGATTTATTTGATTGAACTACAATACGTCTATTTTGACGAAAAAAGTCTAGGGTGCTCTTAGAGCATTATTCTTTTTCTATTCATTTTTGTACCACGCATATATTTCAACCAATTATTATAATATGTAGTATATTCACATGACAAGTACTGAACTGATAAGAAATAATACTTTGACAACAATATTATGTAACACTGCTTTATCTAAATGATAATTTGTATTATTTTTGCAAATAAATTAGTTGTTTCATTTTTTAAAATTTTTTAATCGACTTTTCATTTTATTTATTTATTTTATGATTGAGCTATCCAAAAGATATAATTTGACAAAAATACACAACATAATTCTAATAGTAAGTTCTGTTATCTCTAACTTTCAACAATGAATTAAGGTAGTGTTTACTTTTTAGAGTGAGAGTGTGAAGTGTGGATTCCTCCCACTTCAGTGTTTACTTACCTTAAAACAGGGGGGAGTGGGAGTGGGAATCCGTGGGTCCCACCTAATTTTGGAGTGGGGAGTAGGATTCCTACTCCCATGGGGGGAGGTGGGAGTGGGAATCCACTTCCCCCTCTTCCCATTTTATCCCTATAATTAAATAAATAAATAATATTTTAAAAAATAAATAAATAATATTTAATAAAATAAATAATATCATATTTATTAAAAATAATAATTATATCATATTTATTTTATTAAATTTAATAAAATTAAAATAAATAAATATTATATTTAAATTAATAATATTAAACATTAATTTTAATAAATATTAATTATTTATTTAATTAATAATAATAATAAATATTTTATTCTAAAAAATATTAATTTTGTACTATATTATCAATAATAATATTTCATTTGTGTTGCTATTATTAATAATTTTTATTCACATAATTTAAATTTAAATTAATAAAAAATTATTATTTACATAATTAAGAATATTAGTAATTATTATTAATTTAGAAATATAATAAAATATTTATTTTATTTTCCAAATATTTTTATTAATTTTTTAATTACAAATTATAATTCTGTATATAAGGATAAAATTATAATTTAAAACAATTTACTCCCAATCCAAAACAAAATAAACAAATAATTAGTATTTTAATTGACAATCCATACTTTCATTTAGTCTAAGTAAATACCATACTTCCACTCCCACTCCACACTCCTAATCCAAGGATTCCCACTCCTCAGAATTCCCACTTCAATGCAAAAAGTAAATGCAGCATAATAATCTAAATCATTGCAGTGAAATTTGTAGCGATACCAACTCAATATCGTTGTCCAAATGTGAGTTGTAATCTAACAAGAAGAAATATGAAACTTGTGAGTTGTGACCTAATATTTTATGACTTTAAATTTTTAACGTTCTAAATTTAATTAATAACAAAATTATATATGAGCTCTGCAAAAAAAAATACAAACTCACGACATTAGAAATACGAGAGGATGTAATTATGGACAACCATAAACTAAAATCATGACAATTACTGCTAAATTTCCATAATATTTTTAAAGATGTTAATTCCAGATGGGTGGTTTATCAAAACCCCATAATCAATATGAAATTATGGAAATTTAGCAGTAATTGTCATGATATTGATTATTACCTGTAAATCTCTTTCGCTTGACGCTTCTCTAAGTCATTCAAAATGTAATCAATAATTAATCAAAAGTCAACATTGGCGATGAACAAGATCTCACTACTGATGAAAATTAACCAATCACATCGCAAATTTTTGAATAACAGCTGGAGAAAAAAAAAATATAATGAAACGAGAGGCAAATGGTCCAAGATTTGGTGGCATGTGAAGTTTCTGAATTGGCCGCTGGCAAAGAATTCGTCCATTCACTTGATCACGAATAGACGGCTGCGGGACTACGAGGAGGCCGCTTAAAGGCAGGACTCAGCACTTAGGAACCCTTTGTGCCTTTAATTTGTCGCGAAAACTTTTTGGATCAGTTAATGCATACACTCTAGTTGAATGCTCTCATCTTCTTTCTTTAAGTTATATGTAAGATTGTTCAGTTTTCTTGTAGATCCAAATTTTCTAGACTATAGATTTGGAAGATTTTTAAGCTACAAAAGATGGATTTTTGCAGAAAGTTTGTGTTTAAAACAGTTGGATTTGCTGAATTTATGGTGGAGTAAGGCTACCCAAAAAGAGTTGATCTATATGATATTTTTCTTGATGTAGTTCTAATTTATTACGTGCGCATCAAATGTTAGTAGAGATATCTCATAAGTCATAACGATATTTTAAATATAACGTCATTCTCTTTGGTCTTCAGTAAGGTTAAAATAATTCAATCAATTGCTTATTATAATAAATATTCAACAACAAACTTGATATGCACCGTGTTAAATTAGAACAATATGTGTTGTATTCATGTTTGTTTTAACGAAATTCTATCTAAAAATATGTAATGAGTTATGTTTGTAAATATAGGACCTAAAAGTTATGGCCTTATTAAGGGAAGGTTTTTAAAATTGGGTAATTTTTAAAAACCTCCCTTAAGGTTTGAGATTGTTGTAAGTAGATGGTTAAAATTGTTTTATTTGTAAAATGCCCCCTGTCGTCAGTTAAATTTTTTCTTGACCGGTAGTTGACTTTAAAAATACAATATTATCCCTGGTGACAGTCCGATCCTTTGCAACTCTCTTCAGTCAACTAGCAAGCATCCCATGAAGTTGAGATTAAAATAGCAAAAATGGTCGGCATTTTCCGGCGCTCCCTTTCATTCCCTAACAAACATCCCAACCATCCACCCATGTCTCATCACATTAGATCCATCAGTCTTCCGTGCAGATCACACCCTTTGGTTTCCCAGATCAAAGATGAGATCAGCGAGCTCAAGACTTGGTCTACTAAACCCGATAACAGAACATCATCTTGGCTTTGTGACGGCTTGAGCCGTCTCAAAGACGTTCATGATTCTCCGCATGAAATTCTCCATCTTCCTCAAACACAAAACTCTCTTCGCAATCAACACGAGTGGGTTGATTACAAATAAATCACCTCTGTTAAAAAAGCACGGCAGGATCTCAGCACTGGCATTAAGAACCACATCCTTTAGCAACACGCTCATTTAAGGCCAAATCTCCTTGAGTGGGCAGTCTTGCTTTGTGGGTAGTGTGCAGGACTCATTTTCTTAAGTTCTTCATGGATCAAAATTAGCTCGAGCAAATGGCAGTTCACAGAAATTGAGACCATTTCACAGTAACTCCAAGGTGGGACATGGCATTATATTGACATGGGAGTGTTTTGGCAAACAACTACATTATATCCAACTTTTCTTGATGGGCAAGGACTAAAATGGTGCAGGGATCAAACTTCCATGGATAGTCAAATCAAATGTCTAATCACCAGTAATTACCGCAAGAACATTTTCCATCTTGGAAGTGATGGAATCTCATGTTATCTCTCACAACAATCTCCCTCCCTGTGACTTGAGATGTACCACGCATAAACAAGTGACAATCTTCACATATTCTCAGGTTCTTCATAATCCTTACAGTGGCACCAGGGCTTGTAGTCAGCAACCCAAATGCCAAAGCTAGCTTCTCACTATGAGTCATCAGTATTCGCTTCTTCTCCTCATCGCTCACATCATAAAGCACAGAGCGGAGATTTGGCTGGTATCTATCAGCCTGTAATCTATCCAGAAGGTCCCCCAGTGCCTGCTAAATCTCAGTGGATCGCACTGTCACCAGGGATAATATTGTCTTTTTTAAGTCAACTACCAGTCAAGAGAAAATTTAACTAACAGCAGGGGTCTTTTACAAATAAAATGATTTTGGCCATCTACTTGCAACAATTTCAAACCTCAGGGAAGTTTTTAAAAATTACCCATTTAAAATTCCAGTGCCTAAAAGTGTGTAAATTTGGGATAAAATATCAAATGGGTAAAGTTGGAGGCGTAAAACTATAACTAAAAGTTAATCTATAAGGATTAACATAATCAAAATCATGGTCATGTCCGTGATTGCTGAAAGCTGAATTCATCTTTCTCTTCCTTTTCACTGGGAAAATAAAAAGGGGAAAAGGAAAATTGTTATCTTGGCCTAATTTCATTCATATCTTGTTTGTACGACGGAATAAAAAAGAAATATGTAACAGTACCTGCTTTAACAGCAACTTGATTGATTCCTTCTTCTTCTTTTTTTTTTTTTTTTTCCCGAGAATTTAACCTTTTGTTGGGAGAAATGAAAGTTGGGTGGGCATCTCTATGATAAGTTTGGTTTACGGCTGATGTGTTATCTTATTATAATGTTGCTTGAATTGATTTGTCAATAATTTAAAATTGATACATAATAATTACACCCTTGAATGATTCACTAATCTGATCCCTTCTTAAAATTAAAATAATCAGTCTTGCGTCAGTGTGCTATTAAAGAAACTGAACTTACTCCACGAACTGCTCGATAAAGCTTGACAAATATGATTAGATATGAAGAAAGAGAAACATACATCAGAAAATAGAAATTGAAAAGAAAAGAATCTGCTTCACTTGAGGTCATTGGTCCTATATTATTGTTTGATGTGATTTTTAATATAATAAGGTGAGTTGGTGCAACAAAATTAAAATAAAAAGATAATGTAAGCTTTAAGTCATAATACTCCTACATCAACGTTGAAAGACAAAAACTTTGGACATTTACCCAACACCAATATCTAAATTATGAATCACTTAAACAAAATCAAAATTAACAAGGGAGGAGCCAAAAATAAAAGGACATAACCAGATTCAAATGTCCAGGATATTCAATATACAAATCCACCTTAATTCCGATGCTTTTGGCCTTAGATGATGCATTGAGTTTAGGATTCAAATGGTTACTTACCCCCCTTGTGTTATTTTTTTGATACTTGAAACAAAGTTGGTGACTATGAAGATCAAGTGCTATAAACATCATCAGGGTCCAATTTGTCCATTCCCTCCTCTTCTAACATCATCTCCTGGAATCTGCATTCTTGGCTGCAAAATGCTTTCTCTCCCCTGCAATAGATCAGAATCAACATCGATCACATTAACTCTCTGTCTGATATTTGATATTTGATATGTGATACAAAAGCTACAGATGAAGGTAAAAGTTGACGAATGTTTGATAAACATCACTTAAAACAGTCGTGGGGTATAATCAGTTGTGCCAAATTGAGAAACAGCATAAAAGGAGCCTGGGCAAAAGAAAACAGAGCCAAAAAACACTTCAAGTTGAATTGCAAAGATGTACTGCACTAACTTGGGTGAATACTAATGTTCTTTTATTGGAAAAGTTACCAATATAAGAGACTAAAGAGTGAGATCATTAGCACTGACTTCTATAATTACTCATAAGTAAGATCAAAAGAAAGCCAACCCACAAAAAAGAAAAAATGAAACGCCAAAAAAGGACACTTGAAATCTTAAACAAACCTGTACATGTAAATGTCTTTTCCAGGGCCAAGATTCTTCTTGCAATTGTAACAAAAGCTGAGGAAGCTCTCAGATGGGTAACTAAACCGGTCATCAGATTTAGACATGAACTCATTACTTTCCTTTCTCAAGGAAGAGAAACCAGCTACGCCGCAGCAGCTCTCAACAATGCAATTATCAAAAATATGAGTGGTTTTGGGATTGGGGCCATGAGAAATGACACAAGTGTAGTCCTCAGAGAGTTCCATCTCAGTGGCCGAGAGGCAGCCTGTGAAAACCTGAGGAGAATTGCTTGGTGTCACAGAGGAAAATGAACTACCCAATTGGTTTCTTGTTTTGATACCAAACTCAGCTGGGGATTTAGGAGAATCTTGTGGGGAAAGAACAGAGGAAACAAGAGGAGGGATTTGGATTTTTAGCTGTGATCCAAAAAGCACCATCCTTGTTTCAGTTTTTGGTTTATTGGGGTCTTGAATTTCATCTTTGACCACATCAACAATGCCAAGGCAACCTATCCCTCCTTTGGACTCCAATTTGTGCCTGGTTTCAGGTTCTGGAGTCTTGGGTGAGTGTTGTGTATTATTTGTTAATTCAGACCAAAAGGGGTTCTTGAGGATTGAAAATGGTTTGCTATTATCAAGAATTGAAGTTGGGCTCATCACAGAAACCTCAGTTTCAGCGAAACCCTTTAAGGTTGTTAATCCAGTGAATAATCTTGGAAATGAAGTTGGCTTCCTGTTGATCTTGTCTGAGCTTGGAGATGCAAGAGACCCATTTTCTGCCATTAACACTTGCTTGTAAACTGCAAGACAGTGGAAAAAAAAAATTGATTCAAAAATCGGAAATCTGTATAATAGAGAGAAACAGAGGAAGATAACTTAATCTAATTACCTGAAAGAGTTTTCTTTTTTGGTTTTAAATAGGGCTTATAGATACAAATGGGTGAACGTACAGTCAAAACAGCTGTCTATGGAAAGGCCAAAAAACATAGAACCGAAAATAGGATCCATTGAGGCTACACTTTTGCTCTCCCTGTGACTCTGCTATAGTTCTGTAACCTCCATTTTGTAAACAGACCGAGGAAAATTAAACCAAAGGAAAGTATCAGAACTGGAAAAGCCTTTTACTTTTTTCCCCGACTTTATCACACTTTCTTCCCAAAATTTCTCAGAAAGAATCAATGATCACCGATCAAGTTACAGAACCGAGACGCACGAGTCATGATCAAGAGACCAGACGTGCCAAATGCATCAGCAAAGACAACAGAACTAAAGACCCTCTCTGTTTTGGCCCTTTCCGCTAAAATGCTTTTCACCATAAAGATTCAAAGGCTTATATGCAAACAAACGAACAAAACTCACTTAACATAATAACAAAAACAAAACATGACTTGATGAATAGTGTGAGTTTAATTAGCTAGCTCTTGAAATCACCCCCTACTAAGACAAATTCAGTTTTTGGTGAGAGAACGTGAGCGTGAGAGAGCTAGCCAGCTCGTGGGATTGAGGGAGGTGATTATAAAGACGCGTGTTTCTGTGTGCGTGTGGGAGTCAGTAGTGGCTTTGTTTGATAAAACCACCCATGACCATTAAGATTTCGAAAATGGAAGTTTTTTTAATTCACGTCAGGTTTTGCGGGTTTCTGTTTCTCTCTTTGCAGTGTTTGATCAGCAGAATTTTTGATAGCCGTGGGCCACCACCTGCCTTTATTTCTCTGTGTAAATGGGATGTGCGAATATTGAAAAACGTAAACACACACTCGAAAGCTGACGAGACTCGCCAACTGAACCGTACAGTACCGAGATTTTAATCAGGCATTTTACTATATTTAACGTTCGATCATTTGATCTTGAGCTTCATTGGCTCTTTCGTCGGCTTGGCGCGCTTGTTTTGGTGCCTTTACAAAAATCGCCCTTCTTTAGCAAAAATTTTAAGAAATTTTAGGTGACAATAGTCGATAACGATCATTAATTATTGTTGACAGCAAAATTTAGCATCTTGAAGTGATCAGGTAATAAAAAAGTCAATATTCAATGATGTCGTTAGACGAAAGAAACTTTAAATTCGATGACTTTATTTGTAAAAGAAGAAAGTCGTAAGGATATCGGTAACATCCTCCGATATTTAAATCAAAGATTAGTAAATTGTCAAAATAACTATTCAAAAAAGAGAAATAATTTTCAATTTCTATTTCAAGTGTCTTAGAAATATTTACCTTACAAGAGGCTGGTCAATTTATAATGAGATCGTTTTGAATTCATATCATGTTTTTTTTTTTTAAAGAATTCATATCATGTTTTTTTTTAAAAGAATTCATATCATGTTAGAATACTTGAAGAGGTGGCATGTATGCAAAATATTCATAATTAAGATTGGGGAGTAGCATCTTAATTGTAGATTTTTAGGTTTTCTTTCCTAGCGAAAGTGATCAATAAAATTGGTACAATGATTATGAGCAATCACTAATCTATTTGGGTTTCTATCTATATTTTAGTGCATACTTACATTTGGGGACATGCTCTTATGACTCACAGTTGGCTTTAAAGTTCAAAATATAACAATAGTAATCATCAAATAAAAGTACAAATTATTAGAATAAGAGAGCAGAATTTTTTTTAAAATTTATGTTTTGGTGTGTTCGTGTGAGAAAATATACATATTATGACAATATACAAGACTTTTTCAATATTAGAAGTTTCTTTATTAATTATAATTTATAACATATGTATAAGGCTCTGGCTAAGTTATGTTTAACGTAACTTACGGCACACACAAAAACAGTACACAATAATGTGACCTGCTATTGTTACTGTGTGTGACGCCGGCTCCTCTTAACAATAAAAATAAGCGCATTATTTTAAATACAAACTCTAATTACACTAATCATGAGCTAATTACCAGGGAAGGAGTCGGCTCCTATCAACTCAACCCAGGCCCATGGTCCCACAGCTGAGTGCCAATTGTGGTCCGTTTAGTTAGTGTATAGCGGCGGGACCCACTTCTCTCCTTCGCCGAAATGAAGAGTTGCAAGTTCACGGGCCAGCAAAACTGTGTGTGTGCGCCATCATCAATCATCACGCGATCGGAACCCAAACGGCGGGCTACGTACGCCATCCCCCCCACGGGTCCCACTCTCACTCTCAGTTTCAAAGGCCCAGCAAGCACTCATGGTCCAACCCAGACCCACCTCTCTTACCCGGCCCCACATTACCACGTCTTGTTTTCGTGTCATCGTCTCTCAGCACCTGTTTAGTTAATTATTGGTGGATTAATGAGATTATCAACCGCATGAAAAGACTGAAGTGTCCTTAGAGAACGCATTGATGATGGCCTTCTGGGGAAGGAGTTTACTGGGAATTTGATAAGAGAATCTGGAGGGCTCCAGCTGAAAATGATTACTGCTACGGTGTTTATGATGGACGGTCTATGACAGTATGACACTGGCCTCTATGTTGGGTTACAGGATCCAGACCCAGGGACAAACAAACGGTCATAGCCAGAATTTTTTGACCTTTTGTTACGCAACTTGCACACATTAACGGAAAAAACGGCTAAAAGAAAAAATCAGCACGCTCGGTGGGACTCGAACCCACAATCGTCTGATTAGAAGTCAGACGCCTTATCCATTAGGCCACGAGCGCCTTTCATTTGTTTAGGTATCCCTTGATTAATATGACTGCAAAACAACGATAGCAAGTGGCTCTCCCTAATCAAAATAAAGGAATGTTAGCATACAAAGAGGTACAAAATTTACATTTAAAATATCATGATACAATCAACGGCAACAAGAAGCTAACTAGTAGTAAATACTTTTTTCCCCCATAATCAATATCACAATTACATAACTTTTGTTAATGAGTAAAATGCAAGTTCTACATCAATTGAGATTCAAATTTTATATCTCAATTATAATTTAATATCACTATTTAGATAAACTACTAAAACTAGATTGCAAAGGGAAGAGAGTTTAATGTCATCCTCCATCTCCAATTCTTGTGAGGAAATCACAATTCTTCTAAAACCTTGGAAAATACACAATGTTACATAGGTGTATTCTAGTTAATATGGTAAAATCTATTATATATGTTGAAAATGAGAAGCATGGTGTTCAAACTATGCTCACAAACAGTGGAGAGAGATTTAGGCTACTATATATTGTGCTAAATAATAATAATAATAATAATAATAATAGAAATCCCAAGGACGAGTGGTTTTTGAGCAACTTTCTTCAGTTAGTCACTCAAATTTAAATTTAGAAGAGGTAAGAAGATAAAAATCAATTTGGACCTTACCCAAAATTTAAAAAAAAAAAAGATTTTAAAGACATTAGAATTAGTAATTTAATAACACCAAATTTGTTATTATATTACAGAATTAATAAGTAAATTTATTAATCAAAATGTATTTACTGTTTGTCTTTTACACTATGCTCAAACTTTACGGAGATGTATTTTTCATTATTTTAGATGCCGTCTTATTGCATGCGCTTGGATTACTATAGAATTTTCTCATGTTATTCGGCAATTGATTAATTCCAATAGCGATAACTGGAATCAGTTCATCCATATAATACAAGAATATATAGTTCAATTCATTTAATTCAATCAGGACTAATTGTATTATATTATGTGCAATGCAATTATTGTGAAATCGAAACGATTAAAAGTTCGACGAGTTTGCAATCTTGCCAACACACAAGCCCATAGCTTTAGTAAAGTTTGAGCACATTTTATCATGTGTCATTAAAGCCACTTAGAGATTAACAATAAGCAAATCCCGAGGGATATGATCATAAATTTTGGAAATCGTATAAAACAATACAATCTTACACATGTTTCCTTACAATCTTTTAATTTGTTTCTAACACCAAACAACAAGGTCCATGACTTGAATTTTTTTTTTCCTTTTTTGTTACTTAATTTCTTCGAATAAATATTCTTGGACAACAACAAAACATTACTCGTACAATTCAAGAACCATCATTATTTATTTTATTCAATGTTTACTCAATTATTAGGGGTAAAGTAAGAAAAGAATAATGATGCCTATAAGTTAGCTTTTGTTATAGAAAGACTCTAGCCTTATTAATTTATTCTAGCTTTGGACCCTCAAAATCATGTATATGTGGTCAATGCATTAATTACTAATTATTTGACACCAAGATAGTGACATTATGCACTAGGAAAATAATAATAATAATAATAATAACAGGGGGGGAAAAAAGAGCCTAGCTCGAAACCTAATGTTGCATGAAATCTCACTGCATATAAACTCTAAGTTTAGGTCTCACTTTAATAAGCTATCTGCCACAAGCTATAAATAATATTTTGTCAATCAAACGGCGGCCAAAAATCTTAAATAACGATCGAAACCTTGATACAGACGATGCATCCAACATGCTTTTAAAACACTGGTCCTTACCATTTATGATTTATTATTATTATTATACAATCCTAATTCAAAATAGAAGCTTCGTGGTCGGGAAAAATTAAAAAAAAAAAACCAAGAAAAATAAGGGAATTAAATAATTTTAACTACTTTTATATGTAAATTATGTCTTACTTAAGGCCACCTCTCGAAGCTTCTGTTTTGTTTAAAAAGGTTAGTTAATGTGTGGTAGCAAGAGGGTAAAATCTTTTATAATTTAATTTGATTGGTTTTGATAATTCTTATATATGGATTAAAAGGTACCATATGTTAAAAGTTGAATATTTTTCTTTTAATCAGGTTCGGAACTGTAACAAATAAAAAGTGCTTGCTGATAATTTACGGTCATTGTTGAAATTCACTTCTTTGAATAACTTAGTGGATTATTTGAAAGAGAGAATTTTCTTACAGAAGTTCTTTCGCACCAATAAATAACTTTTCTTCTTTAAAAAGACATTGAAAATGTTTCCATGATGTTCTTTTCCATCCTAATCTAGTGGGTGCCCTTTCTCTTTTCAATTAGTACTGTGGATTGGCCACGTCCATGGAAAAAAAGATATTCTTTTCTCGTTCTCAGAGTTGCTTTGTATTTTGTGGTGCAATTTCACTTTTGTGAAATGTAAAGCTAACTTGAGCAGACGAAGTCAATATCCTAGTTTTTTTTTTTCATTTATTATTAATAGGACATATGTGTTGTGTTGTTAGTAAGTTAATATATACCATATATAATGTGACGTCGATAGCTAGAACCCTAACCCTAGTTAGAACAAAGTGGGATTACTTCAAACTTTTTCTTCATTTTGTAACCCTAATTAGGAGCAAACAATCATGGGCCACAAGATTATCTTCCTTATAACATCATGATTCAGGATTGTGATCGGAGGACCCACACGCTTTTGATAATCTCTCTCGTCTTTGTTATTGAGTTGATGAGGGTTTTTAAGTTTTGTATTTTGCAGGTGGCTATTGACCATATATATTAGTTTTTACAACTTAAAAAGTAAAACACGAACCTTGAGTTATAATAATGTTTCATTTGTATTAATATATTTTCAGTATGGTAAACCCTAGCTTTTGTTAACAGTACATATAGGGGTGCCTCTTCAAGAGGTACTTGGTAAACAAGTAAAAAGTAAGCTCAAAAATCGTAATCAACTGATGATCTACTGTGACTCCAATGGCAGGACACCATGGGACCCGTGTGTCCATAGTACTGACTAATTATACCAAGTCATTTGTCTGCGTTGATGAATGATTTTGAGGACCCGTAACTGACATGAGAAGATTTGATAAGACGAAAGATTAGCCACCACTTTAAATTAAAACAGTTTTTTAGTGCAGAGATGTTGTTAATTTCCACCTTGAGTTGTTCAAGACGTCAAAGTTTGTAATCTTAAGTGGGATTAGATATGGAAAATGGATTGAGTCGATCGTCATAAAATGTCATTCATCAACTTAATCACTGCAATTTCATTTGATTTGATACCATTTTATATATGACATTCGAGCTATCTTATATATATGGACCTGTCTATGTTACAGATTCTGTAACAAACATCTCCCGTCATCCCACCATCCGATTTTCTTTTGTTTAGTTTCTCACTCCACACATCCAACGGCTGATGCTGCAGTCTGTACCTTACAGAATCTGTAACGTAGTTTTGTCCATCTTATATTTGTTAACTCAATGCATATATATCTACAGGGTTCACTTATTATTATGTGAATTTTAAAATCTCTCGAGTAGTATAAATTTTTTTTAAGGTTTAAACCCTTATACATGCGGGTAGGAAAAAAAAATAATTTTCAATTATACTACACTTTAAAATAGTTAAAAAAAAAAAGGACTGACTGGTAGTATTTTGTTAAATTTGTTAGAAAGAGCCAAATAAATTCATTTAAGAGAAAATCTTTATAAGATATGAGCAATCTGTTATCTGTGCGTATATCCAATAAACTTTCAAATCATATCAATACATGGACTATCAAATGAATCAACCATAAAGTGAGTGAAAAAAAATTTAAGACATGTGGCGTAGTTTTATCGACCATACGTGATATGCAAGATTTTCTTCTTGTTTGAACGCCAAAGGTGATGTTAAAAGTTCTTTTGGTAAGCACTTGCACCTTGGCTTGAGTAGTATAGTTTGTTAATTTATATATCTATTTATTGAAAAATAAATAAACTTTACAAATGACAACAAATAACATCTACTTGATTGCTAGTGTTATTTATCAAACACATAGCCATCTTTTTTTCTTTTTCAGTACATATAAATTTTTATTTCACAAGAACTATCACTCAAGAACCACAATATCAGATTACCAAAAAGAGATGCAAGTTATTCAACACAATTCAATTCATTGGAAACCTTTTTCTAATTCCGCTTAGATTCAATGATCATAGCTAGCTAATAATCCTTTTGTATATATCTAACTTCCAACAAGATTATGATGTTGCTAGAACCTCCAGAATCAAAATCTAACACTAGCTCGCACCAAATCTAACTATCTTAGCCAAATGAATATGAAAAGTAAAGCTAGACCTCCACCGGTCTAAGCTCAACATTGCCATAATCCAATCTCAAATCTGATCAATTAATTCATTTAGAGTCTTGTTCGTAGATAGATAAAAACTTTTCACCTAAAAAAAAAAGAAAAAAAAAAAGAGAGAGAAGTAGGTGGCACAGTTTCAATTATTGTCTTTATTTATGCTTCCACATGGAAATTAAATTAAACCGTAGAATTCTGTAGGACCATTACACTAGGGCAATTTTCAGATGTCACTTTTAATAGGTTCTTAAGTGCAGATGGCCCCAATCCCCGCATTAATCTCCATTTTCACCAATGTCCATTTTTCTTATTAATTGACAAAAATAATTGCAGAAAGAAACCGTGCTGATTGGCACCCTTCTTCTAAATAAACCGCACAGAAATAGCCCACTAGTGGCCCCGCAAGCTATGTTTTTAAGTGCTAGTCCATTTCTGCGTATATTTAACATAGCAGCAGTCTAATCCAAGGCTTAGGGACCACGTATACACGACTCTTAACTTACAGACTTGTTGAAATAATTACGGGCGTTAACATCACACATTCAATTTCTCTGCAATTCTGTCTACTGAGTGCCGAGTATAGGATGTTGGATATTAATTTTATGGAGGTAAATGTCAGAAGCGATCAACTCTATGGGCAGAAACAAAAATTGGGTAATCGAGTTGCGCATTTTAATCTAGCAAATTGGCTTACTCACATCACACTAAGTTGGATTCAACCATATTCTTTCTGGCAGTATTTTGGTGTACGTTACCGGCATTGATCATGATCAAGATCGGCAAGTGACTACCAAAACAGCTGCTGCTAAGTATAGCGGGCCCCAAACTCTCAGTTGGACTATCAAGTTATGCAAAAGATAATGGAAATTTGAGAGTTAATTAGTAATACAAGAAGATACAGGATTGTAATAAAAAATTTGATTTCCAACGGAGAGTAAGGGGCTTTAACTGAGTCATTCCGCTCAATTGATTGATGTCAGAGGCAAGCAATTAATACCCATTTGTCCCAACTGTGTAAAACGTAGAAACAGACTTCAGTTCGGTTCAATCAAAAGATTCAGGACTACCATTCCCATCTGATGTTGCTCCAAAGTCACCAGTTCCAATGTCATGTGGCCCATTTTTCTGCAAAAATGCAGAATTACGAATTATAGAGACACAGTAACAAGTATTGCGGCCCAGCCCGCTTAAATTTCCGTCCTTGGCTAGCCTCTGCAAGAAGCTTTGCTCCTGCAAAACCTGTATCGGAAATCCATTGTTGACTTTTACGTTCATAATTGATGTAGGCACTATCAAAGGCCAGAGAGTGTACTATCTCGAGCCTAATCTGTTATTCATACGATATTTGTTGATAAAGAAATTTTTCAATGAGGGTATGTCACTGGTTTTTTTGATTGTCTGCCGTAATAGAGTGTTTGTAAATCGATTCTAATGTTTATTAAATTATTATAGATGAGCTGTACTGAAATTCAATAAGTTTGTAGTACAGATGAACACAAAAGACATAAAGGAGTAGGCTCCATTTCATTATCTTATAGAAGCTTATCAGTTGAAAGGAAGCTATAAACAAACATGTCTCTAATTTCACCTTTACAGAGCCCATACTTCCTTAACAGACCTTCTTTCACGAATCCCAACTTTCTCTAACACTCTTTGAGAGGCCTTATTCTCCAATTCTACCAAAGCATGCAGCCGGACCAAATCTGGGATTTCATCAAACACCTTTGAAAGAGCCATTTTCAAAGCCAATGTGCCCATCCCTTGGCCCCAGTATTCTGCAGCCACAGCATAACCAATGTGGGCTCTGCATCGATCATCATCAGATTCTGGTTTGATCGAGATATAGCCAATTGAACGGTCGTCCATGCAAATGGACCGGCGCCAAGGGTGTGCTATAGCAACCTTTTCAAGATATGCTAACGCCTCTTCCCTGGAAGTAATTGTGTCCCATCTAAGATATCTTGTGACTCTATCGTCACTAGCCCATAATAAGAAGTCATCTACATCAGAAAGATTGAATGGACGGAGGGAAATTCTTGACGGGTCCATTGAAACGGGGCTCCAAGGAGTGATCTGAGACTGGGAATAGTTCACATGGACATGGCATAGTACATAGTATTAAAAAATGGACCATCTGTCGTTTAGATATAGAGAACTGGAGCTATTCACCATCCCAAGCTCATCACCGAGGATTTGACATTGCTGGCCGCGCTGTTGATCAAAGTCCAAACAGAAAACAATGATATGTTTCAGTGCGATTTTGGGCCCTTTAAGTCTTTAACCAAAGAAGACAGAAAGTGAGAAGGTAAAACATTACAGCATAATACTCCTTAAATGATAAAACAAATAACCAGTAAATAGGTAACTTCTACTCAAACTATATCGCTGTAGCTAGATAAAAGTAAGTAAGTTAAAAAGACAAGTGTTGAAATTTTCTCGGTCGACATCAACACGGAGAGGACCCTCCTCTTAGGAATTGTCTAATTGCCTTTGGGAAGTAGTCAACAACGGCGGCCATAATTCCACACGCATAATTTTTATCTCCGCACAAGCGGCCAATATTAAAAATAAAACAAACCTACTTGCTCTCCACGCCAAGCAACCAAAGCCTGGAAATTTCTTTCGGCGATTCTCTTATAATATATAAAGCAAAGCAAAGCACGTACTCATCAGTTGACCTCTTTTTAAGTTTGTAAAATCATCACCTCCTGTTAGCCAACACAACTTGGTATTGCTAATCAAATCTTGATAAAGAGTACAAATGGAAGAAGAACTCCAGAAATTAACTATAAATGAAGGCAAGGGAGGCAGTGAAAGCAACATCGAATTGTCGTCGGATATATCTCTGAGGCTGCTAGACGCTTCGGACATTGATGATTTCATGGTGTGGGCTAGTGATGATAAGGTGACTCGTTTTTGCTCGTTTGATTCTTACACAAGCAAAGAAGATGGCATCAACTACATCAAAAACACAGTTTCTCGTCACCCCTGGCTTAGGGCAATTTGCGTTAACAATAGGCCAGTTGGTTCTATTTCAGTGACTCCGAATTCGGGGAATGACAAGTGTAGAGGTGAGCTTGGCTATGTTTTGGCTGCTGACTACTGGGGCAAAGGGATTGCTACAAAAGCTGTGAAGATGGTAGCTAATACTATATTTGATGAATGGCCACATTTGGAGAGACTTGAGGCTCTGGTAGTTGTTGATAATGTAGGCTCACAGAGGGTACTGGAGAAGGCTGGATTCACAAGGGAAGCTGTTCTTAGGAAGTATCTCATTTTGAAGGGAACGACTAGAGACTGTGTCATCTTTAGCCTTCTGTCTACTGATCCCAGAAACTGATTGCTTGCAAATTTGTACTTTTTAATCTTGTTTTCTCTATTACTTGCATTGATTAGGATGAACATATTTGATTTTAGTGTCAAGATCTTTCAGCTCATTTGGAAAAGAATCAGGTCGCTTGCATGTCACTATGAATCATCTCTTTTGTTCTTAATAAAATCAGTGGCGCTCAATAATTTGATTAAACTTTCATGCAATGAATATCAAGATTCACATCTTATTGAACACTAATGAAGAGAAGCAAAGTTCAAAACACTTTTATCACCAAAAAATAAATGAATAAATAAGTAAATAAATAAATGATCAAATGAATATTGTTACAACAAAAATCTGAGCAATACAAGATAAACGTTGTAGCATCAATTGTCTTTCTGTTCAGAATTCCGGCCTCTTTCAATGCCCTTCTAAATCCATATTATCAATATCAACAAGAGCTTCCAGTCTCTCCGTATCTAATAGCTCTATAAGAACAGTAACAGCCAAAGAAGAAGAAAGGCAAAGAAAAAAAAACTCTTCTCACGCTTTGTGGTAATGCCTTGGCTTCAATACTTTGATCCTAAAGCATAGCCGACTAGCAATCAGCACCGATCAGTGGCTTAGCCCTGTCCTCGACTTATATATCCAATCAGATCAAGGTACATGAATAATTTTATACCGTGTGATTGTGATCTTTTTTGTTTCTTATCCTTTTGTACCATTTTTAATAAGCTTTATTGTTTTACTCGTTTTTGTTTCATTATCCCTTTGTACCATTTGCAATAAGCTTTTTTGTTTTATGGCCAAAACCCACGTATATAAAAACCAGTCAACAACCCAAAAAAAGATAAATAAAAAAATAAAATACATGGAAGTAAGCAAAATATGAAGAAATCTGCTTTCATTTTCAATATTTAAGCAACAAGGTCCAAAAGAAACCAAAAAGAACATTTGGTTTAATTAAACTGCTCTTGCCACTTGGCACAGTAACTGAGGACGCAGGCTATGTAGGGTCAAAATTAAGCCTTCACTGCTTTGTCTGGCGTTCTGCTTTTAAATTTTTTGGGTACCTCAGTTGACCGAGATGCAGCAGCAGGTGGTGCGGTTGTTGGTGCTCCCCCAGGCCCCTGGGCTAAAGGTTCCTCCCTCCTAGCAATTTTCCTCTACCTGCTTGCCTTGTTCTTTGCCCGTTTAGCCTCAAGCTGGTCAGACAGAGTTTTCTCCCTAGCCTTCTCAGCCTTGGACTTGTGGATACTCTCCATCAAAACTCGCTTATTCTTAAATGCATTGCCCTTCACCTTCATGTACATGTCATGATACATGTGTCTGTCAATCTTCTTTGCTTCCCTGTACCTGCGGAGCAAGCGCCTGAGAACACGCATCCTTCTCATCCACAGGATTTTTGTCGGCAGCCTTGCTTCTCTCGTACCTCTGCGCTTACCATATCCAGAGTGGCGACCCTTCCTCTTAGCTTCCTTCATCCGTAGAGCTTGTGAACGGGAGTGAATCTTGGTTGGTTTTCTGATGATAAAACCACCCTTGACCAGCTTCCTGATGTTCTGGCGTGAGTTGGCCATGGAGATTTCGTTGACTTCATTTGGATCAAGCCAGACCATCCCTCTGCCGCACTTGAGCATGCTCGCTGCGAGCCGTTTTTGGAGCTTGAGTGAAACCATCTCTCTCTTTGGAATTGGAGCTGACAGATAGAAATGTGTAGAATGTAGACAAAATGAATATGGATATCACCGTATGGCCTCGATATTATGGAAATCAAATTGAACTGTCAATGACTATGACAATCACTATTATAGTATTTATAGACGGACTTCTTGCTCCTAATCAAACCAATGGAAAGAGAGACTACAGAAGAAATTTAAAAAATGAAAAATAAAAAACAAGCATATAAACTTGCTCCCCACTCCAAGCAAAGGCAAAGTTGACCACCAGGAAAACTTTGAAACCAATTGTCACGATCTTTAATTCCTTCCAGGTAATTGCTTGTGGTCATTCTTTAATTGCATGAGGCAAGGTCCAACCAATTGGTATAATATATCTTCTTTTTAATAAGTTGTTCTTTTTCTATAAACTCATCATCTTTACTTGAGCCAATCTAACTTCTTGGGGTGGCATATACCAAAAACCTCAATTAATACCATCCCATCATTGTAAAAACTACAAATCATGGAGAGTGATTCTTCGGAATCATACATGAAAAACGGTTTTGTTGAATTGTCTCACATCTCTCTTAGGCCATTAGAACTTTCAGACAGTGATGATTTCATGGTGTGGGTTAGTGATCCTAAAGTGGCTCGGTTCTGCCCTTGGGAATCATATACTAATAAAGAAGATGGCATAAACTACATCAAAACCAAAGTTCCACAGCACCCGTGGTTCAGGGCAATTTGCGTAAACAATAGGCCAGTTGGTGCTACTTCAGTGAGACCGAATTCAGGCAATGATATGTGTAGAGCGGAACTCGGCTATGTTTTGGCCTCAAAGTACTGGGGCAAAGGGATTGCTACGCAGGCTGTGAAGATAGTGACTAAGACAATATTTGATGAATGGCCACATTTGGAGAGACTTGAGGCTTTAGTAGATGTTGAGAATGTGGCCTCACAAAGAGTGCTGGAGAAGGCTGGGTTCAAGAGAGAAGGTATTCTCAGGAAGTATTTCATCATGAAGGGAAGCACTAAAGACATGGTCGTGTTTAGCCTTCTCTCCACTGATCCTAAAACTTGATCATTAAAACAAAAATTATCTGCCTTTGTAATGTGTAATGTGCTTCGTTTGTTGGTTTTTTTCCCCTTAAATCAATAAATCATATTATTTAACATACAAATGTGGGTTCTGTCTACATCATCTGGCATTGATTATAAACTCTCGATAACTAATGATGGCGTCCTTATTTTATTGGCACTGCACTGTCACCGCTTTTGATTGGATGGCTAATTTGGTATCTTAAGATCCTTCTATTTTGATTGGATGGCTAATTTGGTATCTTAGGTACTAAGCAATCATATGCAAAGAACTCACATAAAGTAAAGACTTAACTCTTAAGATCCTTCTATTTTGGTGATCTGAAGTGGTCAAAAAGGGCAGCCGCTTACATTCGATGAGTGATGACCACTTATCATTTGCTTTTCAACTTAGTTTCCAAGCAGTTTCTTCTGGTCCCCATTCTTCCTATCTTTTCCCTTTCTTATATATATAGCCTTCCAGTAAGTTGCGTATTATGATCAATTACAGAGTTAAGCTATTGAAGGAGCATCCATGGAGGATAATTCTTTGGCATCAACCACAAAAGAAGGCGATGGGGAACTCTCCGATATCTCTCTGAGGCCAATGGACCTTTCAGACGTCGATGATTTCATGGTGTGGGCAAGTGATGATAAAGTGACTCATTTTTGCAGCTATGGACCTTACACCAGCAGAGAACAAGGCATCAAACACATCGAAAATAGAGTCATACCCCACCCGTGGTTCATGGCAATCTGCGTTAATAACAGGGCAATCGGAGCCATCTCAGTGTCAGCAAACCAGGGTAATAATAAATGTAGAGGTGAAATTGGCTACGTTCTGGGGTCGAAGTACTGGGGCAAAGGGATTGCAACAAGGGCCGTGAAGGTGGCGAGTGACGCGATATTTGCCGAGTGGCCGCATCTGGAGAGACTTGAGGCTCTTGTAGATGTTGAAAATGTCGGGTCACAGAAGGTGCTGCTCAAGGCTGGGTTCATGCAAGAAGGTGTTTTGAGAAAGTATTTCATTCACAAGGGTAAAACTAGAGACATGATCATGTTTAGTCTTCTCTCTACCGATCCCAGAATTTGATTATGATGATTTGTTTTGTTTCTCCAAGCGAATGCTCTGTTTATTTATTTAATTTCCTTGATTACATTTGCTTAAAATTTTAAGTCTTTACCAAAATTGCTGACCAAATAAATTGAATGATAATAAAATAATAAAATAAATAAGTTTGCCATTTAATATAATGTTTCTTGCCTTCTAGTAATTTTGTGCATTTTTACCAAAAATTTTACGTGCAAATAATATTCCTATAAATAAATTTGTAAGTTATTATTCCCTTCCTACTCTAATCTAAAACACTGTCGACGGACCCGCTAACCCCGACTTCACAACCCGCGGGGACCTCGACGAAGTTTCCCAAACCCGTAACGGAATTCCGCTTGGCTCAGATCCGGCTCGATGGAAACCGCATTCCGGTCCAAGCATCTCTCCAAACCCTAATCTTATCGATTCCATCAGAAACCACAGCCTCAAGCACACCGATTACAGGCTGAGCTCCCGCTCACATGGTATCCCCTTCGTCACCTTCCCCGATCGCAAACCGGTCTTCGATTACCTCATCGGCATAAACGATTCCTACAACTAGATTGAGTTTGGGCCCCACGTCGAAACCACTATCGCTAATGGGGTCGCTCGGCTGGCTTTGTGATTTTTATTTGGTCAAAATATATCAAAGGGAGGGATACAGGCTTACAGAGTGCTTAATAGCCAAATTTGTTCTGGCTTGCTCGAATTTTAGATAATGGTGGCAACACAGTGGCATTGATTATACCATTGAATAGCACGTACGGTGCCGTACTGCCGTTTTTTTTTTACTCTTTAAGTATGAATTTAATTTTTTTCAGATATTTATTTATTTTATACTGTTTATTTTCTTAATTTATATAATTTTATTTGAATTTAAAAAAAGAAAAAGGTCTATTTTTATTTAAAATCTAGAATTTAAATAAAAAATTTAATTTCAAATATCAAAAATACCCTTAATAAGTTATGTATTTCTTATATTATGTATAAATATAATATTTTTGTATTATTCTTAAAGTTAGTTTTTCAATTACTTTAAATTTTTATTCATAAGATAATATTAATTAAACTAAAATATTGAAACAAATTAGATTATTGTTCATTGTAATGAATCAAAACTAAAACAATAGTGTTAACTTTATAGTGTAAGACTAAAAAGTTTATGTTGTAATTGCATCTTTTATTACAAAATTAAATTAAGAAACAAGATAGCATTATTATTATTATTATTATTTTTAATGCTATCAAACTACTCAACTTGTTAAATTTCTAAAATGTGAAGAATAAATATATACACCACTTAAAAAGATATTTATGTTTACTACTAATTTTTAAATTTTATTGTTCAGATGTTAGAAAAAGAGAAATAACATGTCATTTAAATATTTTCATTCAAATTTATTTAGATTTTAGTTAAATTTAGACTTATTCAGACCCCAATTTATTGGGAGGGAGCTATATGAAATTCTAATTATGCAACCCAAGAGGGGGTGAATTGAGATATTAAAAATTATTTAATTTTAAAACAAAACTCAATGCAAATCTAAGACGGATTTAAAGCAATAACTAATAAATCAATCAAACACAATAAAAGGATTAAGGGAAGAGAAAACAAACTGCAAACACAATGATTTTTACGTGGTTCGACAATTCCTGCTTACGTCCACGCCTCCAAATTCACCGGGCTTGAGGATTTCACTAAGCAAGCCTCCAAGGTTTCAAATGCTTACAATTGACTTCCAAGTTTTCAATGGACCTTCACAACAAGAGACTATCCTCAATCTTTTAATCCAAGTGTATCCCAACACTTACAATCTTTTAACTTGATTTTACAAAAAAAAAAAATTACAAATGAATTTCTCTCACACAATGTGTTTGATCACAAGTGAAAGTTCAATGTGTGAATGAATGAAATGAATACAAAGATTAAAAGCTTAATAAAAGTTGTATTCTCAATATTTTGCTTAATGACAATCGTTGGAAATCTTCATATTTGGATTTGAATGAGATTATCTGTAGTTAAAGCTAAAAACTAGTTATTATTTACTTTCTTCTTACTGTCGAATCGCTGTTTGACTAGTTAATATGACCGTTAGGCTGAATTTTTAAATTATCGGATTACTGTTTTATAAATGTCGGATCACCGTTAGTGTTCAGAGGCTAATTTTCAATTCTGTGCAATGTTGGTTAGCTATTATCTAAATGTCGGATCGTCGTTAGTGTTCAGAGGCTAATCTTCAGTTCTGTTCGATGTTGGCGAGTCGTTATCAAGATGTCGGATCGCCGTTTTCTACAGTAACTGCTACAGTGAACTATTTTGTAAAATAACAGTTTGCCCCCAAAACTTTATATAACTATACTATGGTCCAAAACATTATAAATTTAGTAAATAGATCTAATTTTAGAATTTCTAAATAATACTTACTATTCTCAAAACTTTCTGAAATTATGATATGACCCAAAATGTTATGAATACTTTTCAAATAAATCATTCTCCAAAATTTCAAGCAATACTTGTTGATTTCAGAATTTTTAAAACTTTTTCAATTAAACCATAAACTTGAAAAATAATTAATTTCATGAAATTGTTATTTCATTAAATATAAAACCTTTAAAATGTGAAAATAATGATTTATTTAAAATGTATAAAAATAATTTGAGCTTTTAAATATTTAATCATTCTTAATTTTGTTTGTTATCATCAAAATCAACATTATGAATACATAAATGTTAATACTATCCTTATTAACAATGTTTGTATCTAGCAATAAGATAATAAAACTAATTTAATAAAAAATAATGATAATTTTAATAATAATAGCCTTAATTCAAGTTTTCAACAACTTTAATAGAAACAAAAATACAAGACTTGAAATTAATTTAGTATATTCTTACACTTATCATTCATAAATAATAATTAAATTATTGCTTCATAAATTAACAAAAATAATCATATGAAATGATAATTATGAATAGAAAATTAAGAATTTAGAATATCTGTTGGAACTTAATTGGAAGATGGATGATTGTTTTGTCAGGCTAACTTGGAAGATGATTTGTACTTATTAGTCTTAAGCCTTAGAGATTTGCAGACGTGAAACATCATTGAATTTTTGTAGGCTTTTGCAATTGTAGATGTGGGATGTGAATTAGAAAAGAAGTTAATGAGTTGAATTATTTTTTAGATTAAAATAGAAAAATTAATTTGATTAAATTCCAAGTGGCAACTTTTTAATTATTTCAAGAAAGTAGGTTTTTTTGACTTTAATAGATAGAGTTTAATATGAGCCTTGATAAAATTAATTACGAGGAGTTTTAATAAATATAATTAATATTAAAATCAATTACTTATACTAAATAAGTAATTTAATTTAGAAGAAAATTTTTAGTTCGGGGGAGACTCTAGCTGGTTATTTCTTGGGTTTGTCAATGTACTCAGATTATAAAAAAAAAAGGCGATCTTTATTTTAGGGCTGCCGGTAGTGCAGCGGAGATGCATTTGGCGACATATTGTTTTTATTTATTTTTTATTCTTTCGAGTTCTCCATTTACTTTTTACGATGTTAATATAAATTATTTTTTAGAAAATGTGCAACTAGACAAATAAATTGTCTAACCTCATTTAGACAATTTTGTAGGGCTAATTCCAAAATTTTTGAGAAGGGGAAAATGAGAAATGACTCCCAATTATTTGCTGAAATGGGATAAAATTTTATTGATATTTTAAAGTGGGGGAAATAATCATTTGTATATTTTAAATTTATTTTATTATAAAAAATATTACAACACTTAAAGAGTGTGTTAACTAAGAATTTTCTTGCTTTCGGCAGCCTTGTTAGGGTTAAGGCAAATGATTAGGAGAGTGTATTTAAAATTTGAAGATTCGGTTGGGACATAATTTAGAGTTCTCTCGAAAGTTGAGAATTTATTTAAGACTAAATGATACAGGTTCAAGTTCAAGCGGTTGGATGGAGAAGGTGAAGGAAATTGAACGATTGAAAAAGGCGATGCGCAAGAGTATTAAGGATAAAAGTGTGAATTTGGAGCGTGAATTAAAGAAATTGAAAGAGTGAAGTGAAGGGTTGGAGAAGGCGTTGAGTGAATTGAAAGTGGTCCAATTGATTGTTAGAAGAGGAATTTGAGATAAATTTAATAATTTAAGGCTGTATATTAGCAAAATTTATAACACATTAGCAGTATTATAATAGTAGGATTTCGTTTAAAACATTAAAGAGATTTTACTTAATTTCATCAAATAACGGGTGAATTATACATTTATACTCATTTTCCCTTTTGAGAGCAAAGGATGGAAAATAGGTTTTGGATAACTTGAATTTTTTTGTTGAACTTTTATTATATTATGATTGAGTAGATAAATATATATTGGTATAAAAAATAATAAAATTAGCATAGCTTATTAAATCGGCAACATTTATATAACAATCTCTATCTAACCGGGTATCTGGAGCCCAGTGGCTAAGGGTAATATAAATTAGTGATGACATCAATTGGTTAGGGGTCAGCACTCGCCAGTCAGTCGGCAAGCCAGGTAGTGGACAAAAAGGACCATCTAGTACTGTGGAGCTGCAAGCGTAATCTGTCTTACCTCGTTCACTCAGAGTCTCTCAGTAGTTCCGTTTCCTTGTACTTTCACAACCTTCCTATGGACCCGCTATCGGCTCTCCGCGACTTCACAATTCGCGGCGAACTCGACAAGGTCACCCAGGCCGGCGACGAAATCCGGTTCGGGTCGGACTACACATTCCCTAGCTCGATCGAGACCGCCTACCGGTCCAAGCAGGGCAACCTCTACACTCTCCAAACCGTCGTGTATTTCATCAAACACTACAGCCTCAAGCACACCGATTACATTCAAAGAGCCCGCTCAAACAAGCTCCCCGCCGTCACCCTCCCTGACCGCAAACCCCTCTACGAGTACCTCACCGGCGTTACCGACTCCGCCGACCAGATCGAAACCGTCATCGCCAACGACCACGTGTTGAACGACGGAAAGATTGTCGAGACCGACGACGGCGTGGATGATTTGGAATTGGACGATATAAGTTTGATTAGAGCATGTGAGAGGCCGTTGAAGGACAGAGAAGCGTTGTTGGAGTGTAAGGGTATTGATTTTTACAGCGTGCTTGTTTCGTCGACGAGGCGGGAGGAGGAGAGGCAGAGGATTGAGTCGCAGCAGAGGAAGGACGGATTGGTTGCGAAGAATAGGTTGATGGGTGTTGATGAGAGGGGAATTGGGTACGGTGGAGGCGGCGGCGGCGGCGGCGGCGGCGGCGGTGCTGGTGATGAGGCTTATGAGGCGAATCCGAAGCCGAAGTTGTTGCAGTTGAAAAGTGGGAAGATTGGTGAAGGAGTGCCGATAATTCTGGTGCCCAGTGCTTCTCAGACCTTGATAACGATTTATAATGTGAAGGAGTTTTTGGAGGATGGGGTTTATATACCTACTGATGTGAAGGTGAAGAATATGAATGGGGTGAGGCCCGATTGTGTGACGGTGCAGAAGAAGTTCAGTAGGGATAGGGACCAGGTGGTGAAGGCTTATGAGGTGAGGGATAAGCCATCCACGATGAAGTCCGAGGATTGGGATAGAGTTGTGGCAGTTTTTGTGTTGGGGAAAGAGTGGCAGTTCAAGGAGTGGCCTTTTAAGGATCATGTTGAGATTTTTAATAAAAGTAAGTTGATATTTGAGCTATATAATTTGATGTGGGGTTGCATTGATTTTGGATTTTTACTAGGGTTGGGTTAATTTGGTTGTCTCAATCTGGAATGGTGATATATTTTGTTTTCACGTTAGGAATAACATACATGCTGGTGCTTATGCACTTTTGGAATTTAAATTCAGTTTAACAAGAAGTTTTATTTAAGTCAAATTTGAATTTTTTTTTAGGGGTTTTATGGTTTAGTGGAGTAGGTTGATTTTGCATTTCAACAGCCAATGTAGAATTGATTTTATTATTTGGATTAAGAAAATGAGAGTCGAGATATGTGGTATGTTTTGATATGATTTTTGAAGACTTATCTGTGCTAATTGGTATCCTTTTAATGTTATACAGTTATTGGATTCTACATGCGGTTTGAAGATGACAGTGTAGAGTCTGCAAAGATTGTGAAGCAGTGGAATGTAAAAATCATTTCAGTGAGTAAACTTTTCCCCTTCAGCTGCTTGTGTCTGATCTAAGTTCTGTAAGGCCTGTGTTTCTTGGTGGAGTTGAGTTAGTTTTAACATCTTTGTAATTTAGTTTCATAGTCCCCACTGGTTAAAAATATGCCTCAAATGTGCAGATTAGCAAGAACAAGCGACACCAAGACAGGGCCGCAGCCTTGGAAGTATGGGACAGACTAGAAGAATTTGTGCGGTCACGGTCACATTCCTGAGATTCAAAGAATATTTGTATGTATGCTTATACAAAATTTTGCTGAAATTCTGACTTTCAGATGGAGCTTGCAATTTTGTTGCAATATTATTAGTTTGTTTTAAAGGCTCTCTGTTGGTGCTCAGTTTGCTAGTACAGTTGATGTGGGTTTGTAGTCTACTGTCCGCTTTAGTTCAGTTTGATCATCGGAAGGGTGATAATGAATTTAAGGTGTCATTCATTTGTAGCAAAGGATGAGTCTATATGTAAGATTGGTGCTATTATCTGATTATATCTCATCTAAAGCTGCTTTGTCTAGCTTAATAACTTTAGAGTTGAGATCCAGGGTGTTTGCAATGACTTTGTCAACACCCTCTTTTTGGCTTTGCTAAATCATTCATTTGGTTTGGTGTTTGTATTGCCTGAACAGGGGTTTAAGTTTGAGGATGATATGTGAAACAAGCTAGCTTTAAGTCAATGCTCAGTTTGACAATTAACTTGTTTAAACCTGTTGGTAATAAAAAAAAAATCCACTTCCAGAATCAGTCTTGAAGAGCAAAACTTTACAGCTCATATTGAAGCAAATCCATGTCTGACAGTTTGGTTCTCTAGTGTGTGGATCAACTCACATAATGTAGTGACATTTACTCCTTGATTCTGAGAATGCATCTAAACATACGAGGATTGTAAGATACAATTGACGGAGTCAAATTAACTCCTAAAAATGGGTAGGTTGGAAGTCAAGTGCTGTTTTGTTGAATACATAGATTTAAGAGTTTGAATCCTTTTCTTATAATTCATTGCAGTGTTTCATGCACTGATGTTGTTGTATGGCTAAAATTGGCTTTATTACTAAGAACTGTGCCAATTTGGCTGTCAAAATTTGGACTGCAAGAAATAAGTCTTTGTTGAGTAACCAGAAATGAACTTCTTATCATGCTCTACCTGTAGATTGGTGGAAGACATTTAGAAAATTTATGTTTCTTTTTGGACAAATATTCCTACATGCAGATACTGAGACCAGCTAAATTTTCTTTGCAGTTTTCACAGTGAGAGAGGATTTATCAGAGCTGATTCTGCTTCTGGATGACAAATTTTGCTGGGCTCAATGCAGCATTTAAACTGGATGCAACTGCTAACTTTTAGTTGATCTTCTCAGAGCTTGCTATCTGGATGTTGTCGGACCATGTAACGGGAATTTTCTTGTGCATGAAGCGAGCTTGTGCAGACTTTGTTTAAGAAGGAAATGAAGTGGTCATATGGATATACCATCATCTTTCATGAGATATTTCGTTGCTGCAGTCATAGTTATGATTTTTCTCTGCAAATGTTTTGTCTTTTTCATCTCCTGTTGATAAGGATGTCTTTTTCAAGTAATTATATCAGTTGAAGAGTTAGATTTCTATCATGTAGTAATCCCATGTATTAGGGTTATTAGTTACTAACTTAAACAGTTTTCTTCCATTATGTTGATTTGGCCCTTGCCAGATTTGTTTATAATAAATCAAATGTCCTATCTTTGTTTGGTTGCTAATTTACTGTGTACAATTGTCTTGGATTGATATGTCATCGTACTAAGTGTTTGCTGGAAGTTCAAAACTTCACTCAAGATCGTAATCCATTTTGTTAGTTGAGTGTTCTGTAAAGTCATCTGTCTTCTTTGATTGTTGCTTGTGTTTTAAAGCATATGCACGCCCCATTTACAAGTAGGTTTCGTTTAGACTGTATGAATGCTCTACTAGTTACATGTTGTTCTGACCATTAAGAGTAATTTGATGATAGTTTTGACCTGTGCAATGTGTATGGATCACATTTGATATTTATTTCAAGGGTTCCATAGGTGATGCCCACATAAATGTTTTTACTTCTATATCATTTTATTTTTCCAATTAGATTTTTACTTGGCATTATCGAATGGCTGAATCGACTTTTGTTTGAATTGGAAATGATATATACCTAAAAAGGCTTGATCTGTTAAGTTCTTAAGCCAGAAATAATCTTTTATTCAGGAAGGAAGAGAGTCAGGAGCCTCTTCAGTAGATACAAAACTATATAACCCCTGAGGGTCGTGAAAAATAATTATCACATACAAACTCAATCAAAAGAAAACTCGATAATAAAAAATAGAATACAATGGTAATAATCACAAAAGTATGTTGGGGCAATCAGTATAATGTGAAGATTGAACTATATGATGCTGCAAATAGCAGGAAAACAAGCAGAGAAAATGACAATTTGATGGAGCTTCCATCTGATGTGGGTTCTCCTTCCGTTGATGGTACAGTTTTAGATCCAGTTCCTGAATGGAGAGAAAACACAGGTATTAAAATCTTGCTGTTAGTAGTATAAAAGTTATGGTCCCTGATACAGACTCATGGTTATACACTATAACTAAAGTCACGAGTAGAATCAAGACTCAAGACAGATGCAAGGCAGCAATTTTATTTGTAATTTAGCAAGTTGTTGATTGTTTAGTACCGGGAATAGTGCCGGGAGTTTGCGATTCTGGTGCTTCAGCTGGAGTGTCAGCTGGAGAAGCAGCTGCAACAAACAGGTGGTTTCAGTAAGTGGTAAGTTTGCATGAGATTGAGATTGAACTGAGAATTTCTAATTTCATTCTTACCATTGCAGCGGTTGATGGGTGGAGTCTGAACATTGCAAGCACCAGGTAAAGCTAGAGCCTGCGTCTGATTGATGTTAATCCCCAGCGAAGAGCTATCGCCGTTCAGAACCTCACACAAGCACTGTGGTGATGATCGGACAACACTAGCAAGCTGTTGACAGCACTGAGAAGATGGGTTTGATGAATTCCCAGTAATGTAATTGAGGCACGGTGACATGCTGATTAACACATTTGTACAACTTGATGACTGAGCCGTGGCTCCTGTCCAGAACACAGTCACCACAATCAGAATCAGACCAGCCGCTGAACTTTTATATGCCATTGTAATTGTGTTGGTTTTGTACTGGATATGCCGATACAACAAGATGTCCTAAATTTCTGAAGTTTGCTTGGTTTTTGAGGGAGAGCAGAGAGAGTAGTGAGGTTTATATGGAGGGATGACAGAAGACACAAACAGCAATGACAGGAATGTGGGCGACCAACTTTCCTACTCCTTATCGCTTAACTGTATTATTATGAATATTGATTATTGAGGTTTTCAAACTTAAAGACTTCAGAGACTTGTCAAAGGCTTATATTAGGTGACTTGGGAAGTTGGCGGCTATGTTGGTGACCAACTTCTAGTTATTGAGTGGCCTTTCTTGGCAATAATGCAACTGGGAAGTTTTTGAGTCTCAAGCTGGAAAGCGTAACGTGCTTGTAACTCCACCTTTTTGTACAATTTGACTTTGTACTTCTACACATTTTAGAATCAGAAACCAGTTCAGAAAGCAGAAAATTCCCCGCAAATTTAAGGACTTATGCTCTCTTTGCTCATATGATACCCTGTTATCTCGGATTATAAATGTCTATTAAGGCCTTCCTTAATTGAGGTAAACTAGTTTTTAAGTCACAACTGCTAGTTGTTATTATGAAAAAAAAAATGTTATAATTTTAAAATAAATGATTATAGTGTGTATTAAATATAACTTTTAAATAATAATTTTGACAAAAATTAGTAAATATATTATATATTTTTCATCATACAAGTGTAAGATCAAATTAACTCACCTTCTAAGTTACAATAATAAGTGTTTACTAAATATTTTAACATTGCTTGCTACAACTACTCAATCTTAGTAGCAAACAAGAGCTAAAGATTGACATTTTGCTTCATTACATCAAATTACTAATCAGTGGTGCGATAGCAATCTTGATTCATTGTTAATTGGGACCTTGAAATATTTAGCCCCTAAATGTGATTTTGTTTTTGTTTTAATAAGTAAAACATGGATGTTATAATTAAGTTTATTTCTTTCATAATATTTGCAAGGTCGTTCATTTTAAGATACATACGTAATACAGTTATTATTTTTTGTTTTCACTTAAACTAAATCTATATAAAATTCACCAAGATCAAGATCATTTATACAGCTCAACAATTGAGAACTTACACGACGTATTATAGTTATAATTTCAAATCAATAATAATAGATTTATAAAATTAAGGTGTAAAATTTGTATCCCAACTAATGTGGCAAATGATGTGGTTTTATTTTAGAAACATTTAATAATTAGTTAGTTATTAAGTCTTATCACTTCTCATCCGAACATTAATTATACTCACCATTTCAATTGATATACAAAAGATTGCAGCCCAATTTTTTAAATATCTCACTGCTTTTTCGTTCTTCAAATTTCTTGAATAACTCTTACAAAATCATGTTCAATTTAAGTTGTTTAATCAAGTAAGCGAACTATTTCTAGTTTGTCTAAATTCCATTATCAGCCAAAATTATAACCTCATCGTATGGTCAATTACTTATAATAATTAAGCTCTCCCGTCCGGACCTTGCTTCTCTGGCGCATCACTGCCATTCCAGTACTTGAAAATTTTCAAGAAATTTAGGAAATTTATAGTTATAGCATGATCCCAGCATGCATGCTATGGCATAAATACTGTATTACTGAAATCTGTACGTAAACTTTTTGATGTTAGAATGGCAATGAGGTATTTTAAATATTGACAACAAATGGTAAAATTCTAAGGTAGCGTTTATTTTTGTGGATCACAGTGAGAATCTTGGGATTGAGAGTGTGAAGTAGGATTAAGAATAAGTTGTTTATTTAAACTAAAATAGGAATATGGAATAGAAATTAGAATCTTATTTATGAGTTTGCTTTGCTTTGTATTCAGAGTGAATTGTTTCAAATTATAATTTTATCCTTATTTATAACATTGTAATTTTTAATTACAAAGTAAATAAAAATATATTTGTAAAATAAACTATTTTTTTATTATTAGTTTTAATTTTATAAATTATTAATATTCTTAATTACGTAAATCACATTATTGATAAGAGCAACACAAATGAAGCATTAATATTAATAATATAGCACAAAATTAATATTTTTCTTAAAATAAACTATTTATTATTATTAATTGTTAATATTGAATGAACATAACGAATATAAGACTATTATAATTAAATAAATATAATAATATTATATTTTCAAACAAAGATAGTATATAATAATATTATTAGTTCTCTATGAATATAATAATATAATTTTTAAATAATTTTAACTTAGATTACTTAAATGATTTATTTTCAACTAAATATGATATTATTATTTTTAAATGAATATAATATTATTTTATTTTACTAAATATAATTATATTATATTTAATAAAAGAAGGAGGAAAAAAAAGAATAGATCATGAGAATCAATAGGAGTGGGAATTCTCCTCCAAAAAAATGTAACAAGCTATAACATTAGAGTAAATACTTTTGCTGTTTGTTTTATGTAGCAAGCTGAATTTTTCACATTTTTCAAAGTATTGTAGGCACTAGAGAAGGATTGATATGAGCAATAAACTGGTGATAATTAACTGTGCTTATTCACAAGAACCACATAATTATGCTACCTGTTCAATTTTTACCACACTAGACGGTGAGAACTGGTGCTCACTAGCTAGATCATCTTTCGGATTGGCATATCACTGTAACTTAAATGCTTGTAATTATTCATTAGTATATTTGAAACAAGTCTTACATACGGTACAGAAACACAAAAATCGCTCGCACAAGTAATGTATTAATAGCAAAACACACAACACCGAAGAAAAGAAAACCTGTCAAGCTGAAGCTCGTACGACGAGAAATTTTATTAAATACTAACATATAATGATAACATCTCCGAGGCACCTCAAGGAGAAGTCAGAGGCTGCTCGCAATAAGGGCATACGAAGCCATGAACACAACTGAGAGGATGAGCTGAGAGGGTGCGTTTACGGCTAAGGCATTGGAAGCGCCGCTCCCTCCCGTAGATGGGACTGCTTTTGATCCTGTTCCTGAAGCATGAACTTGTTAACCAACTTGTTATAATCGCCAACTAAATATGGTACTGTTGGAGATTTCTTATTTTTTGTTATCCTCGGGTTTCTCAGAAACATGTGAATGTGTAATCATATGATTTTTTATCTTCCAAGTTTGGATGCCCTTTTGCGAATGTCCCCATTTGGTTAAGATTCGTACAAATATTTAATTGTTCGTACGTTAAAATTGTTAAAAGATATGTAATTTTTATGTCTTCTATATATGTAATTTTCTTTCAACATTTTTGAATTTTGAGGACTCCACGTCTATTGTTCCAAGTTAATTTGTGATCTGTGTTACAACTAGATAATTACACATTTTAAACAATTCAGATGCATTATTTTGTATACCACTTTAGTATCAAGCGCGACACTTTATAAATAGATGCTGCAAGCTTAACCAATGATGATACGTCCAAAACCTTGTGGATAAGTTGAAATAATCTAAGATTTTCTTACTGAAAATAGGTTTATTGTGAAATCTAAGAAGATTTTTTCACTAAATGCTTTTAACTATTTTTTAGATGAAATTAATTATTGTATCATATAATTGCAAAATATCCAGATTTATGCATGTACCTGCCGAGTCATTACTAGGTAAAGCTTCCGGAGGACCAGCTGGAGACAAATCAGATCCATCGGCAGCTTCTGCCCAAAATTGAAGCATCAAATTTCGAAATAAAAATAAGTAACATTATTTTTAAAAGCGTAACGTTTTTGCTATACCGTTGCACCGGCTAACTGGCGGAGTCTGCACATTACAAGCACCGGGGAGCGCGAGAGCGAGCGTCTGGTTGATCGACACACCCAATGATGACCCCCCATCGCCGAGGATCATGCAGAGGCACCGTGGGTTTGATCTAACAACACTAGCAAGTTGTGAGCAGCATTGAGCTGATGGAGTTGAGGAGCTGCCACTCACATAGCTCAAGCATGGTGCCATGCCTATTAGCACGTTGGTGCAATCGGATTGAGCCATGGTTCTTGCACAGAGCATGGTCGCTATGAAAAGGACTAGAGTACTCATCATGTTCATTATCAAAGACACTTTTGATGTTTAATTGATTGTTTTGCGAGGGGAGATTGATTTGCAATTTTGCATGGAATGATGTAATTGGTACGGTATTTATTGTGTGCTGAGTCCTTCGAATCAAGGGTTATTTGGTAAACTATTACAAGCCCTATGAGGTAAGATTTGGAATTATATATTCAAAGAAATTTATCTCATTAGCTTTCATGCATGCTGATACGTATGTAGGCGGCTATTGTGGGCGAACTTTTGGAAATGGAAAGTGACCTTAGAGGATATGAGCAGTCAGTGACCTAACTTCGAAATAAAGGTTATCTAATTCATATGATATAAAAAAAAAATGAGTAATTGTGATTTTTAGTTGTCATAAAGGGTAAGATTTGGTTGAATAGGTTCATACAACCTATATGCTTCAACCACTGCCCAAACTCTAAAGGAAAGGGCATATTTCACTAATATATTGTAAATTATTGATAGACGAAATTTATATTACAATTATGTTATAAATTCATTATAGAAATAAAATCTATCGTACTTCTATTGTTGTAGGTCTGCAAACCAAATACTATCATGCGCGAAATTGTCATAGTACGTGCTTTTTCTTTTGGTGGATGTATTTATATACTTCATTTAAAATGCATATAGATTTGATAGGTTTTTGAATTTTTATATTATATTTTGTGAATTGATAAACTTTATTTATTAACTTTTTAAAATAAAGGTCGTCAAAATCTCAATAATTTTTTTTAATTTAATGTATGTAAACTAATGAGGCTCACTTATCAAAATTTAACTTTTAGAAAGGCTGCTTTTTATCACTAGAGTTAAAGTTCGATATCAATTTTTTTTTTAATTTTAACCAGAGAAATTATCTTCCTTATAAAAAATAAGATTTCTCAATGAAAAATTTAAAAAAAATAGAATTCCTCAATGAAAAATTAATAGATCATAGTTTTATTACACAATAATTGTAGGCTTTTAAGTTAAGAAAATGCGGGGGAAAAGTCAACTTAATTCGAATATTTTAAACATGATAATTATTTTCAAATCTTCGTAGAAACAAGAAAACGACTTCAGCTGTAAATTTGACGTTCTTAATGAGGAAATTTAATAAAAAAAAAAAGTAAACCATTATTTGTTTTAATTACGGCACTGCGGCGTCTCAATCCGCTGAAGAGTGCCCATTTTGTCCTACTTGAAAAATCTCACAAGAGGTTTACAAAATTTGTACCAAAATAATGTTAGGATCTAGACCCCTTGGTTGGTTGATCAGGTTCTAGGAGGATACGAGTACTCATATTTGATTCGTTAACTTTAATCTGCTCCTCGTAAAATCACCTACCCAAAACCTAAACTTAGGAATTAGGATTTGAGGCTAACAGACGTGCCTAGTGGCTAATGATTCCAATGCAATGAACTTAATTAGCTTAATTAAATATGCCCTCACAGTCGGTTCGAACCCGCGACGCACGTACATACTTATTTTCTTTACTAATTATGATATATAATTAAGTGAATGCAGTTTTCTTCCTTTCAAAATGTAAGTGAAGTAGATATTTCTCGAATATTTGAGAGGATAAAATCTGGGCAACACTATATAAAAATTAATGTAAACTAGTTTCAGTAATTGTCTGATTGTAAATATTAATTATAAATTTCATATAATATGAGTTATAATATGAGAATTAATCTCATTTAATTAAAAAATAGCTTAATTAAATATGGGTTTAAAAAACATGAACTCAAACTAGCTTACAACTTTTGGTAACCATAACCAATTAACCACTATTGGCTGATTCATCAAATATGGGTCCAACTCCAATCACAGAACGACACTTCAGTCATATTAAGCTCAAGTCAAATATAGGTCCAAAAGATTATCCACGTGTCTAACTCAACTCCCTTTATTTCACAAAAATTAGTTAAGGTAGTTGAGCTTCATAACCAACTCAAAATCAACCTATATTTCCCTCTATGTCAGTTACCAAAACCCCCTACTTCGTCTATAAATTCATTCACAATTTCTCAATTTCAAATCATCAATCAAACTCCAAAATTTAGTCATCTCCTCAGCAACCCATAAACAAAATTACATATTCAATTCTTCAAAATCTATATAACAAGATGGAGCTTTCATTGTCTGTTCAGCGCCTAGTGACATTTCTGGTGGTGGCCTTGGTCTTGCCAGTTTATGGCCAGATTAATAACCCATGCACGCCTACAATGCTTGCAACATTCACTCCTTGCATGAATTTCCTCACAAACAGCAGCGGCAGTGGTACATCGCCGTCCTCTGATTGTTGCAGTTCTCTCAAGAACCTTACGGGTAACAGCTTGGACTGTGTATGCCTCATTGTTACTGCTAGCGTCCCTTTCGAGTACCAATTAATCGAACATTAGCCATCTCTCTCCCTCGCGCTTGTAACATGCCCAGCGTGCCTGTTCAATGCAAAGGTATAATTTCGTTTACTTGAATTATTGGTTTTTCATTTTTAATTTATACTATCTAGTTGCTTATATCAATTTTTGTTTTTCCTTATTTGCAGCCTCTGGCGCGCCTCTTCCTGCTCCAGGTACCGACATATTTTAATCAGCAAATTTGTTTCTTCATGTTCTTTTTGGTGGGGTTGAATTTGATAATCAAAATACTTATGGTTATTAACTATGCTTTGTAATTTGCAGGTCCGGCTTCACTTGGGCCAGCCCCTTCTCCTGGAGAATCACCAGCTGCTACTCCTAAAGGTAAATTGCTCATTAAGCTCAATAGTCATACAAATTGCTTTCCATCGACACAAAAGAAACCATTTTGCGTGTTTGGCATTGCTGAAGCTATCATTTTTACATTAAAAAAATTGTTTCTTTGAGCAGCTCCTGTTGTTCCTCAGCCGACGCCATCTGGTGAAGCACCAGAATCAGACACAACACCAGGGTTAACTCCTCCATCACCAGATGTGGGTTCTGGTTCTGGAACCCCTACGGGGACTCCAGGCAGCCGCCCTGATCTGACTCCATCAGCTGCCATGCCCTCTTATATATTTTCACCATCTCTGCTGCTATTTGTACTAGGATTTCTAGTTTTGAAGTACTACTAGGCCTCTACCTTTCCGTTTGTATTCATGTACTTAATACATTTAGCATTATTCTTTTGGGGAGTGTCAAATGTTTTGGGATTGTTCAGATTATTGACACCCATATTTATTTAATAAACTTATATTTTGTAATACATTAGTGTTGTAAGAAATGATTATATTTTCACTAGAAAAGGATTGCTTTTCTATTAGTGATTGATTGCGGATGCCTAATGAAATCTAGGAAGCTATTTTAATTATTTTGTGGCACAAATTCAAAAGTTTTGTTGAACTTGTTTAAAAAATTTACCTTTGGGAAAAAAACAGAAGAAAACTATAGTTTTTTGAAAGTAATCCTGATCCAGGATCCTGAATCAAGCTCATTGCTCAGCCAAAATCAGGGTTGATGACGATTCAACCGTTTCCATGTCATTCCATCTTCATGCCCCACTCATGCCCCGATCATGACACATATTCCACTTTCACAATTTTATAACTCCTCACAGTATTCATGACTCATCCCAGTTCACCAACTCAACTCTTAACTTTGTCATGCATTTTCAATCAGAACTAGAATTACCTCTTAATTTAATTTGGAAAATAAGTTTGATTTTATTAAATTACGAGATGATAAATGTAACGTAGTCATAGCATCCTGATTAAAAAAGAAAAACACACACAGAGGGAACAAAATGGTGACTTTTGGCTTACTTCTGTTTCTTAAGTCACAAGCAACATTTTATATATAACTGACGGTGATTATTAAGCCAACAAACAATCTTTTCCATTAAATTTGATCATGGATATAAGAAGACTAGTTTCCAAAAGACTTTCTTGGCTCCTAGTCCTGGAGCTTTGGGTCTTAACACCAATCGTCAACAGCCAAATCCCAGGCTGCTCTATTGAGGGTATCGATCTGTTGCAGTGCTTGAATCAAGATAATAGCTCTTCTATTGATATTTGCTGCAAGTCTCTCAATCAAGTTGTCCGAGCTGGGTATAATTGCTTGTGCTCTCTGCTGGCACCATCCATTCCTGTTTTGAGCTCACCACTTTCATTGCCATTATCGAATTGCTTGATATCTGTTCCTCCTTTGAGTCTATGTCAAGGTAATGCTGGACTTTACCCTTCTTTTCTTTAATGAATGCTTATTTCTTTTTTCTATCTCCCTGAACGTACCGCTGAAATCTCTTATATACATCCCCCCCAAAAATGAAGTTCTAGCTCCAATGCCGGTAGTGATTCCACCAGTTCCAGTGGAAAACTTAACACAGCCCTCTCAAACTGCGCCTGTGTCTCCCTCTCCGAGTGAAGTGCAGGTTCCGTTGAACACGAATAGAGCCGATAACTCAACAGCAGTTACAACGCCGCCAGACTCAATGGAAGATCATGTTCCCAATCTCAAATGTAATGTGTCAAAGGGGGGTTTAAATGAATCGGCAAATGGATCAGATGGAACCAGAAAATTGCTGCACAGAAGTTTGTTCCTGTCCTTAGCTCTTCTTGGTTGTATTTTATTAGCTTAATCAGCCAATTTTCAGCTTCATAAATAAAGGGACTGTGATGTCATATTATCTGCCTCTGGATTGTGCTGATCAAGTAATGGGCCATGAAACTTTTAATTATTTTCTGCATTGCATGTGAATAAAGACTAAGAGCAATACCACTTGGATAAAATCATTAAAATCAGCAAATCAAAAGTAATATGATCATGTAAACAAGTGGGTTAATAACATTTGGCTCCTCCATTTTTGAAAAACTGCAAACGGGTATACGGTTTCCAATATTTCTTCACTTGGATCCTTGCCATCAGATTCCCTCACCTGAATAGCGAATTAAACGTAAATTACCACTAAAGCTAAGGGCATATGCGTACATTCCTAACTTTTAACTGAATAGACTCTCGCGCCATTTCTCTCCTCTACTAACTAAATTCTTTAACCGTCACCATAACAAATTAGCCTCCAAAAACTAAACCCTTGAACTCGAAATCGACCCATGGCCGTACTCTTCCTCCTCGTTACATTCAATCTCATCCTCGCCACGTCAGCACAAATCTCTTCCACTTCGCCGCCGCCGCCATCAGGCTGCGCCACCGAGCTGGTGGCCTTCTCGCCGTGCCTGACGTACGTGTCGTTACCGCCGAACAATTTAACAGAAACAGTGCCGTCTCAGTGCTGCGACGCTGTCTCCTCATCTTTCGATTCTGGCGACAGCAATTGCCTCTGTTACCTTATCCGGCAGCCGCTCATCTTCGGCTTTCCGCTGAACGAAACAAGAGTCGGTTCGCTGTCTTCTGCGTGTAACACGAATGGTTCCTTGGAATCGATTTGCTCATCAGGTAACTCTTCTTGCATCTTCGTATGTTTCTTCGTCATATTTTGACTCTGATTATAATTTTCGCGCCATTGCATCTCCAGTAGACCCAATCGCTAACCTTTGCTTTTCATTTGTATGAATTGAATTTTACTTAAAAATGAAAAAAAAGAAAAAAAAATTATCGCCAAGATGAGAAAGTGGAAGTTTGCGTTCTGTTTGTCATTTGAGGCGCAAGTTAGAAGAAATAAGTAGTATGCATAGTCCACATGGAAGTAAATAAAGCATTATCTTTAAAATTATTTTATTTATTTTAAATTGCTTGTGTTCTTTAACAAAGCAATCTCAATATAGTTTTCCAAGAAATACTTGATGGGTAATTTTTCAATGACTAATCATCTTGTGTATTTCTAAAATTTATGCAACAGGGTCGCCGGGATTGCCTCCTCTCCGCAGCACGACTGGTTCTGAGATTTCAAAACCTCTTGATTCTGGTGAGCAAGCACAATGAACTCTTCTCATAAATTCAAGTTCTATTTCCATTATTCACACAATCACATTCACAAAAAAAAATCCTCTCTTTCGGTTAATAAAGACATTGCAACACCTGGATGAAAATTATCTGCAGTTTATTTTTCTGGGATCAGTTAATAAAATATTCATAATTCTGCAGAACCTGCTGCTGCATCAGCTCCCTCAAGAAGCATAATGCCGAAACCTGGTAGCAACTCATCTCCCACATTGAGCCTGCCGGCAGCAGATGGTGCTAGATCACCTGCAGTACTAAGCTCACCTGTGAAAACAGCCTCTGGTTCTTACCCAACAAAACCAATTTTCAGCAGCATTGGTTGGTTGCTGCCAGCAATCCTGATATTTCATATGTAACACTGCTACTACACTCAATCATGTACATTCTGCGCTATTTGGATCTTCCCACATTCAATGACTGTAAGCAAAGACGTCCTTGCTTTGTACTGAATAAATAAAGATAACTAAAATCACCCAGTGTTTCAACAAGAGAGTTTATGCTTAGTATGTGCACCATCTTGCTACAAATTGTTTTGTAAGCAAAGCATTCTCTTCCAGTAAAGCCATAGCCTATAAACTGCCTGTTCTGATTTGATTTCTGCAATAGTAATCATTAAATGCTAAATCCAAGCCAAAACATAAGGAAATTTCTTAGAACCAAATGCTCATCAAGTTCATTCTTTGATGTGCTCCATCCTCTATCCCAAAACATGACAGATAGGAATTTTCTAACATATAGCATCTGTATATCTAAGAAGAACAAGGTTTAAAAGAAAACACACTTTACTAGTTTCCTATTGCTTTGAGTTTCACAGATGCCAGCCATCAGACCACTCATCTTCATCTTTAACAGGTTTAAGATTTTCTGCTTGAAAGGGTTCTTGATTCCAACTATCTTCTTGAAACGATCGTGGAATTTCTTCTTCATGATTCCAGCAATCAGCCGCTGTTGGATCTTCATCAGCAAACTCCTCCCTTTCAGGGAGAGCACAGCCCTGATAAGAATTGTTGTCTGAACAATACCATAAAAGCTGATGCCAGTATGGGTCCTGCCAAATGCAAACAAACAATCATCACTGATCAGTGATGTAAAGAACTGAACCCTAGGATGTTCGTCTTATCAATAACCTGACCATATCATACAATAACATTCTCTTAACAACCCTCAGCTTTCTTTTCTCCCAAAAAGCCGTTCAACACCTTTTTTTACCCCTTCTTTTGTTGCATTGGGTTCCTCTAGAAACTGAGTTCTTTCTAGTTACACAATGACAGCTTAGTGTTTTGCACAGGAGTAAATTGTCAATAGTTATTTTCAAGTTTAAAAATGTAGAAAATGCTAGAAAGATCTAAGAACAGTGGTGGCCATGATAAGAATTACAGTCATGAGTATGTTATTTATTGTATCAGAAATTTGAATCACATAGTATCAGAAATTTTATTGTACGTATATATAACTGATAACAAGTTGAATCACATAGTATTAGTCTAGTCACTTTGAACCATACAGAACTTCTGAAAAGCAAAAAATCTAAACAGAACACTAGGATGAATAAGAAAGTAAACATTTACAAATAACATCCTAAACCTCCCCCCCCCCCCCCCCCCAAAAAAAAAAAAAAAAACACTTTGAAGCCTCACAGTGACATGTCAAGTAAAACAGTAGATTGAGCCCTACAACCCATGTCAATCTCCCATTTCCTCCTTCCTTTTCTCTTTTCTGGTTTTTGCTTTTAATCCCTTTTGAGCTTTCAGTTCCAAAAACCTTGTCTACATTTGAAACCCTTGGATATCTTAAAAATGTCATGCAGGTATTAGTTGATTGCTTAAGCCTTCATAATTCTAGCAATAGGAAAATGGATATCCATTGCAACCAGGCAAATGCTGTCCCCAGAATTTAACCAGACCTTAATTCATATCTGGAGCTAAGATGGAAAAAGGGCCAATGAAAATGTTGTAGAAGCAAGCTTTTGACTACATTGTCCCTCAGGAATGATGCAAATCTTCCCACACAATTTATCATGTGCATGCAAGAAGGTATTTTATCATGTTAAGATGCAATCCTTTGGATAGCATCACTACCATTGTCATCATTCTCTTTCCATGTCATTTCAAGGAAATTTTTATTTTTTCAGTTTACTCAAGTTAATATTGAATTACTAGCAGTAAGCATACCTTACTAACAATGTGTGGATTCCCAATAATGATAAGCAAAGATATGGCCCGGGTAACAGCCACATTAAACCTTCTTGGATTGCTCAGAAATCCTAAACAGTGTTTTCTGTCAAAATCATTGTGTTTGATTGTTGACCGGACAGTAGATACAATGATGACTTGTCTTTCCTGTCCTTGGAACTGTTCAACACTGCCAACCTTTATATCAGGCATATACAAGCTTTCGAGGGCCTTGTTTAACTTCAGTACCTGCTGTCTGTACGGTGTTATGACCCCAATGTCTTCCTCACTCAGATTTCCAGTTGATGTCAATTTCTGGATGATCTCTACAACCTTGCTAACTTCAATCCGATTGAACCATGAAGGATTACTGCCTTCTCTCTCATCACAACCTTGAATACCAAAGAAAAGAACAGGGAATTCCTTGTTAGGAAGAAAGTTCAGATAGGCTGTGCAGGAAATAGATTCATCTTTGCATGCAATCAGTTCCTCTTCGTAGAATAGCTTTGAAGGGAGATGCAAAATTTGTGGGTGAGATCGGTAATTTCTAACCAATTTTGTTACATAATTTTCATTCCCATGGCAATAAGGTTCACATTCAAACAGCCTTTCTAAGTATGATTTCCCCATTCCGTAAGTCTCTGCTTCCCTGGAGTATATTACTGGACCTAATTGCATCGGGTCCCCAGCAAGAACTACGACAGTGTCCTTTTTGCAGTAAGATGATATGGGAACCATGCTTTCTGGCTCAGAAGCTTGGCCAGCCTCATCCAAGAAAATATGGGAGAAGTGACCACGATCAACACCTTCAGCATAAATAAGAGAAGCACTCATATAAGTTGATATTATGATCCTGTAGCGAACGAGAGCACCAAGTGGAGGACATTTGAAGATTTGCTCATCAAAAAAGCAAAAGCGAATATGATCAGCATTGACATCCTCGTATGGACGAGAAGGTGCATTAAGCCTGAATATCTCGTTCTCCCGAACTTCAACAGCCTTCTCGCCCAGGATTTTCTCCAGCAAATGATCAGCTGCACTATTTGAAGGTGCACAGACAAGAAGCCGAGCATCTTCTCGAGTTGCGTAGAGTTGAAGGATTGCCTCGACCAGTGTCATAGTCTTCCCTGTACCTGGAGGTCCATAAATCAGATAAGGAGGTGCTCCTTTCAAGCCAAGGATCTTTTCAATTGAACACATCTGCTCCTCGTTAAGGTTACAGGAAATAGGTACCAATGTATTCGACTCAATTAATCTAATTCCAGAGGACTCAGATGGAAAAAGGAATTCTGTGTCTAACTTCTGTGCAGCATCAGTGGCTTGATATAACCTTCTCATGTTTACTCGATTGTATGTGAACTGTACATTATAAAGATTCTCATCTCGGTGATTTAAGTGAAAATCTGAGGCAAACTTCAAATGTACTTCATCTGCCTCAACACGGTGGATAAAACCCTGAAAAGTGCATTTGTTATAATGTTGGATCAATATAAATGGTAAACAAATAACTAACAAATTTTTAAGTTAAGAAAAAAATAAAGAACAATAGAAAACAAGATCTATTATTAATCATGTGAACTGGTGAGTTAAAAGGGGGAAAAATGTGGAACCATATAGCCATAAATAGATGGACCTTTGCTTCATATGCTCCAAATGACTCGTCTTTTAGCATTATGTACCCTCCCAAACATGAAACACATCTGGAAGGATGGTAGCCTTCAACAGTTCCATATCACAAAAGACACAGAACTGAATTCATAGGATCATTTCAAATTTATGATAATAATAAATTAAGGTGCCAGATACGAGAAGGCCAAATATGCAAAAAATGATACAGAATGTTAAATCAGAATTAGTAGAAAGCAAATACTTCATATCTGATCAACTATTTTTAGCAACTTTGACTGTGCATCATTTCTTTTCTAGTTAGACTCTAAGGTGGAAATGTTTCAGGAATTAATTAAACATTGATGGTTTCCATAAGTGAGTATGAACCTGATAAGCAGATGATGCATCTTCATAAGCATGCTTGGCAAAAATACAGTCTCCATTGACAAGCGAGGGTCTTCTCTCAGCAAGCCCTGGAACCACAAGGGACAAATATAGCCCCTTTCTCATCAAGGTAACATTCTCCATGTCATAAGCCCTCATGTCTTCCTGGAACAGCAAATCACCAATTTCAGCAAAAACATTGCATATCACCATTAATATCACAATCAAAATGTTACCTTCAGTTGAATTTCTTCCATGATCAATAATGTCTTGAAAAAAGAAGTATAATTCTTCAGTGTAAGTCCATCTGTAATAGCATCTGGGATTTGCTTGCTCTCAATCAATTCTCGAATATCGTTTGGAATATCATATCGAGGAAGCCTATTTTGATATATCTGGCCTCTGTACCTTGCAGGACGTGAACCCACAACATATTTATCCACAGAAAATTGCTTTTTCCTTCCACCCCTTGAATAAGGCCTTTTTGAAGCCAAAGACTGTGAGATCTTATCTTCAGCCAATAAAAAAACCACTCGTTCTATCCTATCTTCCACATCAAAATGCAAAACTGTCGTGTGCAGTCCAATTCCCTTGGGCTTGCAAGATAACCAGATGGTTAAGGTCTGACCAGGCTGGATCATTCGTTCCTCCAACGTAAAAAACTCCACAAAACCCCTGTTAGTACCTGAATCTGACCCTGGGGATGGAGGCTTCATCACAGAGAGAGTGAAAGTATTCTCAGGAGTTGAGGCATAAATTTTACTCCAAAGCTCCACAGGTTCACGGGTGGTGTTCTTAATGGTGATTGAGTCTACAGCAGTTTCCCCAACAGATACAGATTGAGGCTTCCCATCTATAAAAGGGAATGGGAAAGAAATTTGAACGGGATCCTCTTCACTTGGATTGTAACTACACTCCGATTTATAATCCTCGAAATCAATAAAACCAATATCCCTCTTTTCCCATTCATTGCCCCAGTTATCATCACCAACAGTATCCATCATCAAACAGAAAGTACACCACCAACAAGTATCTGAGAGTTTCCATAAACAAACAATGAATACACTGAATATTCAAATACAACCACACACAAAACACAAAGGTTATACATTCACATAAGAAACATTAAGTCCACCTCCATTCACATAAGCACCCATCACTACGTTGCAGCAAAAATACACACATTAAACCCAGGGACACATTTTTTTTAAAAAAAAAAAATTTAATTCACAAATCATTACTTAACATTCTTTTGAAATATCAAGTAAACGCAGAAGCAACAGTTCTAAAATCACTGGTCCCGGAACCACTTTCAACTCAGGGAAGTAAACGAAATGCCCAAAAATAAGTATAAGAACGTAGACATGTATTCGTACATAAATATACGTGTAATGAGTAAATGTGGAAGTTTGCAGGGACCCAAATGAAAGAAAACTCACCTTTGATGAAAACTGAGAGAGACCAAAGGTTTAATTCAGATTATGAGAGAGAGACTCAAAAGGAGAGTCAATGCAAAGGCTTGTTCGGTTACTTGGCTTTTAAAAATTTTGTGGATTTGTTTTCTCGTTAGTGTACTCAATTATAGAGTCACATATGTCATTCCAGGCTAAAGTTGCAAAAGAAAGTGTAAATGTGTAATATTAACTGTTAAGGGGTGGTAAGCGGCGTGTCACGTTTTCATTGCTCCAACTTCTCACTCTCGGCTCCGTCCAGCCTGTTTTCTGTCGACGTCACTGTTTTGCTTTGCGGAGCAGAGGACAAAGAGTCTCCTAGTACAAAGCCTATGCCTATGCGTGTTTGTCTTGTTATGGTTTAACTAGTATCGAGGAATGATCATCATCGTGAATGAACCGCATGATAGGTCCAAAAACTTAAAGTTTTGAAATGATATGTTTTTATTTTCTATAAATTGAAATAATATGTAATTTTCATTTCATAAAATGGGCCTCATTTGTAAATTGCAGCTGGTTAATCTTTCATCAGTTCATGGAATATCGCTTCTTCCCCCCTCAACTGTCACGTTTCTACTTGTTCTTTTAGTAACTATGTTTTAACTTGCCACCGGGCAAAGCGGAAGCGGTTCCTAAATTCCCTTGCAAGGTGGGTCCCTTCTGCCATCTTTTCTCGGATATAACAAAATCAAAATCGATTACAAAATACAAATAATCATTACAAAACCGATTCAACATAATCAAAATCGAATTCGGTTCGGGTTTGATCATGAAATTTTATTTTTGAAAACCCAGGAACAACTTCAAAACAATCCAACTCGGTACGCTCTCAATGTCAGATAATAGAGAGGAGGAATTGGGGAATCTGGAAGGAATATTTGAAGAAAATCTGTAGGGGAAATATTGAACTTCAAATCTACAATAATGATCATAAGGGATCACATTCCATCATGGTTCCTGATTCGGATTATATCAGCTGAGTTTGTAAATCTTCCCTTCCATCAACTGGAATACACATCTCCCTTGAACACTCCGACACACGAGCTATGTTTTCTAATGAACCTTAACAGAGGAAAATACGTGAGGAACACAATCACCACACAAACAAGTTTAATTGATTTCCAGATTCAAATGACAGATAAGGAGTTCAAAGTTCTTTTTAACTAATGAACTAATCTGAAACATAAGAAAAATCAAACAAAACAGTTTTTGAGCAGTCAAATATAACATTATACCAATAAGTCCAACTCAGATTCAGACCACCTCATGCTGAAGAAACAGGGGTGTCCTTGACAGATTCACGCCAAGCATACTCCCGTGCTCCATCCTTATCGACAATCTTGATGACAAAGTTTGGTGGTGCCACCACCAGCCTGGATCGAATCTCCAGTATGCACTTATCAACCAAGTCTACAGCTTCTTCAACTGACATGCCACTGTGGAAATGTCGGTCCATCATGGAGAGCGAAAAATAGGATCCATAACCAAAAGCTGCCTTATCAACTTTGTGAAGGGTTGCAATGTAGTCAATGTAGTAAAGAGATGGTCCTGTCTCCTTGTCATACCCAGCTAGAAGGATGTTAACCATGTAAGGGCTCTGTGAAACCAAATACCTATGGTTAGTCAACTTTCAAAGCAGGAGTTGCCAGCCAAAAAGAAATAAGGGAAACTAAATAGTTCCAGTAATAAGTATATGAAAGCGAACAAACTCTGTGCCCAAGTTAGCTTATGCTTGAACAGTCATAAAGCATGATTAGTAACACTTCACCTATTGAAAATATGGCATGTCCAAACGCAATTATAAGGGAAAAGAACAACTTAAATTTCCTGCAATATATGCAATACTTTAAGGAAAAAATAAATTGGATAATTGCTTACTTTTCCATGTTCTCCCAAAGGCAAACTATTAATGATCATCGACTTTAGCTTACGTGCCTAATATATGAATACAAATATGGAAATGTGTAGACATGTAACTGTGTCTAGATTGACTTGCCAACTCCCTGTGTCTGATCATAGAATATAACTAACTTAAAAAGTGTGCATTGTGTCTATACACGTGTATGGTTAGAACCTTCAGATACCATATGCTACAAGTTGTCATGTCTTTCCAGGGAGCTAGAGCACTGCACACCAAATAGTAGGCATAAATGTTGAACATTTATTTGTTCACTCAACTATGTGCAAGAAATATCAAATTAGTCCCAAGAAATGACTGAATATGCAGCTCAATTAACTTAGTAAAACTGAAACCTATAATATTACATAACTTCAATGACATTGCACGCAACAATAGCCACAGGAAAATGACTTGTAAAAGAAAATTCCAAGAGCAATGCAGTTCAACTAGCTCTAAATTATAAACAGTTGATTTGATTACCCAAAACTCTGATGACAATCTTAAAGACCATGATTTCTGATCTTTTTCAGATTTTTCTTAGAGAAGTGATGACATAAATCACCACATATAAGACACAGAATGTTGAAAACAAAATGGGGGAAAAATTGAAAAAACAAAAGGTCAGATTTGCAAAATTTTAAAACTGCCATAATAATTTTCGATAGTGAAATAAAAACATGTTGACTTTAAATATGACATCCACCCTTTTAACCTATTTCCTCCTCCATTGCTGCTTTTGACATATATATACAGAACCTCTCAATCTTATAATCACTTAAGATGCTCCTAGTGATCATTTGTGCAGTTACTATTGTCTACAATAAAAAGTGCATGCTTATGCTTACTGTTTTAAAGTTGCTTAACTTTCCCCAGCTCAGTTGCCTTCACCATTATCATCAGCACCACACATATTGACATTTAAGGATATCAAGTTTAAACTCACTCTCCAATACCACAACGATTGACAAGAAGAGTTCAAAGTAAATGGGAATAACATAAAAGAATTTTATTTAAGAACATCAAAAGCAAGTTAAACAAGTACCAAGCATGCTATCTAAAATAGGGCCATTACTATTCAGTTAGATTGCCCAAATTCCAAAATGTATCCCAAAAATTTAATCCTGTAGAATATTATGCACAAGGATCACTGTCTGGATCCAATGAGACCCAAGAAGGAATTCTACAATCAACAGCACACAACTAACTGCAATATGAACCATAAACTTCGATAATTCAGTTTCTTTTGCAAATGAAAAACAGAAACAGCACATCATTCCCAAAAGGAAAGCAAACTTATAGAGAAGAGAAAAAGGAAATTTCGCGAAAGAAGCATGAGAAGAAGAAGAATTTATGATAACAAAATTCAAATTAACTTGAGAACACTCTCCGTCACCGGTGGACAAAGAAATTTAAGTCATAGGAAACAACCGCCCAGCTAAGATTTATCTAGTAGCGGTACTATAGATCAAAAGCGAAAACATCTTAATCACTATTCCTTATCTTGTCCAAGTTTCCAGAACATGCATTAGAGTTCAAGCTCAATAACCCCATAGTAAGGAAGAAAAAGCAAGCTTATTGTTCCCCTACAAAGCAATGCCCATAGTTATCAAATCGTTCCCAGCAAGGGCAAAGCTACCCTAGAAATTACCAACTTTTTCCCCTTACTTAAGACTAAAGATGCATAAACCCATAAAGGGACTATTATACCCATACAAAGTCACCGAGGAAACCACCTATTTTACTTAATTACCTAAAGAAATGAATGCATTAAGACTAAAATAGAATCAAAGGCTATATCTTTAACAATCACAACCCTAATCAGAGTCCACAGAAACTTTACCTTTCTCAGAGCGGTAGCAAGCTCTCCTCGGGTAAAGTTTGCCGCCGCAGCAGTAGTCAATGGAATTCCGTTACGAAATTGATACAACGACACATTCTTCTGAATGAACTCCGTAAATTGAACACTGCAAACGAAAAATTTCAAAGTTAAAATTAAAAAAGAAAAAAGAAAAACTAATTAAACAAATATGTAAATACCATATAAATTTTACCGGTCACCGGGTTCGCCACTGGCGGCGATGAGTTTGTGAGAGTCGAGGACCATGATCTTGTCCTCGTTCGATTTATGAACCAAGATACTGTGGACTGCCGACGTGTCGGCCACTAAGATTGCGAAGCCGTCGCCTACAAGACCAAATACGCACTCCATTGCTTACTGATCTGTTGTTGTCGGATCTGTTTTGATTTGATTTTGTTGTGAGCGTGGGTTTTGAGTTAAACAGATTATAGCAGCAGCGTCTTGAGGAACAAGAAAGAAAAGTGAGTTTTCAGTGACGGGTAAGGGTAGTTTGGTCACTTTGAACAGTTATAATTAATCAGATTGGATGGGGGCCGAAAAAGTGACTAGTGTTGAGTAGGATATAAATTTGTGTCAAGCAGGCGGACCGAGCCCCAGAAGTTCAGCCCAAATATAAATTTGTGCGAGGGCATTTGGGTCTGTTCACGAACTCGGTGATTCCATCCAACCATCCTCAATATTTTTACAATTTGTTGTCCGCGTTTATATGTTGTGATATGTATATTTAATTATATAAAATTTTAATCTATAAATTATAAATAGGGTTGGCAAGAGTGTCCGGACTCAGCCTGGATGCAATTTTTAGATGCTAGGTTTTTTAAGTTCGGCACCGGATCGAGTTTTAATTCAGGGTACTTGGGGTTTTATATTTTTTAATATTATATGTGTTTTTTTTTGGTAATTTTATAAGTTTTAAATTTATTTTAATAAAATTTGACATGAAAATATGAACTTTCAGTTTTTAAAACTTTATATATGGGTAATAAATGAGTCAAATAAATATAAATATTTAAAATAATATATATTTTATAATATTTTTTTAACAAAATCTGGGTCCCGAGCCTGGCTCCGGGTTTATCAAGTGATACCCAAGACCAACCCGACTTCATACCTGGGCTAGGTAATACCCTACCCATAACGGTTGGGTACGGTCCAAGTCCAGACCGGGCATGTATTTTTGCCACCCCTACTATAAAATTTATAAATAGTGAAATTCTCTACATATTTGAGGCCCCACCTTAAATAGGGTAAATTTTGAATAATTTTTAGAAATGGGGTGGAGAATGAGAAAGAAAGATCTCAAATTCTTAATAGGATAAGGTTTAGTTTCATACTCCTCACTCTACCCCCATCTCAATCTTCATTATATGTAAATATTCTTTTAATTTTAATTTTATCAATTAGAATGTTGGTTAATAATTTTTTTTTACTTAATATAAATTGTTGTAACTAAAAGAAACCCTACAATATAATTCTTATTCAACCTTAAAACATTAGTTCATTTATAAAAAGAATGATAAACCTTACGATCATAGGTTATATGAAAATGATAAAGAAAAGAGGAAGTTGTTTATAAAGAAGGATTTGAAACCATATCATATATTTTTTTTATTTTTAGTTATTATTTATCTAAACATTTTACAGTTTGGATATTGATTCAAATTTTTGGAGATTTTTTTAATAATTTAAATACTTTTTAATATAATAATAATTTTATTTAAGTCTCTAATTTTAATTTACTGAAGTTATGTATTCATACCTATTATTAAATAATAAGTGGGAATGGAGTGAGGATGTGGATTTCCTATGTGGACACACTATTAGAAAAATAAGCTTTATTGACAGCAATTTGATGTTAATAATTACTTTTACTGATACTTGTTAATTGTGTCAGTAATGCTCAGGTCAGAACACACTGAGTGTCAATAATTTGTCACACTATAATATCACTGAAATAGTGACACTATGGTAAACATTGTGTGTGTATGTGTGTGTGTCTTTCAACAAATTGAAAGAACTAAAGAAACCAAAATACAAAAAATGGAAATGCTAATTCAATTGTACATATCGTATTCCTATGCAGGAGAATAATTAGTTAATTAATTAATTAACACTACATTAGAGCAATCAATAATAAATGAGTTCTGATATTTGTCTTGGGTCAAACTCCGAAACTGGATAAAACGACGTTGTTTCGTTTATTAATTTTTTTTTATTTGCTATGAAACGACGACGTTTGGCTTTGGATAAATCGCAAAAGCGTCAACAGAAGTTACAGAACCAAGTTGCTTCGTCTTTGTTCTCCTCATTTCAGATTAAAAGCAAACAAACAGATTAAAGGAAAGTAGCTCAAGCATAAAAAGCGGCCAAATTAAAGTAGAAAGAAAATTCCAAATTCTTTTTTCAATTGTTCTTTATTTTGCGTGGCTACTGTACAATAGTGAAAATGCATCTTTGCATGCATTTTTTAAATTATTGGCATAAAAAGAATGGAATGAGAAGTATATAGAGCTTGAATGATAATTGTAAGCCACTGAAGAATTAAATCACAAACGCCCACAACCAAATTTGCTTTTGAAAGACTTGGATTTTGCGGTCTTATGTGTGACATTTATGCTATGTTATTTCTACCCGCATCCAATCATATCTTACTAAATATTGGTACTGCGCTACCTTAAAATTTCTCACAACTGGCATTTTGATATGAACATTTGACTTCTTTAGCCGGCCACGGAAAAAAAAAACATAGTTTTAATTCAGATCTAACTATTCCATCTAGAGCTAACTCAAGACAAAGGAAAATGATGTTTGCGTTAAGAAAACGAAGAGGAAGGAAAAAGCAGCTGGATCTGTTTTTTTCACTTTATACGCTAGCAAAGGAAAATGATGCTTGGGTTATTAAGGGTCCTGCAGCAACGAAGAGGGAGAAGCAGTTGGGCTAAGACTTCAGAGAACGAAGAGGAAGGGAAAAGCAGCTGGTTCTGTTTTTTCACTTTATATAAGCCAAAATGACATCGTTTCGTAGCAAATCAGAATGAAAGAAATAAGCGCTGAAACAACGCCGTTTCAATCGCTTCGGGGTTTGACCCGGAACAAAACGTCATTTTCTCTCTCTTTCTCACACACACACACACACACACATATATACATATATATGTGGGCTATTGTTTTTTTTTTTTTCTCTCACACTCTAACGTCATCACAGGCAAAAGATTGTTTGTATCAAAATCTACAATTTTTAGTTTCCTAGATGATTGTTGCATGTGAGTCTTTATGGTCCTCAATTACAAATCCCAATAGTCAAAGCACATAAAAATGGAAAAAAAAAAACAAAGATAGTTCAGCTTTTTTTTTTTAAGGTGAGGTCAGCACATTTTAAAAACAATAATAAAAGCTGTAACGAAAAAAATAAATTAAAAAATTAAACACAAGAAAGAGATTATGAAAGACAATTAAAGGATAAGAGGGGTCACTACCATGAAGAAGAGCAAATAAGCTATCGGTGACAGTATAAATTCATAAGTCACGATAGTGGATTTGTAACTTTATTTGGTGCTTAAGAGATGACAGCAACAAAAGAGTCCAGATCTTGGTGAAGGGAGATGATGACAACAGTGATGGGAGAGGTTTTGGATGCGTTGACAGTGTGGTGGATCTAGGGATTTTGTAAGTTCTATTTTCTATGTCTTAATTCACAATATTATGAATGGAGGAAAAGAGACGTGAGATGATATTTGTGTCTTTTTTTTAAATTTTTAACATAATACTTTGCCTTAGTGGTTTGCAAACCAAACGTAAGCATTTTAAATTTTAGATTAAATTTTAGAAGTCATAGGTTCGATTTGGAAAATTTATAAGTTCTAATAATTTTTTTTAACCTCTGATATTTTAGTGTCAATAATTTCTTATGTTCAATTTACTAACATACTAGTATCATTAATTTATGATATTTATTTGTTAAATACAAAAAATAATACAAATGTACGTAATTATTGACACTTTTTACAAAGTGTCAGTGATTGTAGTGTCAATAAATGTTATTTTTTTAGTAGTGACAATAATTTTCCCATCCTCACCTCCACAAAATTTATTAGAGAATAAGATAAGGAATAAATGTGAACTTTTTCAGTAGCATGGAAAATGGGATAAGCCTCTCCACCCTACCTTACCCCACCCCCTTACCATCCCTAAATTTTTAGCATATTCTCTACATCATCTTAATTTTTTAACTTATATAATCAACTACTTTGACTCTAACAGAATTAGAATTTGTTAAAGAATTCAAAAAAAATAATTATTTTACCCTAAACAAACTAAAATAACATTTTCTCTTATAAAATTCTGAAAAATAAAAAATTTATAATTACAAAAATACCCCTAAACTCTTCAAAGAATGCCTCAAGGGTTGCATCGATAAAGGAATTGGATACACCATTTGTGAGATGCAGTGTGACGCCCATTGCAGCAAGAAAACCGGTGCTTGTAAGATTATTCAACTTTATTTTCTTTTCACAAGGTCATACATTATATATACGTTTTTATAGATCATGTTCGTAACGATCTGGCTTAATTAATTAATTAGTTATACTGTACTTTTTTTTTTTGTCAACTAACTAATTAATTAGTGAAGCCATATATCGTTATCCCTAACCATTGAGCAAATGCCCCCTTGCTAGCTAGCTTCTAGCTACCATAAAGAATTCAATTGTATTGTAATATACTCCACCGTACCTCTATATATGTATGTGTGTACATGTGTAGGAAAGAGTGATATATTTATTTTCATGACGCGTGAATAGCAATAATCAAGATTCAAGACGTCTACTAATGTGCATTTATTTATTTTGTAATTGATATATAAAGAATGGTGAATCAAGTGATATCTACGTATCGATCGATCAACAAACTCATCGAGTCATGAATGCCAGGGGACCATATTATCATAAGTAAAGTGAAATGAATTAATAAAATTATGGATCGGTTATGCTATAAAAAAAAAAAAATAACTTACGTACAAGATTGTTCAATGGACGGTGTTCAGCTTAGATTATGCATGTGCAATAAGTATTATAGCATAAGGGAGCTGTATCGTATTACTAGGATATAATATTATCAAGTGCACCAAACTGAGTTAAAATAAAGAGAAAAAAACAAAGATAAAATAATTATTATATGTTATTGCAATTAAACAATGATGTTTAAACTTTAAACATGAGTTTGATTGAAGGTAATCTGAGGGCTGGGTGGTGACCACGGTCCTGGACACCTAGGAGGATCTGATGGAGGGCAAGGAGCGCCGTCGCTAAAAGAACAAACACACTCATCAAAGGGGATTCCTCCGCCTGCAGACCGACAAAACGCCGTTACTTTTCCAATTCTCCGCCAGCACGGCCCGCACAATTTCACGCACTCTTCCACATCACCGGGGCACCCGCCTCCCCTCACCGTTACTTCACACCCTTGAACTGTATATGCATGCACACACAACACACCCATAATTTCAATGTTAATAAAGACGTAACGTAATTAATTAATAAGCAATAATTATATATATATATATATATACACACACACACACACACACCTGGATTGACTATTGAGAGAACAAGGAGAAACGAAATTATTGAAACTGAGAGAGAGGCCATCTGTGTTGATTCTTTGATGGATCGGTAGGTGATTCTCACAACTTGCTTTTGTAGAATACTACTATGTAATAAAGAGAAGATGAACATTGGCTTTTAAGGCCTAATTTTTACAAAATTTTCAGTGAAACAAAAGTAAGTAACCAATCATCATAAATCATGGATTCGTACTCCAAATTAATATATAATATCATTCATAAGATGGCTATGATTTCTTAACATATATAAATGTCATAATGAATGTTAGGCAACTATATCTTGATTGAAAAGAATCATTGATAAAGATTTTTTAGCATATTAGAAATGAAAAAAAAGAAAAGATTAATGAATATAAAGTTTCATGTGATCCATGTATTATAATTAGTTTCCTGCCATAGGGGTTGTCCACTGATATCAATCATAGAGTGCTTTTGAAATGAGATTGGACAATTGTAACTTAAAAAATACAGCATTAAAGTGTTAGGTAAACATTAACTGCTGTATACCTTGAAAGTTATGGTGATATGATTTTTATTTGTATCATAGAAAATTTATTATATCTTTAATAATTTTGTCAAAATTATTATTTAAAATTTATATTACTATATATTATTAATTTTTGTTTCATAATTATAGTTTTTTTTCTACAACAGTTATATTTTTAAGCTACAACACCTCAATTCAAACGAGTCCATAATCTTGGATAATTTTTTTTCAAGTAAGTAGGGGATTCATTCCTTAAAAATAAATTTTAAGTTGTATTTAATTAATTTAATCTTCGTTTTTTAGTTACAATACCCCGCACCTGTATGATTTTTTTTTTGGGACATTAGATTATCAGTTATCTTTTATTTTTCCCAAATGAATAAACACCCTACAGGAACAGGATGCTTTTTCCATGTCAATCCATTGATATAAGAGACTATTTTTAATGTAAAGTAGGAGCAATCTACGACTACCAATACGATTTAGTCAACTTAAAGCATCACCAAAAGACTCTTCAAATAAGATTTTATTAATATTTGAAGAGTCTTCAAATTAAACAAAGACACTCCAATTAAGATTCTTCAAAGAAACCCTCTTCAATGGAGAGTGATCTTCTCCTCCTCTGTAATTTATAATTATTACTTCCTTGGGAAAAAAAGAAGTAAGTTGATTTTATTGACTTTTTCTTTAAAAAATAATATATTATGATTTATAAATTTATCTATTGTTATTTGAAGGTTTGAAATATTATTTTTTTTACTCGTCTATTTGCCACATAGTAGCAATTAAATTTGAAGATGTAAGATTTAAAGATCTTTTGAAGATCTCTTAACCCATTTTTCATAAAGAAAGAAACAAAAACAAAAATCATGCACCTGTTTATGAACTTGAACACTTATGAAAAGGACTTTTTTCCCGACAATAAAATTATATGACCGACTACCCGGTAAAACGGATGGCGTACTTCCAGGTATGCCCGCCTTCGCATCAGGACAGCCACCACCTATTGCAGCTTGTGTACATGCACCAGCTTTCACTTTTGGCACAATGGTTTCAACTACATGCGAAGAACATTAAATATATTAATACAATTTTAACCATAAGTGCAAAATGCATGGCAATTAACCAGAACAAGCTATGTGCAGTCAGCAGTGTGCGTATATATGGATATTGAGACACCGAAGCAAGCACTAGGATGACCAAAGACAAAAGAAAAGATGAAAGAGAATTTATCCCCATCTAGTGTTCACAAGTGTTTTGGCAATGATGATGATTTTTATAGGTCAAGGATTTGAGGAAGCAGTCGTGAGAAGCGTATCCTCTACGAAGCAGATCAGAAATGCTTTGTATTAAACGGGACTATCCGTAAGGATTTACTTATTAATTACACATAGTTTTACACTTCTTTATGTCGTATGCCAACTGTTTTCCTGGGAGTACTAGTGGGGCAAAATTTGCTTCTTTGCTCTTGAAATTTTTCACCGAAAATTTCACGCGCAGCTGGGCTTGATTAACTTCTAAGTTGTGGATCGGGTCTCTGATTTTCCTCGATTTTCGGGGTTCATGACTTCCTTGTTGACTGGTTTCAAAACGTTCGAATTTTTTCAGATCCAAGTTTCATCTCTAAAATTATTATCTTTGAACCTCCGTTGATGGCTGTTAGATGTCAAAAGGTTTGCTCATGAAAAAGAATGACGTGGTTTGAATAGAAACATTAAATAGCAAAAGTCTTTAATTCACCATTTTGCATTGGTTCCCAGTATACAGTGCCTTTTATCATATATTAAAAAGGCTGAAGCTGCCATTTTTCATTCAAATTGGTCTGCATCATTAATCCCTTTGTATTTAACTCCAAGCAACAAATATTACATCAACGCTCGTAATGCCTTTTCATTTTGAATTTGATCTTCTTAACGCATGCTGATTTATCAAATTTCATGGATTTGGAAAGATCATTAATATTTTAAAGTGTAATTTCTTAAAATAAAAATCTCATAAGTTTTGACTAGTTAGGAATAGAATCCTCTTCTCATTTAGTTTTTTATTTTTTAACAGGATATATAATTGATAATTACTATAAAAAAAAAAAATTAACCCAACCAGAATGTTGAAACTGCATTAAGTTCTCTCTCGAATTAACTTGTCTATGGTGGTTGTATCGATCATATGCCTAACAAAAACATCTCATATGGAAACTCCAATGTACCTCAGTGGATACAACTACTTGTACGTTACAAATGGCTTCCTTCTTTTCTGCTTCACTCACTCATAACCTCCAGTCCTCCACAACATCTATATATAAAGACCACTTTGTGAAGACACAACACACTACTTGTAAAAGAGAAAGTACACCAATGGCTACCTTCATTTCTGTTCTTGCTTCAATAATCCTGTTACTGATTCCAAGCTCCCATTCTTCAAGGCTTCCACAATCTGATGTTGATCTTCTAGAGTTCCCATTGAATTTAGAGTATCTAGAAGCTGAGTTCTTTTTGTTTGGTTCATTGGGTTATGGCTTGGACAAAGTTGCACCTAACTTAACACTGGGAGGCCCAGCTCCCCTTGGTGCCAAAAAGGCCAATCTTGATACTCTCACTAAAGATGTTGTCTTGCAATTTGCTTGGCAAGAAGTTGGCCACTTGAGGTTACTAACTTTCAATTTTAAAAACTACTGTGATTTCTCTTTATCCAATTGTTATCTAAGGGTTGAAAAAAAAAATTAATTATTCTGATTTTCAGGGCCATTAAGAAGACAGTTAAAGGATTTCCAAGGCCATTGTTGGATTTGAGTGCAGGATCATTTGCAAAAGTGATTGATAAAGCATTTGGGAAGCCATTAAATCCTCCTTTTGATCCTTACGCCAGTAGCATCAATTACCTTATTGCATCATATCTTATTCCTTATGTTGGACTCACTGGCTATGTTGGTGCAAATTCAAACCTCCAAAATGCCATTTCCAAAAGGGTAGGTCCTAAACTCACAAAACAAATGAAATTAACAACTCACTATACATTTTGGCTTATGTCATGTTTTGTAAGATCAGCTTGTTGCAGGTCTTTTGGGTGTCGAATCTGGGCAAGATGCCGTGATCAGAGCATTCCTATATGAAAAAGCAAATGAGAAAGTGCATCCATATGGAATAAGAGTTGCAGAATTCACAAACAAAATTTCACAGCTGAGGAATACTCTTGGACGGTCAGGAATAAAAGATGAAGGCCTTGTTGTTCCGAAAGCCCTGGGAGCTGAAGGCAAAATCAAAGCAAATGAGAAAGTGCATCCATATGGAATAAGAGTTGCAGAATTCACAAACAAAATTTCACAGCTGAGGAATACTCTTGGACGGTCAGGAATAAAAGATGAAGGCCTTGTTGTTCCGAAAGCCCTGGGAGCTGAAGGCAAAATCGAAGGCAATGTGCTTGCAGGAGATGAAAACTCAGTTGCATATGACAGAACTCCTGAAGAAGTCCTGAGGATTGTTTATGGATCTGGCAACGAACGTGTCCCTGGAGGATTTTATCCAAAGGGAGGTGATGGCCGTATTGCAAAGTCTCATTTGCCAAAATGAATCATTAGAAGCTTGGAGTTGTCTCTACTTAAATTGAGTTTGGTATGTTTTGTCTAAATTCCCTTTGCCAGGATGAATAATTGGGAGTTCTCTTTTTCCTGTATTTTCTTTTCTTTTATCCCCTGCACTCTATTGATGATGTAAGGTTTTTCTTGCCCTATTGAATAAATGTGAGAAAAGTCCTGCATCCCAGGTACGTGCAATATTTGTTGCATCAAGCTTTTATCTCATAAATAAAATATTGAACCCATGTAGTGGTAATGCAATAAGCAACATTTTATTGCCCATCCTAAAGTAGATGGAAATCTAAGGACTAAAAAGCAAAATGTGCGGATTCATGGCCCGTTAATTTTGTAGTCAGGAGACCAGATTGATTACAGAAAAAGATTCCTTTAGGAGTTACAGAAGCTGTCTAGATGAAACACCTTGAACCAGCCTATATTCAGAGCAGGAATATAATTCAGAGGAATAAACCAGTGAGCATTGATGATACAACTCCTCCCTGAAAATTTTATCAAGTCTTATGCGCAGCAAACTCATTCATTCCGATTAACAGAAGTGGCAACTGGCAACAAGCTCATTCATTTCAGGCTCTAATATTATCATTTTACTGAAGAAACCTCCATTTTTGCTCTGAACCTTGAAAACACCCATCAGTTAAAACAGGTGTAGGTAAAATAAACTTGGACACCAGATAAGAAGGCGGAGAAATCGGGGCCTTCAGAAATTTTTTCGTTTCTTTGTTGAACTCATAGACGACTTTTCTTTTATGCATTTATAATAACTATGACCCGTCGTCACGTCGTCAAAACTGCGCCGATTTTGCGTCGACGCATGCCCATGACGACAATTCGTCTCATTAAGATTCCAAAATCCGATTTATCGTCTGTGTAAATTTCGTCGATCCCGATTTGTCGTCTTGTAAATTTCATCGATTCCCTATTTCATCTTTCGTCGCAGCGTGATGTACAAAATTGAGAGATTTTGTCCTGCATTAGCCATTGCAACATACCAACATTAATCAGTAACGCCTGCATCGCGCCTATGATAATGAGATGGACATGAGAAGGAAAAAGTCAGCACAGTTTATTTATTTATACCAGACAGTCATAGCAAAGTCCTACAAACCTTCACTCCCTTAACAATATATACGCCTTTCCTCTGCTTACTAACATACATTGATATATAACATAGCCTCCACTCTCTGTGTCAATTGTTCTATCCCCCAGCTACCTAGAAGACACCAGCAATGTCCGAAATTGAGGGCAAGGATTTGCCACTGCCAGCTTCATCTCTCTGCTGCTGTTCTTCAGGGCCAGCAACAAAATAAGATTCCTTTGGATTGTTACCGAAAACTCTCTCTATTAATCTTGCTGGCACATTGAAAGCCACCTCCATGGCCTCTCGTTCCACTTGGTTCATTATGTTAATTTTCCCTTCACAATAGAAACAGATCATTCAAAATAAGTGGCACAAATTGAGAATAATACAATCTTGGTCTTTGCTATTCATGAACACATAAATAGATAGGCCTTATTATTTATACCTGCAAGGAAGTTTCTCTGGTTGTTCCTAGCATTGAGGCTAAACCCAACTGTTAGTAACTTCTCATTTGGGGAGGCTACAAGGGCAATAGGATGACCTGGCGGGATTATGAAGACGTCTCCAGGTGACAAATTGGCGCTGATATTTTGAAGCTCTTCACTGCTTTCTTCTTCCTCTTCTTCTTCTTTTTGTTCACGTTGTGATTCTTGGCTCCACTGGCTTGAAAGATGTGGACAGCCCATTTCAAAGCGGCCCCTTCCTTCTATAATTAAAACAACTGTTGTTGCCTTAGAATTGTAATGTGGCACCATCATACCTCCCTGCAAAATTTGCAATATTATTAGAATATATATATATCAATTAGAGATCCTTCACTTTATTATAGAAGATTCTAATGCACTGTATTTTTATCTTGTAGTGTATTAAAATCTAATTTTTTTTGGTCTTTTAGTTGATACCTGATTTTAAATAAAATCATAAATTCCTGATTGGATATATATATAAAACAATATCAGTTTCCATATTGTTATCGTCAATAAGTGATTCGTTAGAATAATATAATTAATGTTCGTCCGTCCTAAGTGAAGAAAAAATCTCTCATCCTATATTTTATCGTTATCATCTTTCAATTCAGAAATATCACATTTAATTTCAAAAAGATAATACTCCCAAGTTGAAAGTTTATAACTATAAAGTATGGAAGGAGAGAATTTTTCTTCACGATTATGTTATTCGAAAAACAAACCACCTATTGATGATAACGACACTGAAACTGATACTGCTCTATATATATAATACACATTTGCAGTAAAATGATGAGTAGATCTATTGTAATTACTTGGTTGATTTCGACATAAGTGACACCGGCATCTATTTCTTGTAATTGTTGGTAATCCTTTGGAGTTGCTTCGAAAAACCGTCCAAAATTGTTGTTATATATTGGTTTTCTGCTAAGCAGATTGAACGGAGCAGTAGATCCCCTGCCGTGGTGCCTTCGTGAAGAAGCATGCTGGCTTAATGCTTTGAGCTGCTCCTGTGAGGCTCTTTTGATTGTACCCTGCTGCCTCTGCTGAACCTCAAACAGACTGTGTAGTTGTTCACGTGGTGTCTTGTGAAAACCAAGACCATAAGTCATATGATTGATCAAATCATTGATATGCAGCCAAAATCTAATTAGAAAGATATGCATAAAGAGAACAAACAAAAAGAAATAATAATAATAAGAAAATAGAAACACTACATTTAGTGCACGCTCAAGGATGTCATAGCTGAAGACTTTGTAATATGACTCTGGAAATCCACCTCCAGCAGCGTAGTATTGCCGCAGCCAAACAAGATAAAAAATTCATATGCAACACACTAATCACGAGAAAATAATTAGACGTCAACTGTACAACACATCAGCAACGCTCTGCGATTTGTGCATTTATGTTGGAGACTGGCGGACAAGTTAAAATTTTTTTCTGATAATTAAGAGGAAAATTAGTACCCTGAATTGGCCTGGAGTATTAACAGGCTGAAGGAGCTTGGCCACATGTAGCCTGTCGACATTATCTTGGTTACTGAGGTAGTAAGTAGTCCCTGCTGGAACTCTGATTACGTCCCCATGCTCCATGTTGAATGACTCCCTTCTTTCATGTGACACAAGTGTAATCACTCCCTTTCCTGTAAACAAAATTAAATAAATAATTAAACAACCATGTTTAAATTGTTTAATTAAACAGCCAAAAAAAACATATAAATTGTTGTTAATTAATTTCATCATTGTCACCCTTGAGTAAAACCAAAATAGTTTCAGCATCAGAATGATGTGGCACAACTAAGTTGCTGGGATTTGCCTCGAGAATGGCCAATCTGTAATTGTCGATGCCGCGAAGAAGATGAGATTTCTGACTGAACCTCTGTAAAACCCTCATATGACCTGAATCGGACCTCACCCGATACCGGAATCTTTGTGAGTGAAAGTAGTAAGGATTGTTCTCCTCATCTTCTTCTGATCCCAGCCAGTTGCTTGAGGGGTTAAACTTCCCCTCTTTTTCTCTTCTTCTTTGCTCTTTCTGTCTGTGTTTCTCGCACCAACTCTTGCACTGCTGCTGCTGCTGCTGCTGTTCCCCACTCTTCCGCCTCTCGCATTGCTTTAAACATTGCTCGTGTTGCCACTTCGGGTCCCGGTGATGATTGTTGCCTTCATCTTCTTCTTCATCATCATCAACAACATAATCTCTTCTTCCTCCGCCTTGTTGTTCTTTGTAATGTCTCTCACATCTTCTCTTGCACTGCCTCTTTTGCCCTGCCTCTTGCTTCTCGCATAGTTGCTTACACCGCTTGTACTCTTCCTCCGGGTCTTGTGGCACGCTAATGATGTCTTCAAATTGTTCTCTTTCTCTCTCCCAATCTCGCTCCCGTTGCTCTCTGTGGCGCTCTTCCTCACGCTCCCTAATCGCCTGCTGCTCTTTACAGCGCTTCTGACACTGCTGCTGCTGCTCCCTATCAGCTCTCTCATCAGCTAGACAGCGTTGCTGGCATTGCTCGAGCTCCCGTGGAGAGCTCTCCGGTTCCCATTCACTGTACCTTCTCTCACAACGAGCTGAACAAGAAAACAAGCCTGACAACTCCTCCTCCGTTTCACGGCATCGATCTATACATCGGTCGACCGCCGTTTTCTGCCCTGCAGGCATCTCATAGCTGGAAGAGATCAAGAGAGTGAACAGGAAAGAGAATAACAAAGGAAAAGGAAACTTAGATTTGATAATCACCATAGCAGCTGGTTGCTTCTTTTGGGGGTGCTGATCATTCAGTGAAGGGAGTTCAGTCGATTTATAGAGCTTGCATGCATGTTACATTTGGCTTGCGATTGCATACAAGGTGACGTGTGGTTGATAAAACGACAGAGACCCTTTTTTGTCGCTTTGTAAAGAGGTCATGGTGCGCCGCGTTCCGATGATCGCTTCACGTGGTCATACCAGAGATAATAGACGAAGCAGAGTTAGCCTGATACATATTAATTTCTCTGGACGTTATTGAATTACATAAACATTAGTAGTTAAAGTACACACAAGAACAAGATTTGGTTGTATTGTGGCACGCTAGCTGCCAAGGGCGTTCTAATAAGAGGGTTTTGTAGGGGTGCCAATGGCCCAACTCTTCACAGATTTGTATGGGCTCTGCCTCCTGGGTTTGTTCATTCGGCTATCTGATTCCGATTCCGATGTTTGGGCCAATATGCTTTTTCGGTCTAATCTTGATGCCTCACTTACTATCGTTGTTCATTCGGCGCATGGCAAGCTCGTTTAGTCTGCTTACTCCAAAGCATAATTTCACTCATGGTTCCATTAATTTTCCATTTTTTTTCCCTTTTTCTCCTTGAACTTGGACCAAACTCTTTTTTTTAATTTCACTTTTTTTTATTTTACATATTAAATTATAAGTCTATTGATAATTATTATATCAAAATCTACATTTTTGATATAGCATATATTTGTAAAGTTGAACTTGAATTTAAAATATAATCATATTCATTTGAAGGAAATTTATACACAAGTAGATCCGAACTTTTTTCAAAAAATAAAATTGCTCATTTTTAGATTCACCCAATTTTTATTTTTTATAATAAAATTTTATAGTCGAATTGGTTCCATTATTAATAACAACAATAATTTGAATAAACTGTTTGAACACTCGTCCAAAATAACTTCCAGTCCAAAATAACTTCCAGAGTGGGTTCCACGGAATCCCAACCGCCTCAACGAAACACATAAATCAAAACCGTAAAAGGCGCGAACCGAGATCCGTATCTTAACTAACTAACTTCTCAGCACTCCAAACAAAACCCTAACTCCTGCATCAACATACTTCCTACTTAGAAATTGAAACCCTAGAGCCCAGTACCTTTCTCTTTAAACAATAACATCTTCAAGAATCACCAAACCAAACACCCATTGATTAATCATCCTTCTGTTTTTTTTTTTCGCAATTTTCAACTTCTTCAGAATCCAACGTTCATCCCTTTTCCTTGCTTTCCAAGAAACTTCGGCCAAAACCCTAAACCCTAAAGTGACCAGCGATGTCGGCAGCACGTCGTCGGGCTTTTAGGTCCTCGAGCCAGGGGGAGTTGAGTGTGGTCAACCACCTTCGCCCAATTGAGTCTCCAGTCAGTTTTCTGGAGATCAAGAAACGTCCGGCTCCTTCGGTCACTATCGCGAAGTCACGCGAGGAGAAGCCTCCGCCCCGGGTCACGTGGACGTTGGGGTCACCTGGGACGGATGATTCGCAGTCGGATAAGAAGAAGGTTGATGATGGGTTTTGCGGGTTTCTCAAGGCTTGCTCTTTGTGCAAGAAAAAGTTGAAGGACACTGCTGATGTTTATATGTATGGGTAAGTGTTTGTGTTATCCTAATTGTGAAATTCTTTAAAGAAATCGATTAGATTATAATGAAATTTAAACTCTTTGGATCATTGCTTCAATTGGGCATTTTATTATGGTGTATCCTAATTGTGATAATTGATGAGATCATGTAAGAAGTAGTTCATAGTATTGTGCCTTACAATGTCTCGGTATTTAACCACGGAGTTTTGATCTGTTCTTCCCTAATTTCCTCAATTTAGCAAAAATTAGATATTGAACTTTTCTTTTTCCAGATGTGAGAACATGTTTGGTATAGTATTTTGAGTTGCTAGTGATAATTTTTAAAAACTTAGACCTTATGCTGAATGTTCTCCTTGGTGCTTTTAATAATTAAGCTGCAATAAGTCCCCTTGAAAATGCAATGCAGCCAAACTATATATTTTCGACTCTTATATTTTCAAACTTAAAGCAAAAAAATATAAATCAGAAGTCACAAGGTAGAGGGTGAAATAGAATAGTTGTGCCATAAGAACCATTCCTTTTCTGATTTTGCTTTATACTTGTTTCTATTGTTGCAATTTGGACTTTGATTATCTACAGTTGTGCACCTTATACTAACTGTATGAAACTATGCTTCTGCAGTTACCTACGTGCATTTTGTTCTGCTGAATGCCGAGATGATCAGATTGCTCTGGATGGGTTTGACAAAGAAGTTTCTAGAGAACCATCAAAAATGGAAATGGGTGGAATGATCTCGACAAAAGACAGGCAGGGGTTTGGCACTAAAAGATTTAAGTAGTTGACTGACTTCATTTGCTAACCGCTGAGATGCAGAGCTGTTAGTTTTTCTGCATTCAGCTTTGCTCTTCTGCAGTGAGGGCTATGTCACATTGATTTTTTTTTCTGCAGCTGACACGTCCTTGTGTTCTGTTGAGTTACATATGCGATCTATCTTATCTTGGAACAAATTTTACTCATTGTTTCGTTGTTACAACTGTTGAGTTTTATTTTTTAGCCTATGACGTGTAAAGCCAACAAATGTGGCATGCACGTCTGATGCACGTCTGTTAACAGCCTCAGTTATGTTGATCAATTGTGAATATGATTCAATGAAAGTAAATTTGAAATGGAAAGGTTTCAATTCTTGTGTTTTGTTTGCAATATATGAATTTGACAGGATTTAAATTCTAGGTTTTGAATCCCATAATGTTTGAAATGATAGATGATCCTAAATTCAGTCTTATAAAATAAGGATGACCACCAAATGAATAATTTCATGATCATCCATCAACATAAATACATTGTAGCATGACCTTGCATTAGTTCTATTGTGGATGTATATTGCTTTTATTTGTGAAGAAATTAGTAGAAAATTTGTCAACCGGACTCAGGCAGTGTGTTTTACTTGTGCTATAGCAGTGGCTTTTACAACAGAATAAGTAGTTAAGACTTGTGAAGCAAAGAATAAGACCACACTATTGCCATTGTCTGCATTCCAGAGACCAAAAGCACATGCTTTGGCCTTCTTTTACCAATTATCTATGCAATACTACTTTCACTCCCCACTAAAGGCCTCTGATCATGTAGACAGCTCTAATATTGATGGGCAGGACCAGAAAAGAAAAAAAAATAAAAAAAAGATAAAGCTCTGCAGGATACGAAGAAAATGAGATACCCAGATTTGTGATTTTGTATTTTTTTGTCGTTGATTTTGTTTTTCTGGTTTACTTCACTTTATTATAAATTTACTTTCACTATGTTCTTCGTGAATCCAAAAACTAGTCAGTTAAACAAACGGCAGATATGAATGCAAAGATTAAAAAGAGAAATAGTTTACAACTCAAAACTTTCCAATGCAACAATTAGACAAGTAAGCTATCCTGTGCGTTTCAATTTTTGTTGTTCACCTTTGGTCCTTACTGGAAAAAGAATGGTCAAGATAATACTTTTATCAGCAGCTTTGACTGTGAAGGAATGGCAGGTGTCTGCTTTACTTTCTGCTTATTTACCTAGGCTAGTTACCCACCAACAAAACATCTATATTTTCAGAATGATTGTTCTTGCCAGCTTTTATCTTTCTTTAATTGACAGTTTAACAGAGCTGCTATTTATCGAGCACATATAGTGTAAATGGCGCAGTGTGAAAATTAGAGGACAAATTAGTCATGATATAACAGATCAAGGTCAAAGAAAATGACATTGTCTATAAATAATTTCAGCAGTATCAAGAAAAGCACACAGGGACCATCCTTTTTCAATTGATGCAAAGCTGGAGCTCTCAAATCTCAATCACTCATCTGTGTTTTGTTTTTTTGAAGCCACTCCCGCCTGCAAGCGGGGACCAATTGAACACGCCACTCATTTGTCTCTTGAACTTAATCAAAACTGGATCAAGACAACTTGATTTTGTCAATTTTTCTGGGCAGCTGAATTCAATAGGTTCCATAATACTTGGGGACCTATCTGAGCTTACTAGAATCCAAGTGTTTATTGTATTATTTATTGGAGACAAAGGGACAAAGTATATATTAGTAACATCTAAGTTGAAGCTTGATGGCACCGGCTTCAGTAATATTTGGCTGCATAAGATGAAAATTTCAGGAAAGGTTCCCATCGTGCAATTTATGCTTTTATTTTGAAGTTTTTATCTTTTTTGTTTTTCAACTTTCTTCTCCGCTACTGCAGCCTGCAGGATTGCAGATTGTGGCTAGTAGTTAATAGATGGAGTTACATCAAACAGCAACAACCCGCAGCCGTTGGCTTTATGTTTTCATTGCAAGTTTGCACAGCTAGTCCAGCTTTACTTTAGAGAAAAAGCCTTTGATTTACGCAGCATGCTTTGGCTGAAGAGCAGAAGACAATGTTAGCCCCAGTTGGCCCCCACAACCTTCAAATTTAAAAGCATGTAATGCAACAGGCAAATGGCTTTCAAAATGCTGGTTTAATTTATCTGGGTATTTTATTTTCTTTGCTTCTTTTTTAGTGTATTTGTCTTTGTGTTTGAGAGAGAAAGAGCAGCTTTGTCATCATCATAGATTTAGGATAAAGCCGATGCCAATCTGCAATGTTATGTTTTGTTCTTCTCATCATGCATGTTTGGAAAAGAATAATATTAAAAGGAAGTTTCAGAACCAAGAAAATCATGCTTCCTTCGTTCATTGCATTCCTCCCGTGAAAGTTTATTAATGCATGCGGGGAGGAGGGAAAGCTCATTCATCAATAAACGTGAAAATCGTACCCCGAGGCCATAACAATTATAGCTCTTGAAAGGTATAAATCAGTCGCATTTGCACGCATGTTTTTGTTTTCTTTATTTATTTTCTGCCACAATTGCTTTTCACTGTTTTCCTTTGTTGCCCATAAAGAAAGAAAAAACAATTAATAATAATCCAGTTTTAACTGCTAACAGTAAAAGGCAAGCGTGGATACAGAATAGAATAAGAATGCTCTTCAAAAGAGCAGCCGCTCTATATTAATCATTGCTTCTAATATGACTGCAAAATCTGTAAATTCTGTCTTGTGCTTTTCTAGTTTGTTGTGCACTGTTTCACACCACGCTAAAAGTGAAAGTGTATGGCAATAAACATGCGAGATTATCAAGAAACCAACCTTTTTCAGTAAAATTATTAGCAGCAACTGAGAGAGAGGGAGAGGAACACGCCTTCTGATTTCAATCATATAAACTAAAATCGATTTTTAATGATGTTTTTTTTTTACATCACTTTGGTAATCGAGTATCCATGGAATCTTTACTTCTTTGCATTTAAAAGAAAATGTAAGTACACAAATGATTAAATTGACCATCTTTCACCTTCTTTCAGTCACAAAAAATATGTCCTAAACTAACCAAAGAATCATGAACAAAATAATCCTCATCTACCCACTTGGCTTCTAAAGTGTGAGTTCATCCTGCAAAACACAAAAGCTTGATCATTATAAGATAGGGAAGTTATCATTAACTTTTAACTAAAGAGATAACCACTAAGTTCAAAATTAAATTACCCTTTATCGTGCCAGAATGCAATCGCTGGTGCAGAAAACTTTTTAATGCCAAGAAGGTACATGTTTGTTAATTTGCTAACAATGTATGATGATCAAAAGGTACATTTGAGTTGGCTATCTTTGCCGTTAGTCATCCAGTCAAATACAAAATTTACATCTGATCAAAATGAAAGTAAAGATAAGGTTAGGGAAAGAACCAAAACATGGTGAAACAAAGAAAAGTAAAAGAGAGGAGGCTGACCAACCTTTTTTGGTTAGGGAGCAATGGAATGTCTCCATCACCCCACAAGGATGAAGGTCTTTGAAGTGATTCCGGCCTGCAGATGGGGACCAAATTCCACATGAGTACGGGAAGAAGCATAAAATCTCCTCAAGAAAATTTACAAAATAATGTAAATGCGAAACACTTTGATGATATGTCAAGAATTTATCCTGCCTTGGGATGTGTTTTCTTTTAGACTCACATAATCCATATGCTAGATAACTGGAAGAGGCACGATTCAGTTCAAGATTTATATAACGTGTAAGTGCTGATTCATCTTGAGGACCACTATGATTAAGTACCCTTCTATGTACTTGCAGCCACACATACTGTAAAACCATAGAAATTAAATAAAATATTTGAAAAGCTTGATAGGGGGTTTCACCTGATTGATTGAGGATGCAATCCATACTTGATATGCAGAAAGACATCGAAAATTTGCCACTGATATTTACAACCTGGTTACAACCCATTGAAATCACTTGGTTGCTGAAAAGCACACATAACTGCAAGTAAGAATAGACATTTTAATTACTTCATAGGAAAGCTTACATAAAGTGACAAGAAAACTATAGCCCAAGCAAAGCATCACAAGCCTAAGTGTCTACCATTCTTACAAAATGCGAACTTCTATTGCATATATATATATATATTTTTGTGTTTGTGTGTGTGAGAGAGAGAGAGAGACAGAGAGAGAGACCGAGACAGAGCATACTTGCATATGGATCATAACTATCCCCTTCCCCTCCTTCAAAAAAAGTTTAGTTCGGTGTAGCCATGTGAGTATGGCAAAAGCTCCTCCACCTCAATCCTGGAACTAGAATAGCTAATACTCTTCTTTAATCTGTTATGACTTGACTCGACCTCAGCCCAGAATATACCATAAACTGGTCTATGATCAGAGAACCTAGACTCGCCACGTACATAAGATAGTTGGTGAAGCCCTTCTCCATACCACAAAATTCGATCGCACCTTAAACAAACAAAAGTAGTTATATTAGTACTTTAGATTGTTAACATTCATAAATATAGCTGCCCGTAACTTATCCGAAGAATTTTTTATCTCTACATTTCATGAAGTCATAGTTATATTTTGTTAGTATTGCCTTTCAGTATGCTCTCATGCCATCAGGTAGGAGACATGTTCTTACCAAGCAGGTGTCCTACGCTTCTCCTTTGGGTGCATATCGTCTCCTGCATATCTGTCTGAATTAGTTGAATATTTGTAAGTTGGTGGAAAATAAATTTTCCTTCATTCCATCCCACAAAAACACGGCCTTGTCTCTGCTCTTTCCGTAACTACAAGAGAACCATCAACAAGTTAGATAGAAAGTACCTTACAAATTTATCCTAAGTGATGGAGGGCTCTTAAACAGAAAAAGGAGGAGGACAGAGTTCAGGGAAAGGATTGTTAACAAACCTGATCATTTTCTAATAATACCCTCCAGTTTTGCATCTCAACAAGTGCCTTGGCAGATCGGTAATTGAGGGCAATGCGATAATTCAGATCCCCAAGCCAAATCACTCGACTGGAACATAACATACAACAATTATAATTGAAACAAAACACACTTAGAAAATGCTGAAGGTAAATAAGTAATGAATTGAATTGGAAATGAGAAAGGAAAACTTTTTCTCCTTTTGTGCACACATGTTATGCATAAGATTTGTTAGAAATGTATAAAATAGGGATCTTATGCAAGGACATAAACAGAGTTATTCATAAGATGGCAATATAATTCCAAGTCCATTATCATTAAACAATTGATGTCCAAGAAAAAAGAAGCAATTTCATTTCCATGCTCTTCCAGACTCCCCTACTCTCCTTTTTGTTGTAATTCTTTTTTTTTTTTCACTCATTGCAAGTATATGACCAAAAGCTTATAGATGGATAATGAAAAGGGAACCTACTCATGCTGAAGGATTGTTTCTGGTGATTTTTCATCACCCGCACTATTAACTCGAGGAAACCTTGTCTTTCTTAAGATCTCCATTACATCAGCATTCCTTCTAAGCTGATCCCCCTCCTTCTGTCCTGAGGTTAAGTGACTGCAGATAAAGCAAAAGCTTGTTTGGTGCAATAACATGCTAACCGCAATCGACCCCTGCAAAAGCAATAGGTAATTACTTAATGAGAGGTCCTAATAATTGAAGGAAATCACATCAAAATAAATGGGGAAAAAATAAGATCAAAGGAACCATGACCCCCCTCACCACCATACCTTATTTCCAAGGTAACCCATTAAACCCCTGCCAACACAAGATACTTTCATGTTTTTAACATGATCTCTCAATTCACTCCTCACCCAAACCGTGAGAAATATGCCAACCATTTGCTTACTGGCAACTAAGCAATACCTTGAATTCCCAGGCATCCTATAACCATGTTCCATGGATCCAGATCCACCATAAGACATTGGCGAGTATAATACAGTACTTGGTGAATCACCCGGCCCATTATCATCATCAGATGAACCCCATCTCGAGTAATCACTAGGCCTCGAGTAATCACTAGGTCTCGAGTAATCACTAGGCCTGTGACCCCATCTAAAACTGGGATCATAGTCACTTGGCCTGTGACCAAATATCACCCTATCACAAACACTAAATCTCCGATCAAGTCTCGGTTGCGGAATGGAAGGGTCATTGTCCATTTTCCAGCTATGAGTTGTCTGAAATGATCGACGATGGAAGAAGGACGAGTTCATCCGTCTAGCTGATCCCTCAAAATCTGCATCCATTTCTACAATAGGCTCAGGAATGGGAGACTGTGTATAACAACCACTACTTCCACTTGTTCCAGGAAGACTGTTAAGAGTCTTTCGAATGAGAGCCAGCCATTTTTTGGCAGGGCCATTGTCTTCTGCCCCCAGAACATTACCAGCATTTAGGGGAACTATCTCTTGAAATCTGAAAGACATGGAAAAGAAATGCTAGTATTAGTAATGGTTAATTTGAAGAGCTTGGTAGGGAAATGCGAACATGAATAAGACCAGATCATACCCAAGGACATAAATGTCTGCAGGCGGTGAGGCATGAAGCCAATCATCAAGGCTCAAATTACTTGGTGGGGATCTTCCAGCCACATTCCATGTGGCAACAAAAACACTGCCCCAAAATTGAAAAAATAGAAGCAATAAACGCCAGACCCACATATATATACGATCATGAAAGCAATATTTGTGAGCAAAACAGAATTTGATGGACTACCTATGGTTCTGCACATCTATTATTCGAGGGTGGTCAAGATTCATTCTCCCTCGCCGAACTGGCTCCCCACTTTTGCTAAATTTCTCTGAGCATCAAACGACGGAAAAGTTCAGAAATAGTGACATAAAAAAGTCCACGGTAGGTGAAGTTCCTAAGACATTTTATAAAGGAAATTGCCGAATTTTGGTGGGTTTGTAAGGATGTGGCACACGAAAATGGAGGTGGCTAACAATACTGTACCTGTTTTACTCTTTTTGATCGTGCAAGGCTCCCTCTCTGAGAAGCTGGTCCTATATTCAATTTGATCACCTCCTGAAGGAAGAAATATTTGTTAATGAACCAATCATTAATCATAAAACACAAAGTAATTAACAGGTTATGTGAGAAAATTCAACATAAAAAAAATGATGTACTGAATTGGTTCTGCACAGTAACAATCTTAGAAAAGAAAAAAAGGAAAGAAAAAGCAAAAGACAGAGACAGAGTATGTTCTGCACTTGATAGTTCAGAATGAAGGAATATACACTTTGCTTTGTTTGGTTGCTAAGAAATTGAGGTAAAAAGAAAGAACAAAAATGTTGAATCTTCAATGGATTCCTTCTGAAAAATTAAAGAATTTGAAATGTATGAAGTTCAAGAGCATGTACATTTCCCAGCAACCGACCAGGTTTTCCAATCACACAATCATCTGAAAAACCAAGGAGAAGAGAAATAAAAAAAGAAAAAATCGACCTCCGTAAACCGGATCATCTGCTTGAAATTCCTCAGTCTTGCTCTTGATATTGAACCACTTTCTGACCATTTTCTTGGACCATGAGAGCTTCACCAAAGGAGAAAAAGAAAAAAAAAAAAAAAGAGTTCAGCTGACAATAAACTGCACACTCCATAGCAATTTCAATGAAGAAAAAAAAATGAGAGAGATCATTTTAAATATAAAAATAGAAAAAAAAAAAAACCTTGCTTTTCTTAGAGTTGCCATCTCTCATTGTTTCAATTAATCACTTCAACTTCATATAAGGCTCTCTCTTTTAACCCTTTCCCACTTCCCAGTTAGCATAGAATCAACAAAAATATCCCCCAAGACTTCCCAGTTAGCATAGAATCAACAAAAATATCTCCCAAGATTCTAAGTTTCGCAAAACGAAAAAGAACAAGCTCAGAGACACAAACAGCAACGGGGTCCCTCTTGTTTTGCTCTTCCAGTGATATTAAGTTAATAAAACGCTAGAGTTAAACAACAAAGAAGCAAAGAACCCAGAAAAATTATTTGTAGAAAGACACTTGAAAGAGAAAGTGAATGAGAGACACAAAGACTTGAATGCTTGAAAATGAGACTAAAGATTCTTGAGGTAGAACAAGACAATGCAGCAGCAGCAGCAGCAGAGAGAGATAAAGAAAGTTTTTTCAAGAGAGAGAAAGATGAAGCTTGCAGCCTGCTTCTTGTCTTTCAACAAAGCAAAGGATTAAGCCTCGTTCTTAGTAAACAGCAAACAAAGTATCGAATTTGAACAGAATAAAGCGCATTCAGAGAGAGACATAGACTCAGTCTTATGGGGGCATTTCTTTTTTCTTTTATTGGTTTCTTGTTTTTTTTTTTCAATTTTTTTTTAACTACTACAAATAAGAAGTTTCATACGGGCAGTGTCGTTTCGATGCAGTGTTGAACATTAAACGACTAGGAGGCAGCTGCCCGAGGGTCAGCAAAGTGTATAGGGTAGCTGTGCATCCTGTTTCGCATTTCTGGTCTTCCATCAAAGTTAAAGCAAAGCAGTTAAAGAAGGAAAAAGATAAAGGGGATGTTAATATTTGTCTAGCAGCGGCACTATATTTTGTTCCTGTTATACTTTCTCTTTTTTTTTTTTAATTTTTTTTTTGAGTTTATTCTTTTCTTGAGTAACCAATATTTGGAAATGATATAATGTAATCACAAATAAATAGATTATGTAGCTTACAATATCGATTGATATAGTGCACTTTGATCTCTGTTTATAATATATCATAAGTTAAAATTTAAAGAATTAGTTTATAATATATCATAAGTTAGTAGGTAAAGAATAAATTTTTAAAGATCGACAATAAAAAAATTGAATATGCAGTAAAAAAACTTTAGATTTTTGAAAGATAAAAGACTAATAAGAGTTGGGAACTTGGGGGCATAGTACTAAACAATGTTGTATTGTGTACAATAGTAGGATTAAAAAATAAATAAACATTTGTGTTTTATTTTATTTTGATTTGTCTATATTTTTTGATTTTGCTGTTGGCAGTATGGAGCAATGTGTCTGTTTATATGGATAGGGTGCCAAGGAATACAGGGAAGGGAATGTTGTTATTTGTTAAGAGCAAATTGGAGGTAATTTTATTTTTTTTTTTTTTGTGTCTAGAAACCAAGGCAGTTGTCCAAAATTTAAGGCGTCTTTGTTCTTGAATCTTTCTTTCCTTTTACAGCTTTAGCTCTTAGAAGCTCCCATCAATCTTTCATTCATTATATAGGTCCATTTCTATTTATGAGCCTAGGTGCCTCTTTACAAGGGCAAGAGTCCTTAATGCAATGATGAAAAGACCTTGTTTTGGTCACATATGGTACTACCCAGAAAATTCCCCAAGTTCTTGCTTAAAACCTCGTGCCCCGCCGCCCATGCTAAGTTTGAAATCAATCTCCATTGACTAGTCCATAAGCCGCGGCGTTTTTAGAAACTGTTTGACATGTTTGGCATGGTTCCAATGCTAATGATTGTCGGGGCTTAGCCTTTGATTATGGGGCGAGTTTTTATGTCTTTCAAGGTCAATTAGTTTAATGAACTGACGGCGGAGGCATTTCCAAATGGGGGCTCAAAATTAAAGCAAACAACAATCAACAGTCGGGATCCAAATGGATGTCCTTTACAACTTCATAAACCACCACTAATGCAAGTGCAGCTCTTACTGGCATAATGAGAAATGACCCGTTGTTGGTCCCAATTAGAGAGATGATTAAAGGTTTGTTTAAAGTTATCTTGATATCCTATTACCGAACAAAAAAAAAAAATAATAATAATAATAATTTAAAAGTCTCCCCAAGTGTCCCATTTTGAGGTATCTTGTTTTCATTTTCTCTTCCAATAAAAAAAAAAAAAAAAAGAAAAAACCCAACTTGAAACTCGGAATTATCTGGAAATTAAGCTCAAGTCCTTATTGCATAACACCTAAATTTTATAAAATTTGTGATTGGAGAAGTGAATTGAGTTTTACTTTCAAGAGATCACCCTTATTATAATCCTTGTGTTTCGACATACGTGCTAAATTTTGGATTTTCTTTTTTCTCTTTTTAATTTTTTATTAATTAAAATTACTTAACTACTCTCAATTCAATTTTTCTACCATTTATTACTAAATGTACTCTTGAGATTTTCTATTGCGTTATTTATTTTATTTCTTCTAATGTACCTCTAATTCAAGCTAGTAACAATTTTTTGTCAACAATCAATTCTACGGGGAAACCCAATTGTTATTTTTCCCCCCTTCATCATTAGTCCGTCGTCGATTATTGAATTATCCCACTATGATAACAAGAGGTTTTAGGTTCAGAGAGTTGGTGTCCTCCATTGGACTTTTTGTTGAAGCTATGAAATTGTAGCTGCATCAAGCACAAGTTGCAAAGGGCCACTTGTAATAACAATACCATACTGTCTATTTTTCTAGGCATGTATCATGAGTGGACTTCCATTTTGTTTCAAATCAGGGTTATCTAATCAGCATAAAATCAATGACCTCATTAGAAATAATGGTATTTAATCGATATGTGCTTATGAATTTTAGAACAAGAAGATGTTTTATTTTGCTTCTTCTAATGTGGGTCTTCATGGAATCATCATTTGAAGCAATAAGGAGAGAATGGTCAAAGAATAAAAAAAAAATATAAAGCTAAGATTGAATAATACAAAGAAAACTTGTAAAGTGAAGGCTTGTATCAAAGAGACTAAAGAGCAATGGGGCCATCATTGGTAATCGGATATCTAAAGAGCATAAACAAAGTGGCCCTACAATTAGATATTACTAACCTTTTTTATTCTTTGAAAACATTGATGCACATTGCTACTACATGCACTATTTTAAGGAGGAAAAAACAGAGAGCGTTTGTTATTTTGTTTTGAATTTTCTTTATCTTTTTCTTCATTAATACTAACCTCGGTTGTGCTTTGTGTCGTGCTTGTTTTGAGCTCCATTTTTTAAAGTTTAGTGTATAACATGTTCTGTTGGTTCAATATTATTTGCTTCGTGTCTTATTAAGTTTTGGACTTTCTTAATTAGTCGTTGATATAACCATTATTAAGGGTATTGTTAGCTTTTTCTTGTTTATTGAAACGCCACGTGCTAATTTCTTAACCGTTTGTATTTAAAATTTAAATAATGGGTCTAATAAGTTCAATATAGACTTATTTAAGTTCTTTTATTGTGCCACATGTGCAAATCTAATAATAGAAAATATAAATGAATTAGTAGCATTAGATACCTTTTTATTTTTTATTACCGAAAATAAAATTAAAACTAATTTTTTTTAGAAAATAATTACTGCAAATATGGAGAAGTAACTTTTGCAAATGGATACAAAAGAAAGACATCGATCCTCAAATAATTATCCATTTTCTAAGGAACTCTAGCAGTCCATCAAATGGGTATCTAAGGGAACATCATGCATGTGGATTCAACGAACACATAATTTATTTTTTTGATTCTCAAAAGTCTTTTCGCACAAGAAAAAATTTGAAGGGTACCCAAATCCCAGCCTCTGTCATTAACTTTTCTTTTGTTGACTATGAACATTTAGAAGATACCATTAGGAATATGGATCTTCCAATTGTATGGACCAACAACGACGGTTTCATTGAAAGCCAATCATATAGGAAGGAAGGTTATTACAAAATTTTATGTGACTCTTTTTTCTTTTTCTTTTTATTTCCATATAATTACTTCACATACTTCAACACTTTTTTTTTTTTTCCACAGTAAAATTTTGCAACTTGATCGTCATCATCTAGCAAAGTAGCAAAGGTAGGATTTGGATCTTATGTATATCACAATAGTGAGTTTACATCTTATGATTTAAGTGGACCAAAGTATGTTGTTCTAGATAACAAAATGAGGTGGGTTCAATATTAAGTCTTGAGTACGCGTGCCAACCAAAGCAAACAAAATCACACTTTGTTCCCCAATATTACCATGGACCAAATTTAAATTTTGTAAGTAAAAGGGGAAGAAAATTTTAAGTGATGTCAACACCGTTGCATCATCAATTCATGTAATTATATGATAGTAGTCGTGTTGACGCTACCTAAGATTTTAATTCGAACTCTAAAAAAAAAAATGAGCAGATTTTGTGCACTATAAATAACCAAAACTAACCCACCTAAATTTTTTGAATGATGCTCGTGCTCTCAACAGTTAAAAAAAAAAAAAAAGATTTGAGTAATGATTCTAACCAAACATTATGTGACCATTATTGAATTCAGTACGCGAAAGCTATATTCACATGAGTATGACGATTCACAACCATAAAAGAATACATTATTATGTAATCACTTATACAATCTTAGACTGGTAAATTAAAAAAAAGGTCGGAAAAAGAAAAAAGAAAAAAAAAAAAACAAACACCCATAAACAAACCAAGTCGAAGAAGATTTGCTTTCATTTGCTTTGCTTTGCTTTGCTTTTCTTTTTGTTTCTTTGGTGAATCTTAAGGCCTAAATCGTTTTAAGATTTACGAGGCAGTCAAAGGATGCCACCAAGCAAACCAGCAAGCTGCCGATTTTCTTTGAGATTCTTTCTCTCTTTGCATTCTGCTTTTTCTTGGGGGGGGGGGGCTTGATTTCAAGATTGAAATTTGAGACTCGAGAGAGAGAGAGACCCATCACCCATTCTTTTTCTTTTTAATTTATCCGTTTTAAGACATATGCTGAGCCTATGGCTTTTTTCACTTGTCACTGTCTTTAGCTCATCTACCGTTCGTACAGTTTTGTCTCCCGGCTTTACTATTTATTTTACCCTGTATCGGTATCCTGCGCAAAATCTGGTGCCACATACTTCTACTACTAGCCCTGTCTCTCTCATTTGTACTGCCTGTTGATTTTTCCCTCTTTTCCTTTTTTCAGAAAATTTCAAGAAATGTATCGTAATTGTACTTTTAATTTTTACCCTTTTACGTAATTCAAACCTAACTTGGGTTGAAAGAAATGGTAGAAGATTGAGTGGAACAGAAAAAAAGAGAGAGAAAAAAAAAAAAGGAAAAAAATGTCCAATCTCATTTTTATTATTTAGTTGGATAAAAAATTTATCTTTCTGCCCTTATTTCTTTTCCCTCACCTCTTTTTCTTTCTTCTCTTTTTGTTTCTTCAAATCAAACACATGCATAAGTATATGTGTACTCTTATTTTCAACAACTATTGTTTTCCTGCTAAAAAAAATTTAGATAGGATCAAGAAAGTTTTAGACAAAACATAATTGTTATGTACATTTAATAAAATTTTATCTCATATAATTCGCCGGAGACGATCGCTTAGTTTGAATCAAATTAGAAAGTGGTTAATAATTTTTATAAGCCAACCCATTTTAATTTAGTTCAATTCAGACTGCAAAAAATAAACCAAAATCAAATAAAAAGGGAAAAAAAATCGAATCAAACATGATAAAGATAATGATCATAATAGTAATAATAATAAAGCTTACGACAGTCGCAATTTTATTGAACTGGCCTCCTTCTAATTCACGCCTAATGTCTGTGTGAGGGTCGGCGTGCAAACCATTAAAAATGTCACAATTAATGTTCCCACTTTTGAGAATTACACTATTAAAAAAGGGTGCAATTATTAATAAAAACAGGTTGCCCCAATTAACCTGATGATGTAATTATCATTATGTTATTGATTTTTCACTCACTTTTACTTATTTTAATATTATAATCTTGTTTTGAGCACTATACTTGTCAATGCATTGTGAGGCTTCTTCTTTTTGTTTTTCCCTGATGATTTCATGCTGGAGAAATTGATGACAATTTCTCATTGCTGTATATAGTAAGTTATATTTCCTTCCTCAAAAAGAGGGTCAATTAACCATATAGCTCATTATAAGTGGTCAGAAATTAAGGGAATGTTTGTAGTTTGGACCACACGGCTTAAAACGTGGAAGGACAAATTTATTTTAATCAATGCTACTTTGATTGAAATGTTGGCAAAAGAAAGCTATCGAAATCTCATCGTAATCACTTCAATCTTTGCTGTATTTAACATTTTTTTTTTGTTCTTATGACTCAAACGTAAAAGAGTTATACCAAACACACATGCCTCCGATTATAAACAGCCTCCAAAATCATTGGATATATATAATTATAAAAAAATACATCCAACGATTCTAGGAGCTATTCTCCAACGTAACTAAACCCTTAAATAGATTAACGGAGCGCTTGTCAAATGAAGGAGTTTTAAGGATTAATAAAATTGAAATAAACAGGATTATGATTGATTAAGGGTGTGAAAAACATGGTTGCGGATGTGATCATATGATGACTAGAAGTGAACATCACGATGTTCAAAATGGGTCAGAAGAGACACTCGCCACTTATCTTGACATACGTGTGGCTGTCACTAATTTTCTTTCATTCGTATTCTCAGCATTATATGATTTTTATCACTAGGCAATCCCTAAGTTACGTTCAATGTAACATACGATCAATTAATTTTAAACCGTCAGATATCTTAAATTTAGATCTAACGGATATTATTAAATTTATGCAAAAATAGTTGGAATGGCAAACCGGCTGAATTGGTTAATTGAAGATATGGTCTACCGGATGAAACGGTTTAGATGCTTTTTGGCAAACCCAGGCGATTGATTGCTCGGCTGCCATTGAATTACAGAAGGGCTCTGCTGCCGCCGTTGAATTACAGAAGCGCAGGAAAGCCAAAGAAGAGGAGAAGAGTGAGAGGGGGATGCAATTACAAGGGTAGAAAGTAGAAGAATTGTTGATAGCAGGCCACGAGACTTGCATTATTTTCCCGTCTCTCGATTTATCATTCGATATTGGACAATGCCATTCTCGAGCTATCTCTCAAAATTTCCTCTTTGTCTCCCACGCCTCGCACCTCATGGCCAGCTTGTTAAGATTACTGGGATGGGCTCTCCTTTCGTTTCTTTATCTTTTAATTCAAATTAGCAATATATTTCTTTTTTACTTTCCCAGCACTGGTATCATTTCTTTAATTTTTTAACCAATCAACTCAGTTGCCACTTGTTTGGGTAAAATATTTCTTTAATTTAATTTTAGGACTATGGATTTGGCTATATATGCTTACTACGCCCTTGTGCAACAAGGTTTTGCTGTGGACTCATTCTATTTCTCTTAATTGCTGTTATGTTACTGAAATCTATGTATATATCATGTGTCTTTGGATTTCGAATCCATCTGTTCTGTTGCACTATAATAGTCTATAATCATCTACACCATTCACAGGCCCCAGATACCAAATTAAATTCTGTCAATATTATTGATAGTTTGATTGAGAAATCATATTGCAGCAGTGAAACTCGAAATCAGCTTAAACTTGGCTTATTACATTTTGAAGAAATCCATTATGCTGCTTTGTCTCTGTCTATAACTATGAATGGTGCATCTTGCTTACTTGTCTTTGTTTAACATTTGCTCTCATTAGTGAATGCATGATATGCTAATTATTAAGTCAGTGATATAAATGGAATGCCAACCACATTTCTTGCTCTAGTAATTTCAGTTAGCATCATGTGGGAGTGTCTCCCTGGAATCTTCATATGAAAAGGCTACCCGATGTATCTATACGTCAACTCATTTGCATGAAAACAGAAGATTGGGTCTCAAGCATGTGAACGTTAACAAATCTTGCTGTCAGTGGAGTCTAGCATATTGCGAGGTTTGTAAGTTCTTCGACTACAACTTTGAACTCTACACCACACATAGTATCAACAATCCCTCATGTTTTCTTCAATTTTTTTTCCATGTCTGTTGCAAACACGAGTCATCCAATTTCTTGGCCTAGGTTAGTGCTTTTGTGGCTGCATCAACCATTATAGCTGATGTTGTTATTTTATTGATAGTCTCAGTGGATGTAATAACCTCCCGTGTTATGAAAATACCAAAATAACTTCATGTGTTGTATATTTTACTCATTTATTAGTATTTTCAAAAAGTTATTAGCGAGAATTAGTCGTAAGTTAAGCATTTAAATTGAAATTTTGCTTTCTTATTGAAATTTCAGGTTTTGCATACCTTCATGCTCGGAGTAAGATGGCTGGATGCCTTGCGTTTTGCTAAAAAAAAATTTGAACTTTTCTTGATATCAAAGCTGTTATTAGGTGGTTGAGCATGTATTCAATTTGATTTTATTGAAAATAGAACCTTGTAACATCTTCAAAATGATGACAATGTTGCAGATTTTGATTTGTTACTATAAAGGTTACTGGTTGCAGATCGGATTTTTGTATGGAAATAGTCAGTTAATTTCCTAAGCATAAATATTTGTACAAGTGTATGTCAATTTCAAATGCCATTATTATTTCATTCTTCTGCAAACATTAATTCTGGCTTTGCAACAGTTAGCAACCTGAAAAGAGTACATCTATTTGAATCAAGGTTTGATACACCAACAAAATTGCGCAACTACTACAAGGAATACTTCACATTGGCATAATCAAAAAATCAAAATAGCATTGCTAACTGAAGTAGCCATTTAACTACGATTAATGTTATATAAAGGACTTTTATCAAGTTGCGAGTTAAAGCTCATAAATTCCATCAAAGTGCATCATTTTTATGCATGAGAAAGTACTCATTTTCCTCATTTACTGATGTGCAGTAAGGTGATCCCGGTTCTTGTCATAAAAAGAATAATAGATTAACTTTTATGAAATAAAAAACTGATTACTGCTAAGGAAAACTATTATGCCTGATTTGTGCATAATGGATGTAAGAAGTTAAAAAAGTTTCTTGGATAAAACGAGAAATTAAATAGGGCAATAAAACTGTTGCGATTTATGCACGAAACCAACCAAACAAGGCATAATGAATGCTCTATGTCGTCATTTCATTCATTAGCACTTTTACAAAAGAATAACCAAAAATTTTATTCATGCCATGAAAATTTAAATGAAATGCACAAAGTTTAAATATCATATGCAAGGATCTGATCCAAGTCAAGACCACTGAATGAATGAAAGAAGTCAACCTCCTTCATTTGGTGGTTTCTTCTGTTTTCTGATCAAATGAGTTCTTTCAATCCTGAGAGATGACCGCTCCAAGCTTCAAAGATTTGATTTTGCTTCTACGGAATGCTGCAAAATGAGCAAACCAAAATTATAAGAATCAAATTTAAGCGAAAGGGTCATTGAAAAGCACCAAGAATAGTTTTTTGAAAAATCCCTTACCTTGTGCTAATGGCTTTCAAATTCAACACTTCAATCTCTCCGAAATTTCAAATTCAACACTTCAATCTCTCCGAAAACCTCTTTTTTATTTCAAAGTTTGCAACTTTAACACTAATAAGAGAAAACCCTTTTACCATTTGCCATAACATCTGATAACAACATAACAACTCTTCAAATATTCAAAACACAGCTTCAATATAAGTAGAAGAAAACAAGAAAGAGAGCCTGAAATGCAAATTAAAACTTGCAGATTTTGTTTGAAACAGGGCTCTCTTTGTTAACCGTTACTAATTTCCCATGCAAGGACAAGTGCAGCGACTCAGCGAGAGACTTTGTTTCGCCAATCAGATAGATGATAGCGAACGGTATGGAATCTGGTATGGAACTGTCCACTGCATCATCTCTGTTACAGAGACTTTTATATCACTCTGATTCACTGACATTATTTTTCATTTTTTTTTAATATTTTGTTTTTGTTTTGTGTTCAGATCTCAATCAACAACAAAACAAATAAAGAAATCTTAAACCAAACAAAAAAGGATGTGATTAGTTTATTAGACAAAAAAAAGGGAATTTATGGCTAGCCAAATCAAAATATCGCGATTTTCACACACAGAACAGAGCCTGCTCGATAAAATGCCGCAGTTACTTTATCGCAAACATAAAGCATGAAGACAACATAACACTAGATCTGATGCTATAACTCTACACTCAACAATCTAGAATAGTTCACAAGCAGACAATAACCAGTCAATTTTCTTTTCCTCTCTCTCGGTAGACAATAACTACAACCAGAATTGGCTAAAATTTCATTAATATTAAACTGAAATCATTTCAGCCATATGGAGAGAAGGGAAAAAAAAATTAAAGAAGGAGAAGGGCATAGATTATAAGAACGATGTTTCTTAAAAAAATGGTATCTTCACCATTTGCATTCACCACCTCATTGCTGTAATTTACCAATACCTATCGCTTGACTATTTATGTATCAAAAAACATATAATTATTAAGTTTCACAATCATGAAGGTCAATTCCCAAGTTTGATTCATCCAATCAATTTGTTACTCTCAAGTAACTAAAGAACATCAGCGTTACAACCAACCGAAAAGAGAGAAAGAAAATAGTTTCTGAAAATAAGTAGAAAATTTAACCAACCATCAGGATCATGGGTTAAATATGGAAAATTTAACTAAAATAAACAGATAATAAAAAGAATAACAACAGGAGGAAGAGGGATTACGCAATGTTGTGATTGAGTTCTCGCGGGCTGGTGAAACTGCCGACGCAAGAGGCAGTCACGTTTCTTGTCTTGTGAGCCGTAACGACTTCGATGGTGGAGGATTGAATTTTGACGACGATTAGGTTGGAAGCGATGGGTAATTTGAAGGTGAAAACGACGTCGTTACGCCAGTCAAGACCGGCTGTAGAAGGGAGTATCTCGCTTTGCTTGTTTTTGGTGACCGGTTTCAACCGCTTAAATCAGTTTAATTTTATCACTTATGTATCCACTTGGCAAGCGTTTATTGACCAACCGGTCTTTTCACTGATTGTATGTTACAATAAACGTAACTTAGAGGGATCCTTATCACTATACTATCGCCTTCCGTATTGCCCCATCAAATCATGGAGAACTTTTTATGTTAATATTTTTCGAAATGTTTTCCTACTACCATGAAGAAGCTGAGGCTCTCAAGCAAAGCATTTATTGCTGCGTTGATATGTAAAGCTCAATTTGCTGTCACTGCGTCGCGATCTCGTAATAATTTTTACACCCAACATGTGAAGTGAAGCTGCGAATTCATGATTCATCCGTATCAATATCAAGGACCAACTATCTGGGTAGTTATTGAGCTTTAAATGGCTTGAGTGTGTCAGTTTCATTTTCGCAATTTAAAGCTACCAGTAGTACCAACCATCCCACGGAAAACAATTATTTCTTTCTCCCATTGGCTACTGAATTCGTCGTCCTGTCGAATTAATAGTTTCTCTAAAAAGGGGAGCTTAAAAGTATGAAGTTTGGCTATGGTAGGTAGCATAAAAGACACTTTGGTTTAAAACCAACCAAAATTCAACAGCAACAACAATAGAACAAAACGAGATAAATTGAACAAGAAAGAAAACTAAAACAAGGAATGGGTAAAATTAAATAAACATAAACATAAAAAATAAAAATAAAAACCAAAGAGAGACTTTGGTTTCAACTGTAGACTATAGTACTATATTTGGCACTTAAACAATATTTAGCATGAATGTTAAAAAAAAAAAAATTCATGTTAAATGGGTATTGATTTGATGATATTACCATGCGACGCTTTCAAGAATTAACACATAATTTCAACAATATTGTTGCAGGGGGATTGGGCTCCAACCTATGTGCTGAAGGCTAAATTTGAGACAAAATAATTGGAGGCCCGTGTGTTGGCCCAATTTTTATTAGGCCGATCCATGTCCCAAAGCTAACCCAAATGACAACTACTACCTATAATGAGAGATCGTAAATGCATGCTGCTTGCTGTATGCACCTCTGATATTTCTCAGCACACTCGTGACTAAAACCCTAAATAAACCCCTAAATGAATAAAAATAAAATTAATCTTCACATTACGTCAATATTATTATAGTAGTGGTAGTAGTAGCAGCGTCATCGACAATCCGAATTGCGACGTGTATCAAGTCGATGCCGTTCAGCGTTTTGCTTGAATTTTTCGTTTTTGAGTTGAAGCAATGAGTTCTCACTTTCGCATCAGAGAGAGGAAGTCGGGTTCTTTCATCTGCCGAATGGCGTCCTTCGACTTCGTCGTCCCGCAATTTCAATCTTTTTCTTTTTTTTTTATAATCATAATAGCTCTTAATTTTCTTTAATTAATTAAATTCTCGTTTTCCAAAAACCAAAAACGAAAACAAGAAGAAGAAGCCGAGAGAGAAAGAGAGAGAGAGACAAAGAATGGCCCTTTTACTTCTTCGAAACCGGAAGGCTTCAGCTTTGGGGATTCCTCGCATTCTTCGAGGTTAAAAAATATTCTTTTTACTCATTATTTTGGTTACTAAGAAAATTGCGACAATTCAATTTTATTTTGGACTCATGTATTAGGATATTTAAGATTTGCGTATTTATTTTATCGAATTTGCAATGGACATGCCAAGAGATATTGAAGACTGTTAGAATCAGCTAAGCGAGCTTGATTGGATTTATGTGTTTTGTAACAGGTCCTTGTATTTTATGATCTTTTTAATCTTTTGAATTGCGTTTTTTTTTTTAATTTTTAAATGCGAATGTTTGGCAGATAATGTGGAGCTATTTACCCTAAATTCGGAAAAGAGCATTGGAGCTTTTGCTGGTGTTGATGTCATTATAAGGAGTTACTGCAGCAGCAGTGGCATGAAGAAGTTTGATTTTACTGACCTCACGTAAGAAATACGCCCCTTACTTTAATTTTTTAAGGCTGGATATGTGATTTTATTTTTCTTCTTATATTGTATTCGTAGCAATTAGTAAGATATGTTTGGTTAAAGTGATATCAATTCTCATTTTCGTAGAGGATTAAAATTTTTGCAACAGTAAATTTTGCTTTATAAATATCTATCAAGAAATATTCATAGTCCTTTGGGTATAATCCTGATTGTTATTATTATTAATTTTTTTCATGTAATGCCAGCCGTCCTCATACGTGGTATCCACTTGCTCGCAAAAAAGTGCGCAAGGTGATTCTGCACGTAGGACCTACAAATAGTGGTAAAACACATCAAGCTCTGAGTCGACTTGAGTCAAGTTCTTCCGGTATGTTCTTAATGCTTAATTTACCACATTTTAAATAACATTTGTTTTTACATTTATAGGTTAACATTGAGAGATGGGTAAAATAGCTTTTAAGAAAATGGTCCAATAGTTGCATTAATTTTCTGCCATTTTGCAGGCATATATTGTGGACCTTTGAGATTGTTGGCATGGGAAGTGGCAAAACGGTTGAACAAGGCAAACATTTCTTGTGATTTGATTACAGGTCAAGAAAGAGAGGAAGTTGATGGTGCAAAACACAGGGCTGTAACAGTTGAGATGGCTGATATTGTTTCTGATTATGACTGTGCTGTTATTGATGAAATTCAGGCATGATTATAGCTTATCTAAAAGTTTTTACATCATTTTCTTTTTCTTTCTCATTAGACATATCTGCTCTTGTTAAAGTTGGCATTATTCTGTTAGGCTGATCAAGTGAGAAACCAACATTTTTGTTTTTTAAAGTTTTTATATATGTTGGAGCTCAGGTACCTTGTAGTCTAATCTGATTCTTCCAACAGAGATTTTTTTTTCCCCTTTTGAGTTGATAATAACAAATTTGTAGTTAGGCAGCATAGAACCTGTATAAGAGGAGTTTAGAAACCAAGCTTGGTGCGAAGCAGAGTTCTGAAGCAATAGGTTTACATTGCTGATAGAAAATTCGGACCAAATTTTAGTCTTATACATATTTATTGTAAATTTTTGGATTTGATTGCCATTATTGTTACCATATTCAATTTTGTTTTAGAGAAGTACAAATTTTCAGTTAATCCTCATGTCATTAGTTTATCAGGCTTATTGTACACTTCTCTTTATCATTATATTTCATATCTTTCACGTCTTCTCTCTCTCCTCCTCTCCAGATGTTGGGGTGTAAAACAAGGGGTTTTTCTTTTACACGTGCTCTATTGGGAATCTCTGCTAATGAACTTCACCTTTGTGGAGATCCAGCCGCTGTTCCTCTTATTCGGCAAATTCTTCAAGTAACTGGTGATGATGTCACGGTAATGAACTTGTTCTAGATTTTCTTTGGTCAAGGTTTTTTTTTTCCTCCCCTTGTTTAGTTATGAAGGCAATATTCATGCCATCTCTTGTTCCATCAAAGGCTCCTTTCCTGAACTATTTGCTTCATTTGATTTCTAGGTTCAATCCTATGAACGACTTTCACCTCTTTTACCATTGAATGTTCCTCTTGGATCCTTTTCTAACATACGAACAGGCGACTGCATTGTAACTTTTTCACGCCATGAGATATATAGACTGAAGGTCAGAAATATGTATTCTGTTGCTTTCTTTTCTGTTCTCTTGCTTTCATCTTCATCGTTCTACATCTTGTTTTCTCAACCACAATGCCTGATTATTCTCTTTCTTATCTCACATTCTTTTACTTGATAATAAGCTAAAGTTAAAAACGCAGCTGAATTTGCTGTCACATAATCGGTTATTTTTCTTTTTGCATTAGCTGCACAATTTCTAGCGAATATGGAACTTTCCTAGGTGCACAAAAACTATCTCGTTCAGGGAAAAGGGAAATTTTCTTTTTTCAACTTTTATACTTAAATGTCCTAAAGTTCATGTTAATGATAAGGATGGGAAAGCTTTTCTTCTTGGGTTAGTCATTGGGAATGAGTGTCTGGTTATCTCTTTTTCTATGTTCTGCTTATAAACTACAGATGTAATGCAAAACCCTTCTATTTTGTAGACTAACTTTTCAAAATGTTTACACATGTATAGAAAGAGATCGAAAGTAGGGGGAAGCATCTTTGTTCTATTGTTTATGGTTCACTGCCGCCAGAGACCCGTACTAGACAGGTAAAAATTCTACACTGCTTTTGGAAAGTGTTACTTATCTTGTTCAGCTTATATTTTGTTTTTGAAGATGAATTTTGCCCATAATGTTGTTGACTTTCAATCCACTCAGTTTTCCTTTCCCTTCCCTTCCCCCCACCCTCCAAACCAAAATTTTGTAAGTACTTTCGCTTTGGCTTGGTGAAGACTGGTACTTTTTTGTGTCACTGTTTTCTTTATTTTGCTTCTATTAACACTTCTTCCTATTTCTCAATGATATCCAATGATCAAGACAATTCCCGTGAAACTCTTTCATTTCATAGAAGTGAATTCTTATTCTTACAAAGAAAGCAAATAGCATTTCCTATTGATTTGTCCCCTGGACGGACTGGACCTTTTCTCTTCTCTCTCCCTCTCAATGAAATACATGGAGCTCTGGTTGACTCCAAACTATACTATGCACCTTCAAATTCTGGAGTTCTTGCAGTTGAGTCAGTGATTGATTTATATAAATGATTGGCTGAGTTAATATGTTCCTTAGCATTGCAGGCAACGAGATTCAATGACGCAAGCAGTGAGTTTGATGTTCTTGTGGCCAGTGATGCCATTGGCATGGGTCTTAATTTGAACATTTCTAGGATCATATTTTCAACAATGAAAAAATTTGACGGTGTCGAGTTGCGAGATCTTACTATACCAGAGGTCAAACAAATTGCAGGTTTGTTGTTATCTCTGTTGGTGAGCTTATTAAGTACCACAATTGTTAGAGCTTTTTTATATTTCTGTAAAATTCCAATTATATTCTTTACTTGATCTAAAATAGGAAGCAAAATGAATGACATATTTTGGTGTGAAGTTAACGTTATTTTCCATATACATCTTTGGCAATCTGCAACTCGTTGGCATCAGCTTCTTATTCACAACTTAACCAACAAAAGAACTTGTTCAATCTTCCTTATTTTTTCCTGTTTATGGGGTGGGAGGGATTGCATAGACAGAGGTCATTGACATTTTTTTTCTAGCAATGCCTATCATTATTCTCGTGATAATAACATCTAAATAAATGAAAAAAAGAGCGTCTTTTTTAATTGGAAATCAGTTAATAGGATCATCTTTTTCTGTTCGCATTTGGGTGTATGATTATGTCTGCATGTTATATTTACCACTAGGGTGAGAAATTTGGTGATGGTTTGCTTTCATTTTTTCCTCAAAGTTGGATCTTTTATTGATGCTTTGGATGGTTAATTGGTGTGGTTGTAGGAAGGGCAGGTCGGTATGGCTCAAAATTTCCTGTTGGTGAAGTGACATGTTTAGACTCAGAGGATCTACCCTTGCTTCATAAATCACTGCTAGAGCCATCACCAATGCTAGAGGTAAATATGTTATTACTGAAGTAGTCACTGTTGAAGTTTCCATTTGAAAATATATTGTGTTTAAGCATCTTGGTGGAGCTTTTCAAGTCAACGACTGACTTGTTAATTCTGATAGGTTGTTTTGCATCATGCTTTCCTTATGCTTGTGTGCTCAAACCATAGTAACTTGTGCAATGCAGTCTGCTGGACTTTTTCCTAATTTTGACCTGATTTACATGTATTCACGACTCCATCCAGACAGCAGCCTCCATGAAATATTGGTAGGTTATTTCATGACTTTCACAATTAGCTTTATTTTGTCTATCAATCCGTATCTGTTAATCTCTATGCTAGTTATCTTGTAATGAGGAAACCATCATTTTACTAAAGTGAGGAGTAACCTAAAGATGAGAAGATCACACTCCAATCCAGTGTTTTTTTTGTCGTTTTGCTTCTGGAGTTCGTGTGAGTGGTCATCTTTAAATGAGGAAACCCTCATTTTATGAACTGAGGACCAATTCAAAAGACAAGAAAATCACATACTCCGATGCAGAGTTTTTTGTCCTGTAGTACATTGGAGTTCGTCTTTCCTCATTAGAAGATGACTATATGTGCTTATGTGTTCTTCATGTACTTTTTCTTCTCTATAGATTATCAAAATTGCAGTGTATGCATGCATGCATCTGAGAGAGAAGAGATAGAGGAAGAAAAGATGAACCTAGGCACTTAGGGACAGAGGCAGACACGAACCATTTAGTGTTGGAGAGAGCTATCTGCTACATTATTTTCGTTTCCAGTATGTTAGTGACATATTCCAGTATGTTAGTGACATATTTAGAAGCCCGAAAGAGAAATAAAGCCAAATTTTTTTATTGCCTCAAGTGATCAAAAGTAATCACAATGGTTTTCATTAACTATATGTGCGATGCTCGAAAAATATTGATAGAGAAATTTAATATACATGGTTCTCAATTAGAATCTATTGGAACATCATAGCAACCAATTATCACCCCTTTGTGCAATTGATCAAGCCTGAAAGTTCCTTTTTACTCATTGAGTGATGTCAAAGAGTAATTTGATGTTGTCAGTTACCTTTATTTTTCTGCTGCAGTTTCCATTTCTGATTGAAACTTAATTTGTCTTGATTGAGTAAAACAATTTATCTTGGTCACTGTCGGAAGTCATGGTATATAGTTGTTTAATTTCTAAGTCAATCATTTTAATGTCACAGAAGTATTTGTTTTGTCAAATTGTGAAATTTGTTGATGCACAACCTTATACTAAAATGTCTTCAAATATTTATGTTCATTGGCTTCCTTTTATCCCTAGACATAAAATTGTTTGACATTCTTTTTATTCTTTTTATGTGTGTTGGCAGGAGCATTTCCTTGAGAATGCTAAATTATCTGAGAACTATTTCTTTGCCAATTGTGAAGAAGTATTGGTATTTTTTTTTCCCTTCCTAAAATTTTATGCTTTTTCTATCTTGCTTGTTTACAGCTATACAACTCATGCTTTTAGCCTATTATTGGTCTTATGTCTTCTTTAATACAAGAGCTGATTATAGTTTGTTTTCATCAGAAAGTTGCTGCTGTTATTGATCAGTTGCCCCTTCGGTTGCATGAAAAGTACCTTTTCTGTATCAGGTAACATTAGTTATGACCCTAAATGACTTGAAGCTTGTTCACATAGCAATTTGTGCTTGAGTTATGCTGTCCCAAGGAAAGTACTGGAAAGGAAATTACGGTCCATGGCTTTGTGTTTTCCATGTGTTTGTTCAATGGAAAATGTCCTGTTGATCGAAACCTTTTCTTCACGGAGAAACAGATTGAGCATATAATTTTAGGGCATTGTATGACCAGAAAACTTGCTGGATGCTCTTGCCAAATATCTCTAAAAATGTCAGTTTCAAATTAATTGATACTTTTGATGTACAGTCCAGTTGATATGAATGACGACATTTCATCTCAGGGACTCACACAGGTATATGTAGCTTTCAAACACAATAGTAACTTTCCATTTTGGATGAGGCAACTAATATGATCTAGCTGTTTTCATGGATCAGTTTGCAACAAATTATTCAAAGAAAGGGATTGTCCAGCTTCGAGAAATATTTACACCGGGTACACTTCAGGTGCCAAAAACGCAGGCTGCACTTAGGGAGCTTGAATCTATTCACAAGGTTGGGCTTTTTGACTTTTTGTTTTAAAGCGTTATCTATACTCTTTAGTTTGAGGTAGGACAAGTATTATCTTTTAAGGATAGAGGTGGCAAATTTGTTAGCCCATTAGAGAAACTGAAAAACCAAGCAAAATTTCTGAAGTTGGATTTTTCTGGTACAGAATTACTGGTGAAAAGGATTATTGGTAAAACTTAAAAATAAGTTATTTGCAAATTTGTTAATGCTAGTAAAATTTGGAAGATATGTATTTATTGATCGGAATAAAAATTATATAACTGCTGTTGTGGTTTGAGTATAGAGAAAGATACAAGACTGAATAAGGAAGGAGCAGGGGATGAGTTACCTAGAATTCTGTATTTTTTTGCTTACAGCCATGATAGGAAGATGTAGTTAAATGGTTTTTCTGAAGAGAACACTTAGTTAGTCTGATAATATGTTGAGTTCGTTTTCTATTATTGTATTTTATTGTTGGTGTGACTACCAAAGGTCTTGGATCTCTACGTGTGGCTGAGTTTCCGGTTGGAAGAATCGTTCCCGGATCATGAGCTGGCAGCTTCACAGAAGGCTATCTGCAGCATGTGAGTTCATTTTAGGGTCTCTCTGCTCATAACCGGCCCTTTTTCATATAGCTTTTTATGTCTCATTGTGTTCTAATTCCGAGCTGTAGGTTGATTGAGGAGTTTCTCGAGAGGCTCGGGTGGCAGAAGCCGAGGGTAAAGAAAGTAACGCCGCGACCTAAATTAAACTCGCTGTTGTCTCGAGATGTTAAACAATATCTATGAGATATCTTTTGCTAAATGTCACAATATAATTTTATTATTAGTCAAATAAAATTAAATTTATTTTTTTAAAAAAAAATTAGTGTGCCAACCTTCGAACATAATATAACCTAATTGATTCTCTATTTAGTTCGCACTTTACCCAATCGAAGCAAAACGAACAGATAAATTATATATAATTCGGCCCGTTTCCATTTAATAAAAAGCGAACCGATGCCTACCATTTTTTTTTTTTTTTTTAAAATCAAAGGGTGAACTGAACCGATCCAAAATTTAACCCAATTGATTTGAGTGATTCGATTCATCCGGGTCGGTTCTCCACCACGTTGGGCTTCTCTTAACTGTGTTTGTTAAATAACATCAATCCCGTCTGTTAATAGTGAGCTTAGACTTATAGGTGTTATAATGCCGGTTCAAGTTTCCCGCTCTCAATTAGGCCACGCACCAACCTATCACATGCGCCAGCATCCATGCTCACATCATTCTTAAAACATGTGAGTTAACCATTTAGTATAAAGGAGTTCCTTGTAATAAAGGTAATTTTGTATTTAGACACCAACAATTTTCCTTTTTTCCTTAATTCTAGAATCATAGCAATATCATCCCCCAAAAAACTTGTGATTGGTATGATGACAATACTTCATCTAATATCTTAGGTGCGTTTATTAATTGAGTTATAAAAATTATATGTTAATAATCAATAATAAAATTAATTAATGTTATACAGATGATAATAAATTATTAATGTTACATCAATAAATATTTCTACTGAGCAAGTATAATATTATTATAAATTAATCTATCGTAAACTTTTTTTAAATTAAGGTGAGATTAATTATTAGAATTACTTCGAAAAAAAATCAATAGAATTAAATTTACGAACTTTTATAGTAAAATTTTTTAAAATAATTAAAGCAATGCAAGGTAAAGAAATTATGACATAGCTCTTACGGTTGGACTATGGGTAGGGTTATTTGCACTAAAAAAAATTAACTCTGAATACTCTATTACAATATACACATATATACTAAATTTGAAAAATTAATTTTTACTTTATAGATTCTTTAAAATCCCAAAAAAAAAAAAATCCATACTTTAATCATTCAAATTAATTTACTCAAAACACTAACAAAACTATTCAGTGCATTCAAAGAAAATTATTAAGAAATATAGCATAACTTGTAAGAATAAAATTAATTCTAAGTTTTAAACAAAATTTTAAAATAATTTTACTTATTAGTTATCGTTAATTAAAGAATGTATTCCATATCAATTTTTGCATTTAAAATTTCTTTAAGATCAAGAGATATGAACTTTCACTATCCCAGTGGCAATTAAAAAATAAATTGCCATTTGACACAAAAAAAAAATAAGAAGAAGACGCTAACTGGGATACTAGGTTTAGAGTGGTTTTATTTTATTTTTAAATCAAAGACAAAAGAAAAAAAATATATATGAGTACCTTCACTATAATTTCGGTTTATTTTATTTCTTGAAAAATGTAAGACTTACAAATATTTTGTCTTCAAAATAGTTTAAAATATTACGCTGCATGTTCAAATGAAATATTTTTTAAGATGTTAGAAATAAATGATTATACTTTGAATAATGAATTTATTATATAAGTATTTAAAGTAATTAAATTATATTAACTCATAAATAAATTCTCCTTAATAATAATTTAAATGATAAATAATTTTATAAAATATTATTTTTTTAAAACAAGAGTGTTCACAGTGCAAACAGCCCACCTTGGACTATTGATCTCTAAAAGAGTCCAATACAAGTACATGAAATGAAACAGTTGGATCCATTAACAGCGTCTTGGGTTTTTTAATTTAACCGCTGCTGACTTTGATTCACACAATCAATTCTGTGCGTTTTCTTCTTCACCTAGTCACACCCTGGAGCTTGTAATTAAACTCAGATAACTCTATCTTGAAATTTGCTGCCTCTCCTGCAAATTTATGCCACTTGGGTAGCTACACAAAAGGAAAATTTAAAGGGGGGAAAAAAAAATTAATTATCAAGCACACTCTCTCTTACATGCAGCATTGCACAAGCCCCAAGATTCTCCTGTCTCGATGTAAGTTTTTGTTTTCATTTATTTCACCGCATGTCCTGTTTATGTTATTTCTTTAACTGTTTATGTGTTTCTTGTTTAAATTTCAAGCCAAGAACCGTTCTAGAGTAGGCTAATTTATCCATTAATGTTTGTATCTTTTATGTATGCAAACTTAGTTTAGCCAATTGGGTCGTGGTATTTCTTCTGTTTATAAGAGAAAATGACTAGAAAAGATTCCATTACCTGAGAATTGTGAAACCCAAGATGGGTTCTCGAGTAATTTTTTTTTATCGTTTGATACAGTTATGCAATGTGAAGTTTTAACTGAAATGCTTAAGTTTGATATTTGTTGCAATTTTGTCCATTTTGTTGCTGTTTCTTGTGTAATTTGATGTCGGAAGATGGTGAATTGACTGCAAAAGCACTTGTCATTTGTAATATTTTGATTTGCTAATATGTTGCTGCTAAGACTTATAAGTTGATGGGTGCAGTTTTATCGTTTTTTTTTTTTTTGGCTAACTTTTCTTGTTGTTTTGTTTTTATTTTAGCTTGCCCAGGCTTCCTGTGCTAAGGACCTTCACTTGTCTTTGACTAATAATCAGCTATGGAGAGGCCAATGCCGTGGGGTGATCAGGTTGATGTTATATCATCAGATGATTCTGCTTCAGATGGAGATGCTGACAATGGGCTTGATGGTCAACAGTCAAGCAATGATATGACAATTGATCAACCTGCCAAAGAATTAACTTCTGAAGGTATTTCTACTGGGTGGGATTTGGGACCTCCGTTTCGCATTATCTGATGACTGTTTCTTTAGTTTAGATCATTAAAAAGTCACTCAAAATAAGGTTTGATGTAATAAACTACTAGGAAAGCTGCTGGGGCACAAGTATTATCCATTATTGTTATTTAAAAATCTTTTTCCGGGTTAGCAGAATCTTACACTACTCTCCTTCGACAGTTGCCTTTGTTTCTCACTTGAAGTTGAGAACATCCAAAAGCAAAAATGCCAAGGATTGAATGAAAAAGGTAAGCAACACTAACCTAAGACTAAGTACAGCAAATCAAAACAGAAATAGCCCACGGGAGAATGAGAGAGCTCTCAGAATCTTTTATATTTCAGAATGAATGTAACTACTGCAATCCTTTATATAGGATTTGTCAAGTAAAATGAAAACCTGTAGACAGGAGATGTAAAGAATTACCAATGTGTCTCAAGTCTCATGGCTATGAGATCTCTTAGGATACCCTTAGGATTACTCACAAATGAACCCCTTCTAGAATCTCTTCAGTGCTTTGTACTAATTTTACAAGTAGGTGTTCATGAGCTTGGCACTTATGATGGTACAATTTGTAGCTTTGGATTGAGCCTTGTTGTTACCTGTGTTGCACACAGCATCTCCTTGAACTGTAGATTTGTAGTGTTGAAAAATTCTGTAAGAATTTCATCTTTTCTATGAAGGAGTTTTAATAGCCTTTTGGATTCAGTGTAACATCAGTCATATGAATTGTCAGCCAGCAATTTTGCATTTTGAAATCTGTTGAGAAGTGGCTAAGGACCGAATAGATTCTTACTCTACCGTCACTTTTTAAAATGTAATTTAGGATGTTTCCATTACAGAATAGGCTGATTTCCTTTGTCACTTATATTATATACTGAGCATATGCTTTGTCGAATAAGTTTCCTAGCCACTTACTCAAAAGAGGAAGGCAATTCAGAAGCTTAATGACCATGTCAAAGAAATTTGTTTGGGTCATAGTAGTTGGCAAAGTTGTGTATGACTTTTGATGCTAGAAGGCATTTCAGATATAGTTTCTTTAGCTAATATATTATTGCCATTTGTAGTTGCCATAATGTATACATCACTTTTGCGGTTTCGAATTCTTTGTGCTTTGTGTTCAATACATTTATTCCTTGCTTACTGTACATTTGCTTTCACAGTTTATTTAGATTCAGCATACTCTCTAAAGTCACTGTTGTGGACATGCTTTAATGCAGGTTCATTGTTCAGAAGAGCGGAAATGTATCAGGAGTACATGAAGCAGCTGCCAATCCCAACACAACGCGGTTCTATTATCCCGTTTACATCATGGGTGGGATTAGGCAACTCTATTAAGCGATTGTATGAGCAGCCCTTGCACTACCTAACTAATATCCTCCTCAAGCAGTGGGACCAGTTGAGATTTGGCACTGAGGATGAACACAAGCCCCTGGATTCAATAGTCCATCCTTGTAAAGCTGAAGCCACTATCTGGCTCATTGAAGAAGTCCACCGGCTTACCTCATGTCATCATCATCTAGCCAAACTCTGGCTTGCAGATCCAATGCATTATCTGTTTATCGATTCTATTTCCTGAATTCCCCCAAGTCTCCAAATTCCACCAAGTCCTCAAATCCTGTGAAGTCATGAACCACATCCAGAAGAGAAACTTGTCAGTTTTCATTTGCCTGGGTACTGAGTGTCAGATGTTCTTTAATTTCTTCAATGCAGGTACAGATTCACGAACTGCATCCAGAAGAGAGACTCATCAATTTTCGTTCACCTGGCTTTCATTTTTTTCCGAGTGTAGTTAGAATCTGTACTGACCAATTCGAAATGAAAAACATCAATAAGTTCTTTATTTCTTTAAATAAACTGCTGTCTTTAGCGTCGTCTCCTCACACGGAATGTTGATTTCTTGATCTAATATTAACTGATATTCTCTTGGATAGAGGACTAGTAATTGTAGGGTGATGTATGAATGACTGACTAAGTTGACATAAGCATAACAATGATATATAAGGGCTTGATCACCTGATCGCTTTTCTCTCTCTACATATAAACACATTTTCTTTTTTTTATTACCAAAAATCACTACAAGAACAAGACCCTTGTCGGAAAAAGTGGAATCTATTATTGTCTCTGACAATAATTTCCCGATCATATACTTTTGAGACTAGTTTGGCAAATGAGTGGCAATCACAGCACATTCGTAGATTCTTAACAACACGAATGGGCATCGTTTTACTTGTACTGATCAGTCCAAAGGCCATAGCCAGTTTTTCACTATGATGGCTCAGCAAATACTTTTTCTCTTGTTCATCAAGATCAAGTAGAACATTAGTAAGGTCAGGAACATAGCCAGCATCTCCGAGTCTGCAGTTCATCTCGCATAGCATTGATGAAATGTTATTCATTTCTGGGTGAGATTCATCACCAGAAGTGAACTCGTGAACTTTTCCATTAACCTCTATAGAACTTGATCCCGGCAATTTACGAATCCCTTGCTCCTTCATCTGTAGCCTCACTCTTGCAACATTTTTCCATTTCCCAGCTAATGCATATATATTTGATAGAAGCACATGAACCCCCGACTTCTCAGGATCCAGTTCAGTTATTCTTTCGGCAGCAGATGCTGCCATGTCAACATTTTGGTGTTTCTGGCAAGCAGCTAAGAAAGATCTCCAAATTACATCATTAGGCTTCACTGGCATGCTCTTAATGAGATCTAAAGCTTCTCCCAACAACCCAGCTCGGCCAAGTAAATCAACCATGCACCCATAATGGACAATTTGAGGGGAGACTCCATGGATATCTGTCATGGACCTGAAAAGGTGCCAGCCTTGATTCACTAATCCACCATGACTGCAGGCTGTCAATACTCCCACAAATACTATGCTGTCTGGTTTTACCCCTTGTCTTAGCATCTCATTAAAAAGTTCCACTGCCTGTTCACCATTTCCCTCCATGGCCATTGCACCAATGGCAGCAGTCCAGGCAGACACATCTCTTTTCTCCATTCTTCTGAACACTTGCATTGCTCTTTGAGGATCACCACACCTGGCAAACATGTCTACTAAGGCTGTTGCGAGCTGCATATCACAGTGAATTCCATTTTTTTCAATGTAAGCGTAGATCCAATTGGCAAGGTCAAGAGCTCCTAGATATCCACAAGCAGATGCAACGCCCACCATTGTCACCCTATCTACCTTGATTTGCTCACTCAGCAGCTCTCTGAAAAGTTCCATTGCTTCCTCAAACATGTTCTCTTGTGTTAAACCACCAAGCATAGTGTTCCAAGATATGTGATCTCTCTCAGGCATCTCACTGAAAACTTCACGAGCTGACTCCACATCACCATTCTTAATAAGTCCTGCAATCAAAGAGTTCCATGACACCACAGTCTTGTTTGACATGTGATCAAAGATTCTACACGCCATTTCTTGTTTGCCACACTTCATGTACATGTCAATCATAGCATTACGAATGGAATCCCAACCTTCTAACCCATTCCTCAAAACATAACCATGGCACATCCTACCGCATAGAAGATCACCTAACTGTGCACTTGCTGAGACTGCAGATAGCATAGTAACTCTATCGGGTCTTGGTCCATGCAATAGCATTTCATCCAAGATGGCAAGTGCTTCTCTTGCCAGGCCTAACCGCACATAGTTTGACATGATTGTATTGCACAAAACCAAATTCCTATCCTCGCATTCACCAAAAAGCTGTTTTGCAGTATCCACAGCACCACATTTCATGTACATATCAACAAGTGCATTCACCATAAGAGCATTCGCCTTCATTCCCAACTCATCAATATAAGCACACACCCTGTCACCCAATTCAAGATTTTGCAACTTGGTACAAGCAGAAATAACACAAACCATTGTAACAGAATTGGGTTTAATACCTTCCTCTACCATCTCAAAAAACAAATAAACAGCCTCTTTAGGCAAATCCCTTCTAGCATAGGCACAAATCAAACTAGTCCAAGACACAACGTTTCTCTCAGACATTTCATCAAACACTCTTCTCCCATCAACAATGTCCCCGCATTCGCCATAAAAATGTATCAAACAATTCTCTACAAACACATCTCTATCAAAACCCATCTTGACGATTGCTCCATGAACCTGAACCCCCTGACGAAAAGCAGAACTCTTCGTGCACGCGTTTAATACAAATGGGAACGTAAACTTATCAGGCAAAATACCAAAACCAACCAACTCAACATAAAGCGAAATAGCTTCAACACCAAGTCCAATACAAGAGTAACCTCTAATCAAAGAATTGTACATGAACAAAGTTGCACTAGTTTCATTATCTTTTATGTAAAAATCAAACGCTTTTTGAGCATAAGTCAAGCTTTCAAAAGTGGCCATTTGAACACATGTAGAAACAACCTTGGAAATGTAAGAGGGTTTGTGACCTAGGCCCTGCCTTAATATATGACAGTGAAGTTGCTTGAGTTCGTTTAAAGTTTTGCAGTTTTTCAGCGACCCAATTGAAGGAGAGTCTTTCGGTGTGGTTTTGGCTTCGTGCTGGTTGGTTAGAGTTGTGACTGTTGGTGTTGCTAAGACTAGAGGAGATGGATTTAGAGTCAAAGCCATTGCTTGCTGCTGTGTATAGACTATAGTTCTAGTTTGGCCTTCAGCTGCAGGCCTCGGTTATATACTGTTTATGATAGGCATCCATCTGCGGACGACCTGTCGGCTTTTCGACCGCAAACATGTATGACGTGTGAATTTTCGTCCTTCGCACTCTAATCCTATTTTTTTCCATAACATATTTGCGCAGACTTGCCAGCATTAAACAAAAGAATTATGAACCAAGCGGCCATTAAGTCTTGCTGAAAAAAGTGACCATTGGTTAAATCAATCCCAAAAGAAACGAATACTATACTTTAATCATCATAGCAATTTATCATGTGCGTGGCTTAAAAGCGAAATGCAAGGAAAAATGACAGCTTAATTTAGGGCAAAAGGGGTTGCAAAAGATTGTACATCAGATATCATACTAGAGTTAGAAGTAATTAAAACTCTTATTTCCTTTATACTAGTTGATGAATAATTATTCCCCAGTATATAGAGGGTAGCCACCACTAGGCGAAAAAAGACTTGTAAACTAAGGAATCTCTGTCTTGTGGACAAACATATGGCGAGGGCGGCCCTCAACCTCCGTCAATGTTTAATCGTCTGGATTGTATGTGCCAACAACTGTTAATCACATGCAACGCAAGATACCCTTCAAACAGCTGAAGATTAACGGATAATCCTCCGTAATATTACGAATATTACGGAATTTTACAATCTTAAAAATCATCAGTCAGGGTGTCATACCCAATTGCATATATGTCTGCCATCACAGGACTACCAAGAGATCCGGTTGGTAGATTTTTATATTCACTGGTAGTAGGATTCCATATAAAAACGGTCTTTTAGGGGACTGTGCTAATTATGCACGCAAGGCCACAACATGAATTTGAAAGCTTGCTACATCTGAAGTTAACAATCTCTGGATGTTTTAAGGGACCTTACTTGTAGTTTTGTGCATCATCTTTGTGAACCACCGAGCTAAAGCCGGCAGCATCCTAGTGCCTCTCTGAGAGAACAAGGCAGTGACATTCATTACCTTCCTTGCACTTGGTGATTGAAGCATGATGCTCTCTAACAAAGTGGGGATCCTTCAGAGGTGAGTTGAATGCGCTTCCTACGCACTTGAGTCGTCCAAGGTACTCAAAAAGGCAGCTGCAGTAATATTCCCAAAACAATATCTACAGGAAGTCTCTGAAACGGAACTTGACTCCCGCTACCTTCAATCCGACAACTTCCATCAGCTTCAATAACTTTTTCAAGGGTACCCATTACCAGAGTCAATCAAATCGTCTGTCACATATCCAACAAATTACTTGTGTTGCAAAGAAAAAAAAAGCATTGGAATCAATGCTTTCACGTGCTGAGCAGATTCTTCTTAAGTAAAGTAAGAAATGATCACATCGGCCAAGAAAGCTGTTTTTCACGGATCAATCACACCAATGCTCCTTCTGTGTCATTCACCTGTCGGGTTTTCCGCCGCCAACATGTACGACATATAATCATATATGAAATTGAACCATACGACATGTCAGACACTATGAAGCATATTCCGGTAGTTGTTTTATCAAATAATTGATGTACGACATGACTATTTATTTTAAGTTGAACGCGAGGAGTCGTACAGTATCTTTTCCATGTTGAGTCATACAGTTTTCACTGTCGGTTATCCTGTAAATGTCTATGAATTGTCGGTTTAAAAAAAAAAAATAGGTAAGACTGTAGGTTGACTTATTTCAGTGCTAACATTCCATACATAATTTTCCCCGGAATAAAAAATGTACGACATGTTAGTATAGTCTCACTTCTTGAGTGACTTGTCATTCATGCTCTAAAGAGGTAGTACTCGATTTCATCCCCGGTGAACGTGACGTCATGACCATGACGTTTAGGAAAGAATTGTTGATATTTTGATCCATCACTCTCGCCCACTCCATCTTCCTTTGTCTTGCACGACTCAAAGTGCCAATCAATGTCACACATTCAAAGAAATTAATTGCAGCAAGTGCCTCGGTAAAGGCGTGCAAGTTAATATGCAAAGAGTTAGAGCATGCAGTCTCTCGCAGTTATTTCTTTCTCCACGTCAAAATAAAAGCCAAGGAGAAAATTTTATTCATATTATGCGGTACATTGAGAACGTAATCATTACATTACATTATACTGCCCACTTAGGACTTGAAAGACCTGAAAAGGAGAAATTTCTGATTTTAACTATCTCCTCCGCAACTCATTACAATCTACATCTGAATGTTCAAATTTGCGGATGGCAAAGATTTGTTGGATAGAACTCTGGATATGGCTTTGATTGTATTTGGTGTAGTCCTGCAGCATCCACCAAATAAAGAAGCCCCCGCATCACGCCACTTACCGATGTATGAGACAAAGTCCTCATCTCTTACTCCAGTTGATTCCTGCAACATAATACATGTTCTTCAGAATTGAGATGACATGTACCATTGGAAGAAGAAGAATGCTGATCGTAGATAGAATGTTTCAGAATCAAGAGGGCTTAACGGCTGAAGAAGCTTATGAGACGACAAGAAGCAAATGGATTTAATATTAATTCAAGTGGAAAAAAGTGCAGGCTGAAACTCACCACCCACTTCTTGATCTCAGCATTATAGGTCTCGCCACTGTTTGGATATATGATTACAGGTTTACTAGTTACCTGCAAGATTATTCAGCAAAAATATATCATCTGAATAGCTAAATTTGTTAAGAAAACAAGACTTGCTTATGGTACCATGGGAAATCATTTTACATGAACACGAGAGTATATACCAGCTGTTTCTAAAGTTGATCAGTCCAATTGACTACAGACATACGCAAGCATCAACCCCAAGGATCATACCTTTCTAACAGAGAGTATGAGTCCATGGATAAATCGAGGAGCTGTACAGTTAATTCCAACAGCAACAACTTGCTTGCATGAATCTGCAATTGAGGCACACTCTAATATAGAATCACCACTAACCACATTAATTCCATCCTTAGAATTGAAAGAAAACCATGCTGGAATAGTTATTCCTTCTTCCTCAAGAAGCTCAGCATAGGCCTGCATGGTATCAAGCAATATCAACCACAGCCAGACTGAATGTTCTCCAAATACATGCTTGCTTGCTTGACAATACCACCAGCATATATTTATACCAATCATAGTTCCATAAAATGCAAAATATCAAACAAATTTTTTAAGAAGCATTTTCCTTTGATTAATTACGACATATTTGGAAAATACCTTGGCTTCCAGCTTATTCGGAATGGTTTCAAATGCAATTAGATCAGCGCCTGAATTGGCTAAAATCTGTACTCTCCTCCTATGGAACTCCTTCAATGTTTCCAGAGAAACTGCATCGCCATAGTCCCCACTGCAATGGAAGATAATCAGTAAACAGAGATGTTATTACCAAAGATATCATTTCAGATAACAGTGTTCAATTCCCTCCCCCCCCCCCCCCCCCCCAAAAAAAAAAAAAACTTGTTCTCTTTCCGCTGGGCACATGCCACACATAATCAAGTCAAACTGAAGACTGAAGAGATAAATTGTGCATAAATTACAAATGTAATAGCAAGCATGTGCTCAGCCAAAGTTGTGAGGTATAGGTACAATCAATGCTTAAAGAAATGCAATGTACTTACACCGGATATTGCCTAGTTAACTCACCTATATTCAGACCCATCAGCCAAATAAGCCCCATAACTGCCCACAGAAGCAGCAACTAAAACTGGACGACTTGAGATCCTTCCACTTCCTGTGAAGTCCCAAGAATCTTTCATACATCTGTCATAATAGATTTCGCGTGCCTCGCATGCAATTTCAACACTTCTCCTAAGCAAAGCTTCTGCTTCCTCTGTAGAGAATCCTTTTGCCTCAAAACCTTGAATGGTGGCCTGCATCGAATTGAAGAGACAGCAAATATTATTATTTCTTTTGAGTAAAGAAAGCAAGAAAAAAGCCACTCCCATATATGCTGGAATATGGGCGGGTACCTGATATGATGCAGTGATGATTATATTTGCTCCAGCATCAAGATAATCTAGATGAACCTGTTACATTTATCAATTAAAAATAGTGAGGCTTGTAAAAGAATTAAGCTGCCTTGATATGCACTAAGGAAAAATAAATTTGAAAGTCCCTTAAAATTAACAATCCCACCATCGTGGTTTTATATAAATAACACAACAAGAATATTTTGAGGCCAACCCTTCTTCTCAAGGTATTCCTTTGTGTGATTACCTAGAGCCTAGACTCCAAGCAGCTGTTAGAAACAATGGTCAGCAATAATCATAAAGCATTTTGGTCGAAATTAACTAAGCATTACCCAAATTCAAAAACATATAACATGTCTGTATAAGTACCTCAAAAGTTAATAAGAATTTCAAAGAAATTAGTCAAATCTTTATCTATTGCCATCAAAATTGTTAAGGGGTGTTTCACATTCTCTTAATGTCAAAGTCATCAAATTTGGTGTGTGTTTCACATTTTGTTGTACTTGTTCCATTTTCACAAGCAAGAAACATACCATTTTTTATTTTTTCTCAATGTATAAGCAAGAAACACATGTACAAATCCATACTCGAATTCACATTATACTTTTCAAATTTTTTATACTCAATTGCTTAGAATCCTTTTTATATCCTTTATTCCTTTGAACAAAATAAAAAGTATATGCTATACAACAGAACCAAAAAATTCCATTACAAATTAAAGATTAAACAGATAAAAAAGAAAATTAAATAAATAAATAACAGACCATTTCACTTTCAGCAGTGAGTAAATAAATTATTCGACAAATCAGAACAATATAATATCATTTAAGTTGCATGAAATAGACAACTGTCACAAGAACCTCACATGGGATTTCAGCACACAAAGCCCCTTAGGTGGACATGGTAATATATGTAGCCTCCACGTCACTGTCAGATTTGAAGATAAGAGACTCTGTATCTATATCCCACATCTAACGTGCTCCCATATCAAGTCTTACATGCTCTGTTTCTCTGTTTTGACAGCGTTATTTTAATAATCTATTTATTTATTGATTCATTCATTTATTTGTGCTGTGATATTTTTATTAATTAAAACAAAAAAAATGTATTAACAAGTAAGTTAATTTCCTAGAATTTTCTAGAAATCAAAATTTATTACTTTCCTAAAAGTTGTTAAGATTTTGTAAGATACTTGTACTAAACAAAGAAAGATCATTATTCAAATCAAAACAAATCAGTTGTTATAAGAAAAAAAAAATCTAAAATATAAAGAAAGTTTATGAACCAAAAAAAAAAAAAATCTAAATAAATGAACATATATTACTAACTAATCAATACGTACATATGAATAGAGACAGAGAGAGAGAGAGAGTTATAAAGGGGTACCTTTCTGACGAGGTGAGGAGAAGAGACGAGGCACTTGGCGCTCCAAAGAGGGTCGTTAAGGTCGGCGCCGTGGCGTTCGAGCTCGGTGGCGAAGCCGCCGTCGACAACGGAGTAACCGCCGCACTTTTGGAGGAAATCAGTCATAAATGACGTGGTTCCGTTGCTTCCCGATACCATTTTCTGTTTTATAGTTGTAGCAGTAGCAGCAGTTTTGAGTCAATGCAGACAATTAGCCAGCTTGCTGTTGCTTTTGGTACCGCTGTTCTTTATTTGTCTGTTTCGATAAACTGAACAGCTGATAACAAAACACTGAAACGCAGAACTAATTTTGTCATATGCACGGTTCCTCTGTACTCTCCCATACATTTTATAGAGGGAAGAGGCTGTGCCAACTTACCGTTTTGCCCCTCTCGTACGCAAACTCTCAAAATTTGTATTGAGTTGACGATTAGACCCTTACCATCTCAAAAATAAACAATAAATATTTAGACAGTTTGAGTTTGCTGCTAAATTCTAAATTCTCTTTTTTTTTTTTTTTTTTAAGATCTCCTCATGACATATACATTCATCTTTTGAACCTAGGAAACTGCTTAAATTCTTTCTAATAACTGCTTAAATCTTTTCTAATATTTGAGTCACGAGAAAAAAATTGTTCGAACTCTTATTTTTATTATTATAAGTGTAATAACTCTTTCACTGAAGTAACGATTCATTGATATTTGAATGTCGAAACTATTGATTAGCTATTTATTAGAATAAACTCTAAAGATATTATCCTAACATAAATTATTAGTGTACTATTTATTTTAATGAATATCAACCTAAGATTCAAGTTTACTAGTGCGTGCCCGTGTATATTTATCTAAAATATGGGTATAAATTGTTAAAATTTGAACTTGAACAAACAAAATATAAATAAATAAATAAAAGCTGTTAAAATTATTAACTTTAATTAATGCATCGATAATGCACAGTCTTTGTAAATTGACTTTGTGCATTGAATTGTGTCAGTTTCTTTTTTATTAATATATGTATACATAGGCCAGGTTATAGAGATTATATTTAAATAAAAATTTAAACACAATTTTTTAACTATTAAATTAAAGCTAAAAGCTAATCAAATGGTTAAGATTAAAACTGACATGTCTTTTTCTTAATTTTAAAAACTAATAAATTAATATAATGGGCCTCTAATAATAAAAAATTATTATCCATTCTTTTCTCCCCTGCTTATATAATATAATCAATCCTCTCATTAATACTCCATCTTTCTCGTCTCTTTTAATATTTATCTCAATTTTATCTCCTACGTCAACAAACCCCATCACGGAACTATTATCCAGAAAAAAAGGGACAGCTCCATCGAAATGGATTACCATTGACGGCTAGAAACCATTAGCATAAGCATTAGCATTAGCTTCAGGTGTAGTAGTATAGCAAAGATCATAGCTAGGGCACATGCAATACTTTTACAGGATAAAAGCCTTGCGTTAAAAAGTAACTGAAATTTTCTCTTTTCAAAACTTGATATGCCCCCGGGAAAAAGAAGACAAGCCAATACCTTGAATTTTGGTGAATCTCCAGTTGTAGCCCTCAAAATCAAATGATATTTTCGAAGAAGTACAGCAACTAAAAAGAAGAGAAAGCTAATAAATCAAAATTTTTCAAATACAAATGCCAGTTTCTAATTATATAAGTAAATTAATTTTGATGGTTTTAATTATTCTATTTATTAATTTATAAGATTTATAAGAGAGAGAAAATCTTAAATAAAAGAACAAAGAGAATTAAACATTAAAGAGACGAGTGAGAAAAATTGTAATTTTTATTAAACTTGTGTTTAAAAGTATGTCTCTTGAACATGCAAATGTCACTAACATATAAAAAATACGTATTTTAATGCACTAATAGATTAAAAAAACCACAGCCTATAACATAGTGAAATCTGTATTTTTTTTTTATATATTTTAGTGGCATCGCTTTAACAAAGTAAAGATATCATATATATTCTTTAGAGAATAATTATATATAGTGGTGCTCATATGCGGATGGCAGAATAAATCTAAAATGCGAACAAAGCTAAAAGATAAAAAAAAAAAAAAGTATCCAATGCCTTTTTTTTGGAGGGGGGGTTCATTTAACTCTGTTTGGATGAATTTTTCACATAGATGTCAGTACATGTATAATTTTTTTAACGAGAACATCTTTATTTTTAAAAAATGAGATAGCTGGGAAATCAATAGCTCATTATCTTATGAATTTTTTCATTCTAACACTTTGTCTGAAAGTTATTATCATGTATCAAATCTATCCCTATCTAATAAAACGCTAATGGATCAAATGCAAAAGATAATTTTTTTTCAGGCGAAATGAAAATTCGATTGCGAATGTCCTTGATATATATATATATATAACCTCTTGTAGATGTCCATTTTCGCAAAGGTGTGAATGTCTTTCACAACAATGTGAAGTAATTTAGTCACTTACACCAGTGTGAACTGCACATGTGCATGAAGAAAGACTAGTGAGGGCATCCTCACTTTAAATGCAAAAAAAAAAAAAAATAAAAATTACAAATTTGAATATATTAACAGACCAAAAAAAACAATTTTCATGTATTGTAATTTGTTGTGTTTTGGTAACATCTTTACTTTAATAGGAACACGAACTGACAGACAATATGTTATTAGGCCTAACAGCTGTATTGCCTTGATAATTATCAAACTAGCTCTTGTTAGATGTCGTGTGAGGATTTCTAAGTTCTAACCTAAACACGAAGCTTTATCATCCAAATTCTAAACTCAAGTCTTCTTTTAGGTTTCTGTTGGGACAAGTAACCCTCAGATACGTATAAAACATTCTTTGAATCTTGATCATCTTCTCTTCTTCTTTAGTTTAATTTCTCGGTAATGTTGATGCAACTTTTGTTTTCAGGTTTTCTCAGGACTGTTGGTAATTTGAACAGAGTTTCCGACCTCCACATCCAAAATATCACGGGAGAAGTTGTGAGGATCTTGGAAAATTTCTTATAAGCCCCGGGAGAGAGAGAACCAAAAAAAGAGTGAACTTTGATCGACATCTACAAAATCATTTTAAGTTTCTGTTGGTGAAAGTAACCATCACATAAATATATTCTTGAATATTTATCTTCTTATCCTCTTGTTTGAGTGCATTATGGGTTTATGATGATGCAACTTTGATTTGATCTCAAGATAATGTTTGGTAATTATCAACAATAAAACAAATGAAAAGCTGTCATGTCCTGATTCTCCACTTTCATCAATTAATGGAGCTTGCTTTTGAATCATCTTAAAAATTAGGATCTTATGACCAAATGACATGTAATGACACAATTGCCACGAATTTTGGACACATCCTAATTTGATTACTGAAACAAAGAGAGATAATTTTAACATTTCTCAAAGGAATGGAATCCTGACAGCTTAGCGTCCAAACTCCCGATGCCCACAAAGAGAACGACCCACGAGTACTCGGAATTCATAAGAGAACCTAGCCTCCACTGAGTCTAGATTCCATGTCTCCTATTCTGTTTCTTTTTTCAATCTGATAAGGAGCTTCTGTAGCATTATATACAGGCATATATATATATATGGCTAATATATATATGGACACGTGTCAGGATAAGGTCAGGTCACGTCAGGTGTGCACGAATACGATGAACGGATGAAGCAGTGGAGGTGATGCCACTACTGGCCAATCCAAATTAAAGTCCAGAAACAAATGGAAACCACGTGGGCAAAGAAAATACATCATGATAGTGATTTAACCGCTACCTGACAGAAGATAAAAGATTGTTTTCGCTGCCCGTTATTCTGCCCATTGGACTTTTATTCTCTAACTTGGGAATATACAGCATCTATTTTCTCAAGCCATCATCTCATCACCATTCCAATCTTTTACGCTATTTTTCTCTGTTACTGAGATTTCAACAGTTGTGTCTCAATTTAATTCTCAGTTATACTGTAACAAATAACATATTGGTTGAGACTTAATTATTGAGATATTTGCTTTGAGGAAATCCAGTTACAGCTATAGCTTTTAGCTCAAGGGTAACACTTGGGCCTAATACTTGGGTGCTTCTTTGGGCAGACAAGTATAAGTGGAAGGAGACTACTCGGGCTTCACTTTTCCATTTCGTCCGACTAGAATACCTCTTACATTGTGCAATGATAAGCAGCTGCTTCGATTCTACTTTCACAGGTATTGTTATTGGTTTCAGCACTGTAATCTCATATTTACATTAGTTAGCATGGTATGTGCCAATCTCATACCTATTTTAGCAAGATTTGTACGCATTAACCCATATGCATTATTATTAAACGGCTCGGTAACTGTCAAGACAAATTTAGAGCACATCTTATCATTTTCACCGAGTAGAGGTTAAATTATAAACCTTTATCCCTTAGCCATGTACACTACTGAATCATGTTTAAAGCACCCTGCAGGCAAATAATTCAACACCTCCAGGTCGTTGGCTTCATCTAAAGCAGGCAAATCAGTATATCAGGGACCACGTACAGGGCTAAAACAGAAACAACCCGTAGCCTGGTCTTCAGGTATCATCCCTCCTCCCTTGCTTGTATCAATCGCTTCTAACATCTTCACCACCTCACCCATTTCTGGACGTTTTCCTGCATTTGCATCCCAACATTTTCGCATGATATTTGCCAAAGAACTCGGACAACATCTGGGGATCTCCGGGCGTAAATTCTGCCAATAAATCCACATACAGAATGACACTCAACATTAATTTCAAAATTTATTGACTCCATGTAAACATGCAATAATTACAGTAGTTTATAATAGTAGAAAAAACATGAAATTTTTCTCGCCTAACTTTCTCTTTTCTGTTGGTTTAAGCTGTTTAAAATTTCATAAATGTTAAAAGGAAAAAGTATGGTCTCCACTTAAATCCTGAAAGATTTAACACTTCATGGATTAGTTGATCTTTTCAACTAACTATCTCTTTTCTCAAGTTGATATTGCAAACCTTATACAACGGAAGCAGACAAAACTTGCAGTGTAAAAATAAATCATCTATCAAAGAACTAACCTGCCTAACAACAGCAGATGACACATCAGCAAAGCTAAGATCTGGGTAAGGCATATCACAGCAATAAATTTCCCATAAGCATATGCCAAAACTGTAGACATCGCACCTTCTATTATAAGGCTTTCCCTGGAGAACCTGCACAGGGTATCTTGGTGTAAGGCCCATCACTGGGAACACATGCATGGTATCTCAGCAGGCGTCTAACTAGAGACACACATGAAAACAGAGAAAAATTGTTCATTTAAAATGATTTATGAATACATTCTTCAGTTTCTATGTGATAGGTTTGTACAAACATAATCCTACATATAATAGTATCACTTCTTCAAAGAAAGTCTAACATATAATAGTATCACACTATATAACATTAGAAACTGGATCCTCACTCAAGTTTCAAAATGCTCTCCCCTTTCTGGACTCACTCAAAACACCAATTAACATTATTTCTACTCACTCCTTAAGAATGATGAAAACTTCCTTTTTGTATGTTGACTATTCTCGCTACGCAAATACAAAACAAGTTTAAAATAGGCATGAATACCTCTGGAGCCATGTATCCTAGGGTACCAGTTTCACCAGTCATGTCTCTTGGGTTCTGAGCTTCAACACGGGCAACACCAAAGTCAGCAATTTTGAGAGTTCTTTGTGAATCCAGTAACATGTTTTCTGTTTTGACATCACGATGTACTATTTTCTTTGAATGCAAGTAACTAAGACTGAAAAGCAAAGCAAAAAAACCAACAATAAGAAATATGTATAGACACATACATAGAGATTTCAAGCCAAGAACGTCAAGAAACCAGAACTCACCCTCTAGAAAGGTCCAAAGCAAGTTGTATCACAATCTTTAAAGCCAGTTTCTTCCGCCTATTCCTTATCAAATACTGTTTCAGGTTCCCACCAGGAAGATACTCCACAACAACGCAACATGCCCTAGCAGGAACAGCAGCATTTCCATCAACTGAAGCGGTTTTTGAAGGAATCTTAAGGTTTGAGGTTCCCATAGAAGCTCCAACAAACTGTAATGAAAATGGGTACAATTATATCACAATATTTAAAAAATTCAATAGAGCTTTTAATTTTACTACATTAATTAATGTAGATATATAATCATACCATGTCAAAGAGGCAGGTGCCACTATGTCAAAGAGGCAGGTGCCAAAAACAAGTGGTGACTACATTCCTAATATTTCACTAGTTAAAACAAAATAGAATCCCTTAAAAGTCTTTGTCCAAGTTTTTACATTTAAATGTTTGTACCCATCATGGAGATCAGTAGAACAAAAAAACAAGGTAAGAATGAGTTTGTACTTTCGTAACATTCGGATGGTCGAGCTTTTGCCATACAGCAACCTCTTGCTGAAATGATGACCGTAGAGCAGCAGTTTCAGCAGTTGTGGCCATACCATCCTCTCCCCAATCCAATAGCTTCACTACAATATTTAACCAAGCCGCATGGTCAATTTTATAAATCAACTAGACTTAAGAATGAAGGAGGGTAAGTTTGACTAATTTGATCAAAGCTGCAAGGCAATATTATATAACTGGGATATATTAACCTCAACAGCAGAGACCAAGCAGAAAAATAAATAGTAATTTAACAAAAGCCAATACAGTTTTAAGCAACAGAGTATTCAAAATCTGACTGATCCCTTAAATTGAAACACAACCAACAGACAAAATTACATATCAAAAAGTAATAAAACTATCACATATGCAACCACTTGAAAGTATAGATAAGCTCCACTAAACATATTAGCCTGAAAATGACAATACTAATCATTAGGAGAAAGTAACTGATGATAATACCTGCAACATCTTGATTATCATAAGTACCACGATAAACGGAACCATAGGTTCCCTGAGCTATCAAATTCCTCATATCCAATTTAGATAAATCAATCTCCCACTCTTCTTTAGGCCTCTGGCTTTCATTTCTGGACCAAACCCAGCTCAAGTGCTTCTCCAGCTGCATATCCAAACTTTTTAGATCAATTTTATCCGCTCTAAAAAGCATGTCTTTGCTACTCAAACTTCCTGTCCCCTTCACTTTTGAATTTACAATTCCCTCTTCATTATCAGATTTCCTTAGTGAGTCAACAACTCCAAGGTCATCTTTTGTGGTCAAATCCATACTTCAATAATCCGAACAAATTAAACAAACAAAGCTAAACCAAACCTTAAATAGCAAAGAGTAACTTGTATTCAACACAAAAAAAGATTTTGAAAAGTAGCAAAACCTAGAAAAAATTATCTTTTTGATATCTTAAATAAACATGACCAATTCTTTCATCATCATCACCGCCATCATCAAGAACATCAATTAACTAATCTAAATCAAACCCAGCAAAGACAAACACATATTAGCACAATTTAGCAACTTCTTAACCATAAATATTCACCAACAAAGTCCGATAATCATGATAATAATAAATTAAAAAAAAATCAAACAGAACCCGGTTTCACCAACCACAATTGCTGTTCTAATAAGCTCCTACACTGACATTATAACAAAAGAATAAAAAATAAAACTAATTTAAAAAAGGTGACCAATAAGTAAATCGAAAACCCACTTCCCCACAGATATTGACCGGTAAAATTGACCTCTCTAGTTCAACATCATAATTTTTTCAATCACCCACCATCCTTTTTTTTAAGAATTTCTATTTACTTTCCATTAAAATAAAAGTAAACCGTAAGAAAACGACCTTTTTCCCACTATTATCTCTGAACAAAGCTAGTGACTCAGATTTCCAAACACCACAAAATAAAACTAAAAAAATAAAAAAATTTAAACAAAAAAAAAAACAAGACCCACGCAGGCAAAACAGCAAAAACCCAAAAGAAAGACGAAAAAGTTGACTCCCGAAACTAAGAAATGGCGGAGAAGAATTCAGAGATTAAACACAACAAAGCAGAGTCGGTGGTGGGTTTTAGAATTTTTGAGTCAAAATCAAAGCTTTCTCATGACATCATCATATTCATAAACCAGCACCACCAGCACCGCCTTTACCGCACGACAACGACCAGAAAAAAAAGGGCTAAAAAAAATGAAGCTTTTGCAGCGGAATGGGTTAAATGGATAGAGATAAGAGATGGGTTTTGTTTTGTCTCGTGAAATTGGATAGAATTCTAAAAAGAATGGGAATTGGGAATTGGGAACTGAAACCAACCAACCAGAAAAGGGTCGTATGTCATTTGAAAGGGAAAGAGAAATAGAAGGAGAAAAGCGCGGGGGTTACCTAATTTAAGGCTTTTGAGGGCAAGACTCTTTCAATTTCTATAATTAAAAATAATATTAATAATAAGAATAAATAAATAAATAATTTTAGTCCAGACCAAACGTATCTCACCAAAACTTGTCTTCTTCTAATATATATATATATATATCTCTTATAATGACGACAATTTATCATTGTTAATTAATTATTATTATTTGATGTGTTAGCCTGTTTTTACTTCGGAGATGTTTCATGGGTTCAGCTATGTTGTAACAGTTTTATGACCATAAATTTAGTTTAGGTAGGGCAAAATTAAGTGAAAGAAATAAGTTCAGTAATTCTAAAAGATTCTTAATTTTAGCATTGAAATTTAATTTCAAAGGACACATTGCTTGCTTTTTTAATACTATATTGGTTAAGCAAATATTCTAAATTACTTTGGGATGTTTACCCTGCTATCTCAACATAGGATGGCTTAACCATTGATAATCCATTTCCCTTCTTCATTAAGTGAGAAGTGTTTTCGAGTTTTCCTGCATATTAGTGCTACTTTTTTTTTTTTTTTAGTTTGGGTAATTGGAATCATTTCTCTGCATAATATTCACCCATAGAATATCTATATTCTGTTTTTTTTTTTTTAAAAAAAAAAAAAGGGTAAAACTCTGCGAATTTAATGATTGTTAAGAAAAATAAGGTGAAGCTTAATGTTGGCATCCTTTTGGTGACAAAAAGACACCATATATATACTTGCAAGGCTGTTAATGAATGGCTTTTGTAATGGTATTGCATTTGTTCATTCTGGCCTAATAAATGTTTTATTGAAAGGGATTGAAATTTACTTAATTAACTATCGTTGCCACCAAAGCCATTTCTACAAGATAATTCCGAGGTTTTAATTCTTATTGAGCCTCCTGATTGTACTTGCGCATAAAGAAACTGCTTTTGGTATCATTGTATTATCTTTACTTTAAATTAAAAATTCCCAAGCACAAACAAAGTGCACGGCCCTGTTCACTCGGTATCTAGATCAAAGATAAACTGGTTTCAGGAAATGTTATCGTCATCTGCTGTCGAATTTGTGTTAGTTTAAGATTCATTGAGTGACACGTAACACATGTCTAAAACTTTTCAGTATGAACAAATGAACATTTAAAAATTTTTGATTTGGATCTTTTGTCCCATGCACCTAGCAAAGTGTAAATTGGTCCTAATCTTTCTACTTCTTCAACTTTTCTTCGTCATCTTCGTAGTTCATCTATATGCCTAGTTATGTATTTACTTGGATCTTGCCGAAATTTAAGAATTTAGAACATATTTATTTATGTGTGTTGTACAACCCGTGTTAAGCTTGTAAAATAATTATGTCAGGCATGTACTACATACAATAGCATATGGTTAAGATTAATGGGTGAATCAGAATCCTTAATCGGGCCACGGTATTATCAGTAATAAGGGTTAAATGATATTTTAAATATTAAATACATAGTAGATAAGAGTCTCGAGGTTCGTAGGGCAGAGCTCCTCAAGCCTCTACGTAGCTTCATCACTATTCACTGGCTATAATTTAGTTTTTTTTTTTTTTATCTAATTATTATCAATGGTCATATTACTATGACACGAGCAAAGTTAATTTATTTAAACAATCTGTTAACAAAGAATCGAGAATGTCGTCTTTATTAGTTCGTCCATGAAAAGATAGTTTTTGAGACTCTCTAAGAAGAAGTTGGCGATTGCAACAATGCAAAGAACAGCCGGCAAAAATAATACAAAAATCCGGAGTCAGTTATAATAATATAATAACCTACAGAGGCACGAACCAAAGCAGACAAATAATTAGGATTTACAGTGCAATTAAACAAGGCTCTCGTTAAGTGGGTCGTTAAATATTTGGCTTTCGATTAGTGCTTTGCTTAACTTGCTCCCTCTGGAATGTTTGACGAATTATTGTTACACGAGTAACAGACAAATTATATATATATATATATATATATATATATTATGTCGAAGTCCCCATTAATGTAATTAACCTAGTATATAATTTCATCAATAATATCGCAAATATTCAACACTCAATGCCTAAAATCATGCCGCAATTTGGAGGTTGGGAGATGCATGCATGCATGCATGGGCAGACCCAAAGGTGGGCAAAATCCAAAATGTTCCTTTTAAGTCTCCATTGGCCCAAATTTTGAATTCGGGTAGACACTTAAAGAGAATTACTTAAAAATTATTTTGTTAAATTCATAAAGGACTCATGAATTTTCATACGGTAAGTATGTTTATGCATGCATTTTTTGACCAGAAATATTTTTCTTTTTAGTTGTATCCAATTAAAAATGAAAAATGCTAAGTAGAGAGAAAGATGAGAAAAGGATGAGAGAAATTACGAAGAAAATGATAAAGAGAACTAATTTATCTCAATTTTCTCTCCACTTAACACCGAGAAATTAGTAAAAAAAAAATCTTTAAGTAGGTGGCGTCGTAGATTAGTAGTCACCTCACCTGAAGATGCAATACCTAAAAATGTACATTCCACCACACATTTATTTTATCATTATGCATCGTTAAATGTAATAATGTGTTGCGGTGTGAATGAAGTGGAGTGTAATAATGAGTTAGGTGCGTTGACATGATGATGACGGATGGCATGATGCGAGGATTTCTCAAGGACAAGGCGTGGTGTTGGCGTTAGCATACGAAATGATTTGATGTGGAAGCAGTGTGTATCCCGGTGGGAGCACATGGAAGCACAATATAAGAGAGAGAGAGTGATTTTATCTCAAAAGCATGGCAACGTCGAAAGCATAAGATGACTCCTCGAAAGCATGGCAAGCACGATAAAGAGAGAAAGAAAGGTAAGGTGCATGGCGACGTCGAGGAGTCAAGGTAACAAAATCAGGACGGTCAAGTCAGAACAGATTTGTCTGTCACGTCCCAAAGTGTGCATCATGGCCAAAAAGGACCGACAAATTTCAGAGAGGCACAACACTAACTCTTTGATCTCATATTTTGATTGTAAAAAGTCAGTGCTTCAAGTCTTCATGTGCCCTTATTTTCATTATCTTTAATATCAAAATAACTCGAAAGGCATAGTCTACTTGGAAAAGTGGCTCGTGAGGAACCAATGCTGATCCATTCTTACGGCTTCCTTTTGAGGGTTTTGTTATTTCTTTTATTATTTTAAACAAATAAATGGGTTTTTTGACGCCTTCGTTGAAGGACTGACTCCTTTCGTTTGGGTCCCCAACCTTTTAAGTCTGGCCTAAAAGTAAGTTGAAAATCAAAACCCATTGTCTAAAGTCCAATAGCCTACAAGGGCCCATTTTTTCTGTTATGGCCCGCCCATATAGACTCGGAAGGACTCAATTTTGGTGTAATCGTCCTGTCTTCTTTTCTCTGTGTCCTTATCATTATTATTATTTTTTAATTTCATTTCTTTGTATTATCAACATCAAAAGATCCATCAAATCAGAAATTTGTCCGGCCAAGACTCTACTTTAATAGTTCTGCCATGAACGAGACTCAATTTGCCTTCAAATTTTTGACATTTGAAAGGTAATCTTTCTACAAATATTACACGTTATATAACTTGAAACATTTCTCATTTGAATATATAATAAAATGTACAATAATAATACAAAAATTTCCTACCTATTTTTTTTTGTTTTAATTAGCTGCTTCTTTTAATTTCCATATTTTATTTTGAATCTCTAAGTTTCTAACCACTTTTTTTCCACAATTAGAGACTAGTGATGCCTTTATTAATCAATAATCAAAATGGGTGGGAATCGGAATGGAGTATGGAGATTAGAATAAATTATTTATTTTAACGGTAGGAATAAGAATCTAAATGAGCCATATTGCTATTGTTGATTATTGGTGTTATTTATTATAATAATGGTGATTGTTTTTATTCAAAATAATTATGGTTAATAATAATAATAATAATTATTATTATTATTATAACAATAATACTAATAATTACAACAACAACAACAACAACAACAACAACAACAATAATAATAATAATAATAATAATATAACATTATAATATTTTAATTAAAGACAAAAGTAGAATAATTAAATTTGGATGAGAGTAAAATAGGAAATTCAAGGAATGGAAACCTTCCCATGGGAATCAAGTTTATATTTCTTAAATCTTAAAAATATATGAATCTCGCGTGTTTTATTTTCATTCTCACTTTTATTTCAATAAATAAACACCATCAATTATTTTCATTTCGATTTCTGATTTCCTAATTTGAAAAGTAAAAGCACAATAAATCAATTAAATTATTTGGTACCCTTGCGAGTTTCACAATATTTTAACTTAAAAACACATGTATGAATGTCAGCAAATGATTTAACAAAGTCAATTAGAAAATAAGAATATATCATCTTCAAGCTGGGAAGGAGAATGGACGGCCCTCCATCCTTTCTTTAATGGTAGGCATTGCCATACAATGTTGACTTTAAGCTCGCCTACTGACCGAGTGGAATCTTAAGTCAACAAGCGCGCATTGGAATACGGTAAAAATAATCTTGACTTGTCTCATTCTGGATAAGCTGCAGCTCCAAGAATAAAAATGTCCCATCACATTGTGATCATGTTTTTAAGCTCCAAATAAATGGCCAGATGTGAATGTCAGTTACGAAACTTCATTATACTAACCTTACCTGAAGAAAAACGAAACATCCCTCTTAACAACCATTTAGCCAGTGGTGAATCATTTTTCTGAAAGTTAAGGATGATTATGAGGGTAATAATTTGAACCTCTTTTAATTAAATATAATTATGTAGAGACTTCTTATAACGTTTTTTTTATTTGTAAAATACGAATAGAGTAGATACATCTCTCTTTCATGAGAGATATTTAGATGAACATGTATTTTATAAAATAAAAATATAATAATATAAATCTCATGTATATGTCTGATTATAAATATCAGTATAATAACCTGTTGTCATAACAATTATATATATGTTTATGTAATATAGTAACCTGATGCTTAATTAATTAAAAAAAAAAAACAATCACAGTTCATAGAATCCCATAACCCAGAAAAAAAAAAAGAAGAGTATCTCACTTTCAAATTGGCTCACTTTACAAGACTAATTTATATTTCTCCTACTACATGTGTAAATGCATTAATCTGAAAAAACTGCCATACACATATTCCATAAACTGCTACTGCAATGTGAGCTCGTTGCTCCTCATCATTACCTTCGTTTGGATCACTTTCTGGCTTTTTTTGCTTATCTGCGAGCTGCAGAAGCATCCATGTTACTGATAAAAATAATTAATAATCATGGAGTAGTCCACAAATTAAGGTAAGATTAATCTATTAATCTGCCAATGTCCTATTACTTATTATAATTATTCTGACATTCACAAAAGTTGTTGAAGACTTTTTATTAATGTGCGGTGCTGTGTGGCACGTGAGGAACAAACCAAGTACGCATGGTGTCGACATTATGATTTTCGCATGGAATTTTACACTCAGAGAATGTGCATGGCCTAGCTGTACTCGATCGGAAAAGAGCAAACTATATTTAATTCTGTCATTATTATTATTTGGTCACGTACTATAACCTTACATATACAAACATGGAAACTTCCTCTGTATAGGACCGAAAGTTACGCATCAACAAAAATAGTATATCTACAAATGGGCCTTTGGTCCAGTAGCATAATACTTACACTTATAATGTTGAGTGCAATGATTCGAATCTCCATAAAAATATTTATGCGGGTTATTTAAAATCCTCACTCAATTATCAAATGATAATTGAGTGGAACCAATTTATCCCTCACGAAATGTTAGTGGAGTTGACAGCTCTCGAATATTTGAGAGAGTTTAAAGAATTTAGGCAGCGGTTCAAAGGAGTACACGCCACAAAAAAGGTCCCAATTATAGAATCTGTTTGTAAATATTAATTATAATACCTGATGTAATATCAGTAAAATCCTATATAACAGTATTTAAAAAAACAAAAATAGTATATCTTTGTGTCACTTATATTACACAGTTCATGGTTTTCTTTTAATTTTTTTTTATAATTAGGTATTTACAATTAATTCAAATATATAGTATTTTATAAAATATTGATGTCCGCATCTAGAAAATTAGAAATAAAGAAATTATAGAATCAATTAGAGGTACCATGTCAGTCATATAACAAATAAATGATGCTATAACATGTGTACATTTATTTTGAAAATCGATCATGTAAGTGGAGGTTATATTAAATCAAATTACACATATCATGTATGAATCAATTGATTACAATAGATCAATGGCACACACATATTAATAGCTTAGTGAGAGCCAAAGAGAACTTAAACCCATGGTCACACTCGTGAAAAGGAGAATAGTAGTTCCTATATGCTACCATAAAGATTCAACCCTAACAGCTGTTTATTTATTTATTTTTGTTCCTTTTTCATATTGTAAATGTAAAAATGTGGTATCTCATGTGATATCATTAAAGCAGTTTCACATGCTCAAGGGACCACCCAGGCCATCTTGGTCCTTATCAAAGAACTGGTAGCAAGCAAAGCTACTGAGCTGACCTTTTCTGTGTAGAACAATCACTTTGGAAAAGTGAGAAATCTTCTTGTTCGTTAAAGATATTGAATTATACAAACGGCTCTTGGGCGGGCTCTTTTGCCTCTCAATTTATCATCCCCCATAATTGTGATTAGGTTGATGAAGCATTATGCCTATCTCACCGTACACGTGTCATGATGGCGATGATGATGATGCGGGTCCTGTGAGGTAGATTTATAACTTTGATGTGAAGGGGCAACAAACAAACCTTTGTTTTTATTGACAATGTCCCTTCTCATTGTCTCCCTTCCATCGAATTAATGCTTGATTAATTTATATAAATTTGAGTGGAATGGGAACAAAACACAAGGCGTGGATTTGAGGTTCGCTCTTGATAAGGGAGCTCCGTTTTCACCAAGTAATTAAGATCTTAAATTCTTTAATTTTCGATACGTCCAAGATGGTCGAATCAAGTTCGTCGCGTATGCTTAAGGGGTGAGGGTCCATTGCATGCGGTGGACCTCAACCCTAGCGTATATCTTGCCTTTTTGAAAATTTTTGCGCGCCAATTTGTTTCCTTGTTGGACCGCATGAGGCATTTTCCCCATTGACCCTATTATTATATCTAAACCATGGAATTATCTTATTGTTGGATGAAGGGTATAAGAGTAAATTTGGTTGCCTCAGGGTTCTTCACGGGACTTCTATGTATGCTTGGTCAATATTTAATACTATTATAAATACTAAGGTTTTTATATGTGTTTTTATACAGCTAACCGATTGACCTAAAATTGCATTGACTAAGCCACCTAAATTACCTAATATTTACACTTTTTATGGGGGAAAATTATGGCAGGATGGTCCTCAATTTATGGGGAATAGTGAGAAGAGCTTATCCTTATAATGAATTTTGGCAACTAAAATGATGCTGACATTATGGTGAAATTAATGGCTGCCGAACGTTTTTATTACAATGATACAAATTATATATTATGGATTTAGACAAAGGGTGTAAAATTAAGTTGTGTGATTAAAATTAAAAAAAAAAAAGCTGTGTAAGTAGTTATGGATGGTAGTTGGTTCCAATGGTAAAATCAATTAAAAATATGCTTGATACAAGAAACTGTATTATGTCTAGTTTATGAAACTTGTCCATTATGTTTTTATTAACCCAATATAATAAACCAATTATTATCATTTTATTTTAAATATCTAATGATAATTGTTTTATAATCTTATTCTTAATTAGTGCGAGCATATAGTCATATAATAAGATTTTTTAGTATTAATTAACTTATCGGGTAAAAATATAAACTTCTTACGATGGTGTCGTAAGAGATTTAAAGTTCAAACTCCCTATATACAATTGGATACAAAATTATTCAATTGAGTAATTATTCGGATGTATACATAAGATTTGAGGATTTTATACAATTACTAATGAGATTGGAATTTGGAAATGCATTATTCAGTCTGTAGAGTCTATCATGCGTCAGTTTCATAATAAAATAAAGCCTCATGAGTCGTAACTACAGAATAATTTGCTTACTTATGACAATATATATATATTTGAGGGGGAATATAATGACAGCTTAATTAATACATAATTATTAAGAGGATCAATTATTCTTACATCCCAATTATTTTCTGACGTTATATGCATGATTCAGCTCTACGGCTCCACCTTCTATTATGAATTACTATTTAACGGTCTAGCCGATAAAATGTCATAATGTTACGGTTTTAATATTTTAATGCACGTTGCAAATAAAAACATTAATGCATAATTATTATTTTATTTCTTAAGGTTTTTATAGTTTCAATTAATACATTGAAATATTTGACAGTTTTAGTATCTCTTATTACTAATTACAGCAGCAAAAGCGGCTATTATTCAGTGTAAAATTTTATCTAATTCAATAAAATTAAAATTAAAATTTCAGTAGACAATTGTATCCCCCTTAATTGAGAGTGTAAGATATTAGCTACTAAATTTAAACTACATACAATAATAAATGGTATAAAATGCAAGATATGAAGAATATCCAGAAATTATCTCTAATTTTAGTTAAAATCCACGTGTCGTTTATGTTTCATTGCTTTCTGCGAAATGCCCTTGAAAGTCCTCTGACCGCCAACTCATTTTGTTCCCTGATTCCAAAAGTGTCGAAGGCTAAAATGGTAAAAACAACTCCATTCCATGCTTCACACAGAATCTACAGTGTCAGTGGCAAAAATGGGGATAAAAATCCAAAATAGAACGACGTTATTACAGTATCTGTGTCCAAAATCCAAATACATATACAAAAAGTTAAAAAAAAAATAAAAATAATAACAAAAAGTTAAAAATTAAAAAAAGGAAAAAATTACCGCAATAGTTCAAAGATTCGGAATCAACAAAAGAAATACCGAAAAAAAAAAAACAACTGGGACCGTGGGACGTTACTTTATTTAACGTGGGGGCTTAAATCGTGGGGTCAACATAATTTTATTATATTTTACTGATTTTTATTTATTTTGTGTGTTTATCAATACGAGAAATTCAACACACACTGACTGACTGACTCACTCGACTCGACTCGACTCTCCTGCCTTCCCGCTTCTTTTCTAATATTGAATCTCGTCTCATCCTTGTTTGTCTGCGTGTCTGTTGTCGCTTTGTTTTTTCTATTTTGTTGTACTAGATACGCAAACTTAAACCACAACAACAGAGGTAGTAGATAATGTTTCTGAATTGCGAGTGAGTGAGAAGTGTGCATGTAATGTGTATGTAAGTGGTGGTGGTGGTGGTGGTTTTACTTGCTTAATTAACATGGACACCCCTAAGAAGGCTACCCAGATGGCTACTCCACTCTCTAAATTTGAGGTGATTATATAAAAATATTGACTTTTAACAATTTTTATTTATTTATTAAAGGTTGGATCTTTGTTTTGAGGGTGAATGGGGTCGTTTGGTTTTGCTGCATGTGGTTTGATTTGGGTTCTGGGTGTGTTGACTTTGGTGGGTCTGTTGGATTTATGTTTTTGTTTGTTGAATTGGGTGGTTTTTGTGTAGAATTGTTGTGAACTTGGGAAAGTTGGTTTAATTTGTGTGAAAATTGCTGAATTTTGGTTCAGTGTGATGTAGATCTCCATTTTTCAATTTCAGCGGTTTGCATGGTCATTTGCTGCATTCTGCTTTTTGGGTTCTTGTAATTTTGAGATTTAGTTTGTGTGCTTCTGGAATTGCTGTTGTTTGTTGTGATTATCTCTGGATTTCTACTAATTGAACACAATTTACTTCACTTTAAAGACCTTTCTTCCTTCAGAATCATTTCTGTTTATACTATTACAAAACATTTTCCTATCTTCATGCAAAATCTACTCTTTTTTTTTTTCATATAAGATTTCAGTTTATATGGGTAATGAGCGATGTAATCTTCTTCTGGCTCTGAAATTTTATCAAAGTTTTTAACATATCTTCCCAATCGATGGTTAAAAGGCTATTTACACTTTGTCTCGTGTTTGCTAAGTCCAGATCTTGTTCAAACTCATTTTTCCCCGGAATTTGCCTGAATTTTGTTAAGTTCATTGTCTAATTGGTTTTAACAGATATCTTGTGATAAAGCATCCTTAGTGTTTCTTCTAACTATTTTGAGAATATTACATTTGACTAATTAATTTTCTTATTCATTTTTTGACAATTTTTTTTTCTAATTTTTGATTTAAACTTGTCCTGCATGTAAAACATATTGTTAATCAAGTTCTGCATTTTTCTTTTTTCTATGTACGGTACTCGATTTCTTGCATTAAGTTTCAGTTTTTCTCATGTATACTATTTTTATGTACAAATACTTTCTGGTGAAGAGCACTGATGTGATTTTTCACGAATTAAGAAGGATTTTTTTTTTCCTTTGCTTGCACCTTGCAGGATTCCCCTGTCTTCAACTATATCAACAGCCTTTCTCCCATCAAACCTGTCAAGTCTCTACCTGTCACCCAGACATTCAACTCGCTCAATTTTTCATCCCCACCTTCGATATTCACTTCACCTCATATCAGTGCTCACAAGGAAACTAGATTCCTTAGAAGGTAATCGACTAGATTTCTCAACCATTTTTACAAGTTTTAAACAGCATTGTCAAGGTTCACAATTCCTATTTCTTCTTTATTTGCAGGAACAATTGTTTGGGTCTATCAAAACCTGAGTTTTCTTCTGAAAATGGAAACAAAATCTGTAGAAATAATGGTGTAGCGAATGATGTGTCTCAGCTGTACGACAATTCAGCTGAAACACAGGAAAACTTTGACCCTGGAGTTTCCATGGAAGAAGTTTCTGTTGAGGCTTCCAATGATTCAAAGTTTGCAATTGAGTTGCCACGAGCCTTAAAATATGATTGTGGTAGTCCTGGTTGTGATCCAAACCCTTGTAATATTGAGGCAAATTGTATGACAGAAATGGCTAGCACATCTGTTTCCATTGTTCAATTTGTTCAAGAGGCCTCTGAAAATGGTGCATCTGAAGCTGATGTGCATTTACAGAGGACTTGCCAGATGGAGCAAAAAAATGAAGTGACAGGATGTGAGTGGGAAAGTTTGATTTCTGATGCTGCAGATTTGTTAATTTTTAATCTCCCCGATGCCTCAGAGGATTTTAAGGGCCTAATGCAGAAATCTCTGGATTCTGGGGGAAGATATGCTTCTGTTACACCAAGGTACATTAATGGGGAGCCAATAATGGAAATGATTGATCCAGTTGGTACTGATCACCAAAATGGAATGGAACATCAATCCACTCAACCAGGAGAAACCAGCATCCTGAATGAAATGAGCAGTTCACAGGACATATCTCCTAATGATGACCTGGATGAGTGCTTCACTGGTGATCCAAGTGAAAATGGGGTTACCACAATGGGAATGAGTAATCCAGCTTCCTGTAAGGTAAAAGTTGCAACATGTTTCTGTTGTCAAATAGTGCTTCACATAAAAAGTCATTGCATACGTAAATTTGTTGGTTCATTTTTTAATCATAGTCTATCTATCTGCATAAATGTCTGAACCCTTTCATCTAAACATTTTTATGTAAAGAAAAATTTAGGTGTTTCAGTACAATTATATACCATCTTTTCATGCAATCTGGTGTATTTTATCTGAGAATGAACAAATGACCTTCGAACAAATATGAAAAATTTTAAGTGTTTTTTCCCCCTTGTATACAGCCTATTTCAAATTTGCATCGTGGTATGCTAAGGCGCTGTCTAGATTTTGAACTGGTTGTGCGACGGAAGAACGCAGATGGTAGTTCAAATTATGGCTCATCTGTGATACTGCATTCAGATGAGAAGTTTGCCTCTGAAGATAAGCAACTTGTGCCTCTGAAGCCTGGTAGTGACTCCCCACGGTGTATGGTCCCTGGAATTGGTTTGCACTTGAATGCTTTGGCAATAAATCCTCAAGAGAATAAAAACATCAGGATTGAATCTCTGTCTTCAGTAAGACAGCTAAGTTTGCCTGGTGCTAATGCCTCCTTTCATTCTCCTGAGAATTGTGAAGATCCTCATCTCGAACCTTTAACTTCAGCTTCCACTGAAAGAGACATTGTTGCTGTTGAAAATGGAGTCCTGCTGGCAGAAGATGCTTCTCAGACATCTGCTTATTTAGCTGAAGAAGAATATAACCAGAATAGTCCTAAAAAGAAAAGGCATGTACACCTGATAAGATGATATTTATTTAATGTTATGTTATTCATTTTGTTTCTCTACCTTTACCTTATGATTTCAAATTGTGTTCAGGCGTAGGATGGAAAATGCAGGAGAAAATGAGTCGTGCAAGCGTTGTAATTGTAAGAAATCCAAGTGTTTGAAACTGTAAGTTCTTACTTCTTTATATTTTGATTCCAGGATCAATGTTTTTGATCTTACCTCTCCAACCTGCTGATAGAAAGATTGCCAGTCGTCATGGGATATCAGTTTTAGCCTATTGACCAAGATATTTCTGATGTGTTATATGAAATTTTTGGAGATATTATACTGGTGAATATTGCTGTGAGCAAAACTTGAAGGCTAAATGTGTTGGAATGCGTTACTTGTCATTGTGTTGATACAAACTGCACTCTTGAACAATTCACTCTTTGCAATGTCCTCCCTTTATCCTTTCTGTCCTCTCATACCTGTTTTCTTTATCTTTAGCTGTATCATTTTTATGACTATTACCTTTTTTTATTTTAAGTGCATGCGTCTGGTATGTTTGCGTGAAATAGAGTCAAGGTGAAGGGAATTGGATCTATATACATCTATTAGTTACACTTATCGCTGTACTTTTGATCATTTCCATGCAGTTACTGTGAATGCTTTGCTGCTGGTGTGTACTGCATAGAGCCATGTTCTTGTCAAGACTGCTTCAACAAGCCCATTCATGAAGATACTGTTCTTGCAACTCGCAAACAGATTGAATCTCGAAACCCACTTGCATTTGCTCCCAAAGTGATTAGGAGCTCTGACTCTCTTCCTGAAGTTGGGGTTAGATTTTAAGCTGACCTTACTTTCTGCTTAATCAGCATTTTCAAGCTTCTATTTAATGCAATTGCTATTTATATGTGCAGGAAGACACAAGCAAAACACCTGCATCAGCAAGACATAAAAGAGGATGCAACTGCAAGAAATCAAGTTGCCTGAAGAAATACTGTGAATGCTATCAGGTTTCCCTTCATGATATATTTGGAATTCTTTTGATGTTTCATATGATGTGATTAAGAAAGAGCGGTGTCTTTTCTTTCATAGGGTGGTGTTGGATGCTCCATTAATTGCAGATGTGAAGGGTGTAAGAACACATTTGGTAGAAAGGATGGTGAGTGTGCCTTCACACGCCCCATTTCTTGCGGCCTTATTTGTTTCTTCAAAGTCTCTTTCTCTTTTTTATTTTTATCTTTCTACTGTGTATGTCTCCAACCAAACTAAAATAACTCTGCTTGCAATTTAGGGTCTTCATCAACGGATCCAGAAGCTGAACCAGAAGACGAAGAAATGGAGATGTGTGAGAAAAGTGGGGTGGACAAAAATTTTCAGAAAACTGAATTCCTGAGTAATGAAGAGCAGAATCCAGGCTCTGCTCTTCCCACCACGCCATTACGGCTTTCCAGGTCTGATATCTAAACCATTCGTGTTGTTTTAAACTTTCATTTTTATCAGCTGTTCAAATGATCTCTTTCCAATTTCCAGGCCATTGGTGCAGTTACCTTTTTCGGCCAAATGCAAACCACCACGGTCATTACTTTCTATTGGATCCTCCTCTGGATTCTTCACCGGCCACAATTATGGAAAACCAAATATTCTCCGGTCTCAACCCAAGTTTGAGAAGTCTCTCCAAAGTGCCCCAGAAGACGAAATGCCTGAGATTCTACGGGGCAATTGCACTCCCTGCAGCAGCATCAAGACTTCTTCTCCCAACAGTAAGAGGGTCTCTCCTCCTCACACCATCTTGGGGTCATCCCCTAGTCGTCGAAGTGGGCGGAAGCTGATATTACAATCGATACCATCATTTCCTTCGCTCACTCCAAAGCACTGAAAATAAAATTCTGGAGGATGAAATTCTTTTAAAATCTTTGTTCCATTTAGAGGTATGCTGTTCATCGATAGGAGCTAGTTTGATTAGCACCTTGCTGTTTATCTCTTGTTTCTGTATAATAATGACATAGCACCTTGCTGTCATAATGTTTAGCTATCTGGTTTTAGCTACTCTTTGTGTAATATAGTATGTGTATTTGTTAGTGTTATCCCGAGCTAAAATCTTATTAATCTGTACCGTTTATTATTATTCTTCTGTGAATATATCCTAGTGATTATTGTAATTGTTCAGAGCAGTTGATGTTGTTATTATTGAAGTCGTTTGATACTTATTCCTTAAGTAAAGTGTCTATGAATATTCTTGATTGACAGGCTGCTATATCTAATAAAACGTTAAAAACACTTTTTAATTTTCCTGGGAGCATATAATTTTCTCATTTGCACCTACCCAGCGTCACTATATTAACCAAAACAAAACCGGGATTTTGCAGTATTCAGAGCGGAGCTCTGAGAACTCTATGGCCATCTGCAGCCACGTGGTAAACTTGTCTCATCAGCTTGATCGCTGTGATCAAACAATGAGTTGGAGTGATCAAATTCACAGTAAATAGACACGTGACACGATTTCTTTAAAAAGAGAGCTCAAGCCAATATTAATTCAATGCTGGGCTGGGTTAACAAAAGACTATTGAACTGGGCTTAAGAAGAGCGCAACTCAACTGGGTCGTAATGTACATTGGCCAGTAGGTAAGGGCCTGTTAGATATTTATTGAGCCGCATAAAGATATAAACTGACGTTGCAGTTTTTCCTTTCCAATTAATTTTTTTTTTTTGGGTATTTTAGGTTTGTTGTGATGATATAACAAAGACGAAACAGGTGATAGGGTTATTTTTTTGTTTTTGAAATTAAAAGACGGAGAAAGTAATCTGAAAAAAATTATATACGGATTGATTAGTTTACAATTTAAAAGGATAATGTTGTACTTACAGTTCCAATTTATGTGGCATAATTTCATATGTGGCAGGCAGTCTAGTAAACATCGCCATGTGTTAGTAAAAGTAACCACTCAAAACATGACAATTTGAGAATAAGATACTACTCTTCATAATTCTTGCCCTTTGATCAATCAAAACAGATGGGGTTAAGGCAGAAAGGACCACCCAATACCTCATAAGGAAATCATTTTGTCGAACATGTAACAATCAGCACATGCTGAGATGTGGGTTTCATCTATTTTCCTTGCATGTATTACAGTACACACTATGGCAAGAATCATTATTCCCATAACTTTGATTCTCATTTAATCACTTGGGTATCACAAAATCCAACCTAAAAAAAGATCAGCTGCTTTCGGTGCCCTTTTCCAGAATCTCTTGGGAGAACACGGGGCTGCACAGCTGGCTAGTGACTAAGCCCAACAAAGACGCGAGTACAATCTGGCTTTATCTATTTGATGGGGGTCCATTGCCCCCATTTCCTTTCTCAGATTTTTCAAACAATGCTGTAATTGAGGTTGGTGGGTAGTGTTGGTTTGGCAATCAAGCAACAGCAACTAGGGAAAAATTAGAGGTAGACAGATATTGCCAATTTCCCATGTGGGCTCTCAAATGCTTCAGCAGGAACAGGATCTCCAACTCTTTATAATTTTATTCACATTCACATGTGGCTCTTATTAAGTTCATTTGCCCCCACCAATAATTTAAGATAGAGAGAGAGAGAGGTTTGTTTTTTTAATCATCATATTGTCGGTGTCTTTAGGTCTAGTGCCTTGAAAGGATGGCACTTTTTGGTAGGGAGTTCATATCGTGTAGTTCTTTGATAGTGAAAGATCAGTGGCCTTGACGGATCAGCCGAATGGTTAGATCTATAATTTGATCCTGTCAATTCTGTAGTTCATAATGTCATATACTCTTAGCCACCTCCTCCTTAAATAAGATTTAATATGGTCCAAAACAAGTCTCTAATATGACATATGATCATAGATATTTGATCAACTATTAATAACAAAAATTAAATTAAAAAAAAAATTGTAGAGGCTAGAGGAGAAATTCTGTGATGTGGCCTAATGGGTTGTGAGATAAACAGTATCTATCTTTCAACATAACAACCTAACAAATTTTGGCTTATTAAGCATTCAACTGTTCAAGTTGGATTTTAGATTTTATTTCAAATGTTTAATTACAATGACTCAAATTTGTTATTGAGATCATTAATTTCGGACCAACTCATACTGCTATACATTAAACATTGGCTATTCTTTCAATATGGATTGCACTTCATAATAGAAGGTTTCATTCGCTACTAAGAATTGCTGCCCAAGGGACCAAGCTCTCGAATCCTTCAATCCAAAAGGCTCTACCAAAAAGGGGCCATCATGGCAACTCTTGAGTGAAAGTGTACTTAATGAGAGGACCAGTTAGACATGTATCTCATGCTATCTTCTAGTCAAATCATTTTTTTTCATTCCTAATGATCTAAAACTACCCACCATGATTTTCAACCCTTTCTTTTAATCATAGTATTACTGCTCTAGTAATATCGCATAACACTTCATAATAATGAATACCAAATTCAACTCTAAAAGTTTTTTTGATCCATTCACCTTGGTATAGTAGAAAATTCGTGAGCACTTTAAATCATGGGGGTCGTAATACGGCCAATGGACCTCATTGGCAATTATGTTTGATCTTTTTTGGTTGGCGAGCCTCTACTACCATGATACGCACCTTTTCATAAACAATAAAAGAGATGCTCCTTTTATTATTTTTATTTTCTATTTTGGGCAAATCAATCAAAAGGCTGAGATTCATTCATATCTCTCCATACATTTTGCAAAGATTTGATTATTTTGTCAACAGAGTTCTTCCGGTAAACCCACATTAACTTATATGCTATCACTCTTTAGATTTGCAACAATAAAATGAAGATATGCTTTTAATATATATATAGTACTTTTTCACTCAGTGATCCATGACTTTAATAAAGTCAGGGATCAACTAAAATACAAAAACACAATACATTAGATTATGTGTTTATTTTATCTTTTAGTTGATTTCTGACTTTATTAAAATCAAGAATTTTTAATTAAAAAACTACTCTGTATATATATATATATATAATTATTCCAAAGTATGGCATGTAATATTGGTACTGAGATATAGTGTATTTCTTTCAAAGAAGTATGCAGCTTCAATAAAGTCCCACCTTCGAAAGGCAACCACCCACCTTCAAGACAACGATTAAAATAATCTAGAGCCCAAATCCCCATCTTTGTGCCTCTTTATTTTGACAAAAATGGCCAAAATCTTCGATGATTAATTTAATGTTACATAGCTTCCTTTAGACTTTTCTTTTGGCTGCTCGCAAGCCACATTTTCAAACAAATTATTCTAAATATATATACATGAATCGCGAATAAAATTGATGGGCCATGTGAAATCAACGGAATAAACAACAAACATTATGGTTTCATTGAATAATTTTATTTTGGCAGCTAAAAGAAAAATAATTTAAATAAAATAAATAAGAAATATATCAATGCTTTGTACCCATGACAATGATGAAGCAACCTTCACCCGCCTGCTATTAGTAGTCAATGGGTTATGGGTCACATTGTCAGCATTCTTCAGCACTGAGCAGCTAGCTTTATTAATGGCATAACATTTACCTACGTTATAATTTTTCTTTCTAGAACATAAATCCTCTTTGATACTATTTGAGTTGAATTTACATTAAATTATCTTTCACGTTTACTAGAAAAAAAAAATCATGATCATACGATTAATGATAATTGCATATCGTAATCTGGGTGATTATTAAATTTTGATTTAAGAAACCCAAGAAAGAACAGATTACAGAAGTTAAGCAAGGGTAGATTAGTCACTACAAGTCATTAAAAAAATCGATTATATAAACTGCCCACGTAAGAAGTAACGACAAGAGACAGCAAGAGCTAAAGAACGTGACTGTTTCGTAGATTGTCAATTAATTAAATTATCACTAACAGTAAAACTGATGCAAGCTCGTTTACTTTTGATGCACATGTACATTTTTTATACGTAACTGCGAGGATACAAGCTATGAGTCAGTAGTTTTACAGTTCACTTCGCCAAATCTTGTAGAATAAAGAATATAATGCAATCAAATGAACCCATTTGTAAGAGAGAGAGAGAGAGAGTCAGGGAGGGAGAGGGAGTGTGTGTGCTAGAGAGAAGAAAATGGGGTGACTGTAGAGTATGTGCAGCTGGAGGCTTACTATCGCAGCTGCTCCTGAACAAGTTTTTTTTCTTCATTATTTTGGTGTGTTCTCCTGGTCTTGTTGCTTCATCGAAAAATCATTTGCTTTGTAGTTTTTTTTTTCCTTTTTTTAACACCCATTTGGCTAAAGTTCTCTTTTTATTGTTTTCTTTGAATGGTAGTTTTTGTTATCTGATCAGAGCCCATTACTGGATTGATTCATTTGGTAAGTTTTTGATCTTTCTGTTGTTGAAGGATCGTTCTTGGAGCTGTTTCTGAAGAGGCACTTTTGCTTATGGTGTATTCTTTTTATGTGTTTCTCAGAGTTGTAGCTTTTCTTGGTGATCAGATCTTGTCTTCATTTCTGTCCTTTTGGTAAGTACTTTGATCTGATGATTCATTTGAAAACTATATATGCAGTCCCTTGTTGAGTCGATTGTTCAGCAAGATAATGCCTTCCCGCTTCTTTAAATGGAGATTGTTACATGATTTTTTTTTTCCTGAAAACAATCTTCTGATTTTTCCTGATCAGTAATAATTTCCCTTCCGTTTAATCACTTGCATTTGCTCTTATCAATCAAGTATTTATAATGCTGCATATTACTGGGTTCTTACGTCTTGTACTTCTGGAAATCATATGATGTTCTTTGATTGTGTTTATGTGTTTGTTTCTTAGCGTTACTTATGAGTGCTTGTATGCTGTTAATCTTAAATTCTCAGAGCCTTCTTTATCTATGAAAATTGAAGATCTAATTTGCCTTTACTTTTTTCATATGTCAGTGTGCATCTGATTTGCCATTTTAAAAGGTTATTGAAGTAAGGAGCTGCATTTGCTTAACTTGACGAGACTGATGCTCAATTGAACAGGTAATTTCCAATCTCCGTTGAACTTGATGAGTTAGCTATCTGTTCATCCCATTGTCTAAATAAGTTGATGTGAATAATCTGTTTCTGATCATCTTTTATTTTTACAGTTACTTGGTTATCCTGGTGAGTGTTCAAGAAGTGAGGCATGCTGATATATAAAGGCTCTTTTAGAATATAGTTTGATGGTGGTAATATGTTAAGTTGCTATTCTGGCGTGGACATATTTCCTGGTTACTTATTTCTGGTATAAAAACCCAGCCTTGCCAACATCCAAACCAGTTGCAATTTTGTTGTTTGCTGGAGTCATGGCAGCCTTGCTACATCAGGAGTCCAGGCGCATGTACTCTTGGTGGTGGGACAGCCACATTAGCCCGAAGAATTCAAAATGGCTTCAGGAAAATCTTACAGGTATATTCCAATATCTTCTATAATTTTGATGGGTAACCATGCTTGAGCAACAGCTGTTTATGAATCATAATAATCATCTATTTGTCTCACATACATACATTTATTTGTATATTGTTTGTTTGTTTTGAGGAAGTAGCAACTCTCATTAGTAGTTTAAAAGCAAAGTTAGATTTCTTCGTGGATTCCCCAACTTAGTGCGCCCTCATCACCTGGAATGTTTAACTGTCCTTACCACATAATTTGAAGATGACTTTGGGTTCATGTTGATAAAGAGTAGATGACTTTCCCTGATCTTTGAAAAACCAGGAATTATTTTGTATATGAACTGAAACCCAACCTAGTTCAAATCATTTATTGCTTGAACCGTTCATTCAATCTCTTTCACTATTTAAACATCTATTATTATTATTATTATTATTATTATCATCAATATTATGTTTGGCTTCTGTTAAAAGCCATCAAGTCTTCTCAGGTCAGGTATTAGGTTATCACAAAGACCTAAAATAACCAAGCAATCTTTTACATTAGCTGACATTACAACATGAAACATATTGTACATTTGGATGATCCGAGGATGCCATCTTGGTGTTCCTAGGTTTCCAATCTAACTGTTATATTTTTAAGAGAAGTATAACTCTGATGGTTGTCAGCAGAATATTACATGGAGAGATGGCTCATCTTTTTCCCCCATTTATAAATGAGTACAAGTGAATGTATGCATATATATCTATATACGTATGTTCAAAACTTTTGGGTTGCTGTTCGCCTGATTTGGACTCTGTTAAAACAGATATGGATGCCAAAGTCAAAGCAATGATCAAGCTCATTGAAGAAGATGCAGATTCTTTTGCAAGGAGGGCAGAAATGTACTATAAGAAACGTCCGGAGCTCATGAAATTGGTTGAGGAGTTCTACCGAGCTTATCGTGCATTAGCAGAGAGATACGATAATGCAACTGGGGAGCTCCGTCAGGCCCATCGAACAATGTCTGAAGCATTTCCCAACCAAGTGCCCTATGTAATACGCGATGATTCAACCCTAGGCTCATCAGGTCCTGAGGGTGACCCTCACACACCCGAAATGCTGCATCCAGTACGTGCACTGGTTGACCCTGATGATTTCCATAAAGATGCACTGGGATTCTCTTCAACCAATTTACATGCCTTAAAAAGGAATGGCGTGTATTCGGAAGAATCAGACTCTGGAATAAGCAAAAGGGGTTTAAAGCAGCTCAATGAAATGTTTGGTTCCGGAGAAATGGTGCCTCAAAACTCAAAACTTGCTGAAGGAAGAATTAGAAAAGGCATGACTGTTCATGAAGCAGAGGATAAAGCTGACAGTGAAGTTGGAACCTTGAAGAAAACCCTTGCAGAAATTGAGGCCGAAAAGGAAGCCATTCTTATGCAATACCAGCAGAGTTTGCAGAAGTTTTCAAGCCTGGAGAGGGAACTTAATCATGCTCAAAAGGATGCTGGAGGACTTGATGAACGAGCTAGCAAAGCAGACATTGAAGTTAAAGTACTGAAAGAAGCACTTATTAGATTGGAAGCTGAGAGGGATGCCGGTCTTCTGCAGTACAATCATTGTTTGGAAAGAATATCTACTCTGGAGAAAATGATCATCCAAGCCCAAGAGGATTCAAAAGGACTTAATGAGCGAGCCTCAAAAGCAGAAATAGAAGCTCAAAAGCTCAAGCAAGAACTTTCCAGGTTAGAGAATGAAAAGGAAGCTGGTCTTCTTCAGTACAAGCAATGTCTTGAGATGATATATGCACTGGAGAGTAAAATCTCACTTGCTGAGGAAAATGCTGGCATGCTCAATGAACAAACTGAAAAAGCTGAAACTGAGGTTAAAGCACTGAAGCAAGCTCTTACTGGACTAAATGAAGAAAAAGAAGCCATAGCTTTCCGGTATGAGCAGTGTTTGGATAAAATAGCTCAGATGGAGAGTGAAATTTTTAATGCCCAAGAGCATGCCAAACAACTAAACAGTGAAATTCTTATGGGGGCTGAAAAATTGAGGACTTCAGAACAACAATGTGTTCTGTTAGAGAGGGCAAACCATTCTCTGCAGGTAGAGGCAGAGAGTCTGGTGCAGAAGATAGCAATCAAGGATCAAGAACTCTCGCAGAAGCAAAGGGAGCTGGAGAATCTTCAGGCTTCTTTGCAGGATGAACAGTCACGATTTGCCCAAGTTGAAGTTACACTTCAGACTTTACAGAAGCTGCACTCGCAATCTCAACAGGAGCAGAAAGATCTGACATTGGAGCTTCAAAATAAGCTGCAAAAAATGAAGGACATGGAGGTATGCAACCATGATCTTGAGGAAGGCATTGAGCAAGTTAAAAGAGAGAACCAGAGCCTGGTTGAATTGAATAGTTCTTCCACCATTACGATTCAGAATCTACAAAATGAAATATTTAACCTGAAGGAGATGAAAGAGAAACTTGAAAAGGAGATTGCACTACAAGAGGACAAAAGTAATGCCCTTCAGCTAGAGGTTCATCATTTGAAGGAGGAAATAATGGGCTTAAGTAGGAGATATCAGGCTTTGGTGGAGCAAGTGCTGTCAGTTGGTCTGAATCCTGAACACCTTGGATCAGCTGTAAAGGAATTGCAAGAGGAGAACTCAAAGCTGAAAGAAGTATGCAAAGAGCAAGGAGATGAGAAAGAAGTTCTACACAAGAAGTTGAAGAACATGGATAATCTTTTGAAGAAAAATGCTGCTCTGGAGGGTTCACTATCAGAAATGCATATTAAGTTAGAAGGGTCGGGAGAGAGGGTCAACGACTTGCAGAAGTCCTGCCAGTTTCTACGAGAAGAGAAATCCTCTCTTGTTGCTGAGAAAGCCACCCTACTTTCTCAGTTACAAATTATGACTGAGAATATGCAGAAGCTCTTGGAGAAAAACGTCACGCTGGAGCATTCCCTTGCTGGTGCAAATGTTGAGCTTGAGGGTCTGCGGGCGAAGTCAAAGAGCTTAGAAGATTTCTGCCGGATGCTAAAAAATGAGAAATCCAATCTTTTAAATGAAAGAAGCACTCTAGTCTCTCAGCTGGAAGATGTTGAAAAAAGACTTGGAAACCTGGAGAAGAGGTTTACAAAATTAGAAGAAAAATATGCTGATATAGAGAGGGAGAAAGAATCCACACTCAGTCAAGTAGAAGAACTACGATATTCCCTCACGAATGAGCAACTAGAGCGTGCTAATTATTTGCAATCAAGTGAATCCAGGATGGTAGATCTGGAAAGCCTTGTCCATCAACTGCAAGAAGAAACAACATTAAGGAAGAAAGAGTTTGAAGAAGAACTGGATAAAGCTGTAAAGGCTCAGGTTGAAATCTTCATTTTGCAAAAGTTTATAAAAGATCTGGAAGAAAAGAACTTATCTCTGTTGATAGAATGTCAAAAGCATGTTGAGGCCTCCAAATTGTCGGATAAATTGATAGCAGAGTTGGAGAGTGAAAATCTCGAGCAGCAGGTGGAAACAGATTTCTTGCTTGATGAACTTGAAAAGCTGAGGACAGGGATTTATCAAGTGTTCAGAGTTCTTCAATTTGACCCTGCTAATTGGCATGAAGGTAAGATTGAACAAGGTCATATTCCTATTCCACAAATTGTGGAGGATATAGAGGACCTAAAAAGTTCAGTCTTAAGAAATGAGGATGAGAAGCAGCAACTAGTAATTGAGAACACAGTGCTTCTGACTTTAATTGGACAGCTGAGATTAGACGGAGCTGAACAGGAGTCAGGAAAGAAAATCCTTGAGCAGGAGCTTATGATCATGACAGAGCAGCATATGATGCTTCAAAAAGATAAGGATGAGCTGCTTAAGATGAACAAACAGTTAATGTTGGAGGTAAGTGAGGGAGAGCAACGGCAAGATTCATTGAAGGATGAATTAGAAACTCAGGGTCTAAAGCTAGCAAGTTTGCAGGAGGCTTACTTGACATTACAAGAGGAGAATTCCAAGCTGCTTGAAGAAGACAGACTTTTGTATGAGAGATTTTTGGGATTGAAAAAGGAGATTTCTGCTCTTGAAGAAGAAAATATTGTTCTTCTCCAGGAAGCACTAGATCTTGGTAATGTCTCAACAGTTTTCAAGAGCTTTGGCATTGAGAAAGCTGAGGAAGTTAAAGCATTATTTGAAGATCTCAACCATCTCCATATGACTAATGGTGAACTCCAGTGGAAGGTTGAATTATTGGGGAGGAAGTTGGAAATGAAAGAAGCAGAAGGCCTACATCTGAATGAAACAGTTGATAAGTTGCAAAAGGAGCTACATGAAGTCAATGACCTCAATGATCAGTTAAACATTCAGATTTTCATTGGACATGATTCTCTGCGACAGAAGGCCTCAGATCTTTTAGAAGCAGAACAGAAGCTTAAGGCTACGCATAACCTGAATGTGGAATTGTGCATAACTGTCGAGGATCTGAAGAGGGAATGTGATGAATTGAAGCTTATCAAAGAGAACGCAGAGAAGCGAATTCTTGAAATATCCAGAGATTGTTCTAAGCAAGAAAGGGAGCTTGAATGCCTTCAAGAAGTAAATAAAAGTTTGGAAGCTGAAGTGGGTATATTACATGATGAGATTGAAGAACACAGGATTAGAGAAGTGTATTTGAGTTCTGAACTGCAGGAGAGAAGCAATGACTTTGAACTTTGGGAGTCGGAGGCTACATCATTTTATTTTGATCTGCAAATATCCTCCACCCGTGAAGTTTTGCTTGAAAATAAAGTGCATGAACTTACTGAGGTTTGTGAGAGTCTTGAAGATGAAAGTGCAACTAAAAGTTTGGAGTCAAAACAGATGAAAGAAAGAATTGGTTCTTTGGAAAGTGAAATTGGACGGTTAAAGTCTCGGTTGTCTTCATATGACCCTGTTATAGCTTCCCTCAAAGATAACATAACATCTCTTGAGCTCAATATTCTTCATCAGAAAAAGTATGTTCTGGCAGGCAATGGTGAACAAAAGGTAATGCTTTTTCCTCTTCTTGAAAACATTGATCATTGAATCAGATGAGCATCTTGATCACAAGTAGACAACGATTTCCGTTTTCTACTTTCTCCATTATCCTTTATGTTGCCTTAGCAAGGTGGAGCTAAGTTGCTAACTTAAATCTTCTACTTTAAAAGCTTAAGAGCTAGTTTGGTTATGTTGTAGCTTTATTAACTCCAAAATTAGCTTTTAGTTTCTGAACATCACTTTTGAACAACTGCAATCCCGCACGGGCCCTAAAAATCATCTGACATCATGATATATCATATTTCTCTTTCACTTTATCAGAATTTGTAGGAATTTCTGTTTGCATTGCATCTGTGCTGAGCGTATTTGTGGAATTGATCTCCATATCTTTTACCATTGAATCCTGCTATCAAGCTTTTCTGCATAATAATAAGATATCTTTTTGTTGTCTCAGCAGAATTCAGAAATGCCTAGTCAACTTCACCAGATGAACAGTCAAGAACCTGAAGTTAAAAGCATTGGAGTAGCAGATGGTATTTCAGAATTGCAAGAGATGCAGACTAGAATTAAAGCAGTTGAAAAGGCATTTGTTGAAGAAATTGAAAGGCTTGTAGTCCAGGAAAGTATGAAAAACAGCATTAAGGTAGAAGATCAAATATCTGAGACTGAAGATTCGAAATTGAGAAGCACCTCATGTCAAGGAGAAGCTAATCAGAAGGAAGAGATAGAACTCGAGGGTAAGTTAACTGACAAGAGTAAACCTGAAACTTCTGAAGTTAGTAGTAGGACATTGATGAAAGATATTCCACTCGATCAAGTCTCAGATTATTCATTCTATGGAAAAAGGCGGGGAGAGAACACTGGTTCCAATGATCAGATGCTTGGTTTATGGGAATGTGCTGAACAAGACTGTGGCCTTGATCCAATGGTACATGACCAACAAAAGCGAGCAGCTGCACCAGTGGCAAATACCTCAGTACGTAGTCAGTCCAAGGCTGTAGAATTGAAGAATCCCTCTTCAGAACTGGAAATTGAGAAGGAGCTAGGTGTTGACAAGCTAGAGGTTCCCAGTAGCAATGGAGACACCAACAAAGAACGGAGCAAGAGAAAGATTTTGGAGAGAATTGCTTCTGATGCTCAGAAATTGACTAGTCTTCAAACCACTGTCCAAGATTTGAAAAACAAAATGGAGATGAACAAGAGCAAGGCGGCCAACGATCCTGAATATGAACAAGTGAAAAGACAGTTAAAAGAAGTTGAGGAGACTGTTGTTGAGCTAGTGGGTATCAATGTTCAGTTGACGAAAGATACTGAACAGAGTCCATCTTTCGATGGCAAGTCTGCAGCAGAGTTGGAAGATGCTGGAAGAAAGAAGGTGGCAGACAGCACAGGAAGGATCTGAAAAGATTGGACATTTGCAGCTAGCTGTGCAAAGCATCCAATATATTCTGCTAAAACTAGAGGATGAAAGCAAAACCAAAGGGTTTTCGGGGAGTAGAACAGGTGCTTTCTTGAGGGACTTCATTTACAGTGGTGGGAGAAGTAGCACTGGAAGGCGGAAGAAGGGCTGTTTATGTGGGTGTATGAGACCTTCAACTAATGGAGACTGAGCCTATCATTTTTACCGGCACAGGTTTTCCATGCTTTTAACTTGCATCTCATATCAAGTTTTATCTTCAGTTGTATTTGTAATTTGTTGGGAGGAAACTAGTATGATGTAACCCAGAGGAACCGCTAGAAGTAGACCTGATGTAATCAGAATAAGCTGCTTCAGCATTTTCTTATGTTGTTATTTCTTCTCATAAACTATGTCAATGCAGTACAAGTTTCTCGTATATTCTCGCATGCCACATTGCTATAATGGTATTAACTCTCTCCAGCTAATCAAGTTTCAATAGTGCGGATTTGGTCCGTAGAAACCTAGGAGTATCAAGAGTTGCAGCGTTGGGTTTCAATATGCTAGAAAAAATCTTCGACTCAGATTCTCTGATATCGAAGGGAGTTCGTTTTATAGAATAAATGGTGGGGGTTAAAACACTAGTCCCTGAGCAACTGAAAGTTCTGTATTCTAACGACTCAGCATCGATCAGATCCATGGGCATCAGAAGAGAGATTTGGTTCATAAAAAGCCATTAAAGGACTCCGTAAAGCCGTCATAAAGATAGATGCTTCTCTAAACTAGATTTGAGGAAAATTAGAATAATGTATCTAATCCACTGGAATAAAGAATAAGGTAATCATGTTCATACCACAGAAACTGCTGTAGCCATCTCAAATATCAGCTAGAATAAAATATGTAAACTCAAAACAAATTTGAGTTCATCACAAACAAAACTGCCCAAAAATTACTAGATCTGATTGGTTAAAAAGACAAAACTACAAAAATTTCTTTATTCAAGCTCCAATCACTTCAGTTGGTGCCTCGGGCATGGGCTCATCAGCTGGCCGTTCCATCTTTACACCAACATCCTCAGAGTAATCACCATGAACCTACAGAAAACATCAAAACGAAAAATTAGACTATAAGTTAACTGTAAGAAGTTTCTGCCAAAAGCTATATGACACCACGAACAAGGAGACAAAGAACATGAAATATCAAAGGTGAAAACAAATTATATGAATTTGGGAGAATGCTCAAATGCATCAAATTTCAACTTGAATTAAAGCTGCCCACATTGATTTTGCAGAAACTATGATTTACTTATGCCACTTGGACAACTCATTCACAAAGAGGAGATAAAATGCCATCGAGAAGCTCATGGAATCAGCTAACCTATGATTTCTGTTGTTCGGGGCTTGGGGAAAAAGGAAATTAGCCAAGAAATTTATGTTTAAACATTATATCTGAACATGCATGCATGGTCCAAGCAGTACCTCTTCAATGGATTTAAACACTAAATCAGAAGCAGATATTAAGGGGAAGGAGGAACACAAAGACTGGACAAACCTCCATCAATTTTCCAAGATCAAACTTAGGAGCTTTCAAGATCTTCACTTTGCGAATGAAAACATTTTGTAAGGGGTATATGCTTAAGGTTGCCTTCTCAATCTCTCTTCCAATTATTTCAGCAATGAACTTTTCAACCAAGCCCTTAAGATCACAGGATGCTGCCTGAGCAATCATGATCTCCCTCATCTTGCGGCGAATCTGACAAAACAAAAGATTCAGAAAACATTGCCTCAATAAAAATAAGAAATGGTTGAAATAAAAAATTAAATGAATAGCAATTTAAATGGAAAGCATATGTACGGATGAAAATAACACTTCATAACAGTTACCTGTCTAATCTGGCTGGTCTGTGCGTAGCAAGTCCTCTTAACCTGATTTGGAAGTCTCTTGGTGAATCCAATGCAGAACATCCTCAATGTGTAGTTATCAGTGGTCTTGACATCCACGTAAGCTTCAATCAAGGTATGCCACTTCCTAACCAAGGACCTCAGCTTGTCTGTAGTGAAATCATGCCCTAAATAATTCAAAAGAAACAGAGAAATTCGTTAACATAATACCAGAGACATTTACACAGTGAAATATTGTCAAAGCAAACAAAATATATCCCATTAACCTTACCCAGAAGTTTGTCAAAACATTCTTCCCTTGGACATCTTCAGCTCTTAGTCTGATCTTCCTGTAAGCATGCTCTTCTTCATTATGTAGATCACCTAATGATACCTCAAACACTCTGTGTTTAAGTCCTTCTGATGCAATCTGATAAAGAGAATCAAGTAATTCAATGTATGAAGAAATATATATCTACGCTATCCAAAAAGGATATCCTAGTTAGTTGGCCTCATGCAGTGAAGCAAGAGGTCAAGGGTTCAAGTCCAAGAGAATTGAGGTGCAAGGCTAAAGAACACCAGTGCATGTGAAGAGTAAATACATATAAATAAAATAAAATAATTAAATCCAAACATATGAACAAAACATCCAATAAAATTTTTAAAATATTGCTCTACATACATAAGCCATTAAATCAATTCAGTTTCTATAGTCTACAATATCTGAAATTCTCTACTCTTAGGAACAGAATGGAAAACTTTAATCTTAAAATAAATCATTGCACTAATCAAGAACTTAGACCATCCTATCCAAAATTGCTAAGCAAATATTACTTCCAAAGCAAACACCAGCCACAAGAAATTACTTCCAAAATACCATCGTTATTAAACACAGCAACAAAACAATTCTACACATGGTTGCTAATTCAATAGTCTTCAATTAAAAAAAGGAATAAAATTAAAAGCAAAAATAAAAAATGAACAAAAAAATACCTTGGTACCCTGAGTACGGGTAACAAGAGTCTTGCCAACATTTCTGACGCGGAAACAAGAAGGAGCCTTGATATCATACCAGTCCTTCTTGGCGAATGGATCGGCACTATTACAGAACGTGACACAGCAAAATCAATAACTTTTATCACAAAAAACACAACGGCTCGACAAACATACAAGATGGGCTTGGTTTATTTCATGTAATTTTAAAAAAAAAAGAAGAAGAAAAGAAAACACTTACGCCTTCTTCTTGCCTCCTTTCTTCCCCTTGGAAATCCTCTTGTTCTTGCTACACAAAACCAAAACAAAAACTAACAAATCAGCAAACGATTAAACATTAAGTGAGCAGAGAGTGAATTTTTGAGAGATTATGATGCAGTGTTACCCGACGGCCATGCTTGTGATAGTTTAGCGGCTCCGTAGTAGCAGTTGCTACTGGGTATGTGTTTGTGTTCGGGTTTGTTTAGAGAGGAGTCACCAAAACCCTATCTTGCGAGACTTTTTACGGCACAGATGATGTTGGGTGATTTTTATCTATCGGCACCCTAAATTCTTATGAATTAGGAAAAAAAAATCAGCTATAGAATTAGTTATAATTAACTTTTACATTCTAATAAATTAAAGGATTAACTTGAGATTACCCATGTAAGTTAATATCTTCAAATAGCTCAATTTAGTTTATTCTCATTTTTATTAAGAAAAAAAAATTCATCAACTCATCTTTGTTTCTTTCCTTATCTTTAAAAAAAAATGAAGGTAACTTAAAATTTTTAAAAATAAATGAGATAATTTAAAGATAATTAATTTACAAGAAGTGTAATATGAAATTTATCTTATGAATTAATAATAATTAAGGTAACAGATTTTTTCATAGTGAATTTTTTAATTTATTAAAGAGCAAAATATTAAAAATAAAATTTTATGAATTATAGGGTAGGAGGTCAGAATTCATAACTAGTATTCAAAAGTTATTTGTTTCAGCCTCAACTATGATCATTCGTATTAAACTATTACAAAAATTTAAAAGAATGGAAACTACTGTAAATTTCTTAAGTATTTTTAGTTAACCTAAAGCTAGACTATAATTTTCAAATATCTACTAAATAGGGTGTCATTTTACAAAATGCGGGAAATTACATTTCTAATTTTTAAATTGCATTAGAATCTAATAATATTTTTAAATCAAAATATATCTAAATCTCTTACGGATAAGCTATTAAATGGTTTTAAAAAACGTGATGCTATTTAAATCTACCAAAATACTCTATGAAGCCACCTTTTCTTTAAAATATTTACTATCAAGGACAGGATTATACAAGTAAATGATGTAATATAAATCTGAAAATGATACAAGTACAAAGGAGGAGGACAAAGACCAATACCTCCTAGAGAAACTAAAAAACAAGTATAACATAACCGAAAAGGAATAAAAGAAAAGTCAAGCTAGCGCCTAATATGCGGAACTGCATGCACATCTAGATGGAAAATGTTATGTAAACTAGCAAGAATGTCCCTAGGGCTCATAAACCGACGATGCACCTTATGAGTACAAACTTAATTGGCTAGAAAATCAGTAACAGAAGTAGCCTACCGAAATACATGACGAACCAATATATTAGTTAAAGAAGCCATACTACGGACACATCGCAAGAGGTATGTGTAATCCCACGACACCTAGCAATCGGACCGAATCCATGCAACTATAGTAGCAGAGTCTGATTACACCTCCAATATAGAATGGGCAAGGTGAACTGCAAGCTCTAAGCCCTTATGAACAGCCACAAGCTCTACGTAAAGGATCAGACGATAACCTAAGAAGGATTTAAAAGCGCCTAAGAGCTCTTCCCGAGAGTTATGTAAAATGCCCCCTAAAGCAGCCATCCCTGGGTTTCCCCTAGAGTACCCATCCACTATCAACTTCAACACCCCGAAGGTGGTCGAATCCAAGAAATCAGCCGAAGTGTCTCTTAAGCCGTGTAACAACACGCCATCCCTCCACTAATCTACTATCTAGGATGCCGCGCAGTTGGAATTTTTTAAAACCGAAAGCAAAGCTAGCCAGCTTAAGATATGAAACTACTCGAAAAATGACCGCATCTATTAAAAATGCCACATAATCAAATCTATAAGCATTTAGGGCCTTCCACACGTGCCAGAGGATAAAACAAGGAAGGAGAACTCGAATATGGTTCCGAGAAGGAGCACATTGCCTCCAGTGGTGAAGTAGCGCATGAGGAGATATAAAAACAAAGTGTTGTAGATCAAGTAAACGCAAAAAATAATCCTAGATCTTACGAACTGCAAACAATTAAGGAATAAATGCCTAAATGTCTCAGCAGCCCCACCACAGAAACATTGAGAAGCTATAAAGAAACCCTTAGAGCACATAGTATCATCAGTGGCCAAGAACCCATGAAGAAGCCTCTAAAGAAAAAAGGAAACTTGGGAGGGTATATGCCTATGCCAAATAATAGCCGACACTTCATCTCGAGGTCTGGAATGACGTACTAGCTCCCAAGCTGATCACAACTGAAAAGAACCATTGGATGAACAATCCCATCGGATTAAATCCAGCTCGCTGCTGGTAATAGGAATGATCATGATCTGCTCAACTATCATGAAGGAAGGGTAGCCTGAAGCTTACCCATATTTTAAACCGCACCCTACTAGAAAAAAGAAAAAGGAACCGAAGAGGCCACGGCAGCATTATAAGAAACTAAAGGGCATGGGCCCATCCAGCAATCATACTAAAAATTGTACTATCCACGGCCTAACAGCTAGCGTACATGGGGCTCGACAAAATTCCGAATGGAGCAAAGTCTACGCAACAAAGGTGAAGCATGATAACAGAACTGATTCAAACTTGGGTGCTCTCCCTGCAATACTTTGATTTCATGAAAGAAGCCCATAAAGAGTGATGCTTCCGAAAACACCACCAAAGCTTAAACTTGAAAGCTTCAGCAATGTCGTCTAAGGAGCGGAAACCCAAGCTGCCCTCATCAGTCGGACAACAGATTGTTGTCCATCGACACCAATGAATTAGCCTTCGAGTCTCCAAGTCACCCCAAATAAACCGAGTAAAAAGTCTCTATAAGTGTTGCACAACGGTCACTGGAGGTAGAAGAACATGTAGTAAATGTATGGGAATAGAGGACAACACATGTCGTATCAAAACTAGCTTCTCTCCGAAGGAGAGCAAATGATTGGCCCACCTAGAGATTTTGTTTCTGACTCTCCGGATAATCTTATCAAAGTAGGCTATCTTGATGCCTCATGTGAAAACCGAGCACCCAAGATAAGTGAGGGGGAGCCGTCTATGCTGAAAACTAGTGACAATATGCATAATAGACTTGGCCTGACTAACCTTTTGTCTAGAAACTGCCTCATAATGATGAAGGAAATCCATGAGTCGCCTAAGGCTCGATCGACTCCCATTTGTAAAAATGACTATATCATTTACAAAGCTCAAATGGGAGATATGCATAGGAGCGGGCTTATAGTACCGAACCGATGGAAGATGAGCATACAAATAGTCCAATTCCCGTGACAGAAACTCAGCTGCAATAATAAATAAACTCGGTGAGAGAGGATCACCCTGCCTGAGACCATATTGAGATTGGAAAAAAACCATGGCTAACCCCATTGACTAACACTGAGAACCAGGGGTTAAAAATGGCTATACAAATCAGCGACACCCACTGCTCTGAAAAACCAAAACTCATCAACATATGAATGATAAATGACCAAGACATTTTGTCGTACGCCTTGACTATATCAAGTTTGAGCACCCCATTGTTTCCCCGAGTGTGACAATTCAAGTCAAACAAGCTCCTGAATCAACAAAACATTATCGTAAATTACTCTACCTGGAATAAAATCACTATGTGTAGAAGAGATAATGCGAGGTAAAAGAGGAGCCAATCTCAACACAAGCAACCTGGTAATGGCCTTGTTGCTCATATTGTATAGACTAATCGGTATGAATTGTGACCAAGAAACTGAAGGAGTTTTCTTTGGGAGAAGCATCAAAAGAGTACTCTGAAAAGCTCTAGGCATCGCCGATCCTCTGAAGTAATAAAGGTCTGCATCTAATAAATCTCTACAAATAATATCCCAGCATGACTGATAGAACTGGCTGCAAAACTTATCTGGATCTAGAATATTATTAGGATCAATAGAGAAAACCACTTGTCAAATCTCATCAAGATCTGGCTCTCTACATAGACTTGTGTTATCTACTGCTAATACCAAATGTGGAATGAAGTCAAAGTCTGACTGCTGGAATTGATTGTTGCATCTCGCTAATAATCCCTAAAAGTAATCAACTACGGAAGCTGCAACATCAGAAGGCTAAAAAAATCTACTAAGAAGAATCATCCCGAATCCGATAGACATGGAATAACTGCCACTTCTTTCGAACTATTACATGAAAAAAGGGTATTAGCATCATCATCTCATACCGATCAAACATTGGATTGTTGTCTTAAGAAAGACTCTTCACACAATAAGGTATGCTGCAATTAAGCCATGGTTTCTGAAAACCTAATCTTATCCTCCACAGAACCAGAAAAGGTCGTACTGTCTCTCCTTCTGGGCGAGGTCTTTCTCAGCTTTTTTCACTTTGTCAAAGACATTACCGAACACATCCATGTTCCAATCTTTCAAACAATTCTTCAGCCGAATGAGCTTCTACTGGAATGCCCTCATCTCGAAACCAACTATTGGAGTATCCCAAGACTGGGTCACAACATTAAGGAAACTCGAATGTTTGAGTCAAGCATGCAGAAATTTAAATCTAGAAGGGCCTTTAATTTCATTCTTGTCACAAGATAAAAGCAAAGGAGAATGGTTCGAAGCTGTACGGTTCAGGTGAGTGACCCAAAACAAAAAGAAAAAATCAGACCAACGAGCATTACAAACCACTCTATCAAGCTGCCTCAAAATGCACCCATTGGTCCAAGTAAATGAACTGCCAACAAAACCAGCATCCTCCAAACCACGGTCTAACAATGCTAAATTAAAAGCATCTATAGCCCCCCGAGGCTGAGGATGCCCACCAGAATTCTCTGAAACTGTCTGGACAATGTTAAAATCGCCCCCTACAATCTAAGGTTGATCATGACTATTAGCGATTAACGAAGGTCTTGAGAGCATCTCATAATTCCTCCCACATATGCATAAAACAACTAGCATATACATACGAAACTAATATAGGATCGGAAAAGGAAGAATGACTAACCCGGCAATGAATCACCTGGCCCATGTCATGTAAAAGCTCCACCGAAAATGATGCAGACCAGAAAACCTAAATCTTCCTAGATTGGGAAGATAAAACATTATCCATCCCGAGCCGCATCCGAATAGCTTTTAGCCGATCTATCGAAATAAACGGTTCCAAAATACAAATCAAAGACAGCCGATGCGAATCGCGGGGGTTTTTCCAATCCCTCTAATATTTCATATGAGGGAATTAATCATGGCGGTGGAGGATTGAGCCCGCATCCGTCTATATGTGTTACAGTATTTATGACCCATAACTAGAGAGAAATCTCAAGACGAACTCACAATCTGCTCACTATTAAAGCTCTCGATAACTGCATCTGGGGCTACCGGGGTACGGGCCTCCTAATGATCGGTCAGAAAATGACCATCATCGCCAGAATCATTATTCGTATTAAAAGGGATATCCTCAGCCGTACGAGATAAACCCAATCATTTATGCTTATTTCCATTATTAGAATCAAGAATATCAGTACAATGTGAATTAAATCCAACATGTAAGTGACCAACAATGCACACCTATATGTTGCTTAGAATGGTCAAAACACCAACGGGAGGAGGAATCTCACCTGGTGCCGATGACCCCAACGGCTGAATCAACTTGGGGGGAGATCCCTGAGACAAATCCACTGGAGGTTGTGTACTTGGTCATTGAGGTTGATTATCTGCAATGACTACATATTGCGCAGTATTGGGCTTCATTGATTGAGTAGTTGTGTCAGAACTCGTCGTTTTACCCTTACCTCTATCCTGAGACCTATCGGTAGGCTAGGGCTTACAAAGCACCGGATTAGCAATATAGCAAAAATCTGAAGAATGACTGAGATGATTGCATATAGCACAATAGCTATAAGTTCATTCGAATACTACATCCTGCCAAAATCTTGAATCCCCCTCTCTTATTCAAATGCGAGATAATAAAGGCCTCAAAACGTCATACTCAACTAATACACGAGCTACAGATTGCCTGTTAACCGATGATGTGGCATGGTCAACTCGAAGAAGAATGTTAATAGCTGCAACAATAAAAAATAATGCAGATTTACAATGAATAAAGTGAATAGGTAAATGAGGTAATGACACCCAGAACGGAACCATAGGGGACTCTGCTGAACATCTAAATCAGTGCTCCACGTAAAGACTCTCATACCCCTACCATTAACATACCATGTCTGTCTCATTCAAATCTGAGAATAATCTTCCTCTAAGGAGAGTTTAATTAACACATGCGGGTTATCCAATAAAAATATCTAGCAACTTCTTTTCAATCCTAGAGAAATAAAAAATTTACTAATTAGATCCATAGGAGGTATGCCAAAAAAAATTTACCTACTAGGGATAATTTGAATGGTTCCACCATTGATTAAATTTCTGCAATTGTGAAGTGTAGGACTGGTTTGCCTCTGACCAAAGATACTGGTTTAGGAGGAAGTGGAGTTGTGACACCGGCAACTGCATCCACAAATGATTTTGAGGGAATTGAAGCATTTGGATTGAGGATATTTGTGGGGTTAATCACATTGGCATACAAAGGCTTTTTATTGGCTTGATTGGGCTTGGGTTGGTGTTCTTGGGTTTTATTATTTTGATTTTGGGCTTGGGCTAAAATGAGGGAGTTATTTTTATTAGAAAGGGCATTGTTTTGGGCTTGGGAATGATTTTGATTTTGAGCTTGGTGGGTGGGGTTGGAAGAAAAGGGTTGTTGGACAAGGGTTTCAAATTGGATATTCAGGTTTTGGGTTCGGGTATTGTTTTTTGGGTTTTGGATTCGGGTTTGGTTGGGGAGAAATGGTTTGGCATTAGGGTTTTGTGATGTTTACAAACTTAGGCTCGATTGCAGCTTCTCCCTTGCTGTGGCTCTGATGTTGGAGGTTAAGGGTGGAGTTGGTTGAAGTTGGGTTGTAAATGTTGGTGAAGATGATCTCGGTAACAACAGTGCTCCGACGGTAGCAGCGTAAATGAAGCCAATTGTTGCAATGGGATTTCTAACAGTGTAATTTTCATCACATGTAATTTAAATGAGTAATGATACAGTTACAAATTCTTGTACAAACTTATTTTGTACAAACTGATATGGCATGATAAGATTGGTTGAATTAAAGATCACTTGGCCCACATGATTTATTTTTATTAATTTATATTTTCATTCAACCAATAAATTAATGTCACGTCAGTTTGTACAAAATAAGTTTGTACAACAGTTTGTGGTTGTATCATTACTCAATCTAAATTATAGTTTAAATTTATGACTTCAATTATAATTTTAATTTCGCTATTTCTATAAACAATAAAGATACTCTGAAAATGAGGGCTATGGAGGGAAACTTAGGGAGAGAGCTATTTTTTCACCATTTATATTTTATTTGTTTAACTTTTCTATTATATGTATTTGGATTTTATCTGTTTGCATAACTAATTCAATCCCAAATGCTTGATTTCATTGATAATAAACGGCAAATATTTATTTGGCCGAAAAACTGCACAACTTAAATTTTGTTCGATTGATTTAGATTAAGCTTTATTTTCATATTTTTATTAAGTCAAATTAAAAACTCAACTGGTGGGGGTTAATGATGTTTAATTGGTTTATTTAGTAGTTGCATTAGAATATAATTTGGTTTGCTAGGATGTATTTGACATTTAGGTGGATATGTTGAGTAAAACTCTAATTTTTTAAAATTTAATGATGGATTTAAAGAATAAATTTTAAAAATTCTAAAAGAGCACTATAATATATTCACATAGCTTCACCCTTCTAAAAGTTATGGAGAATAATATTACCACAAAAATAACATGTACTTTTATAAGCAATTTGATTATATATATCTTGAGTGTGAACAATTGAATTAAATTTATCTTAACAATAGTAACTGATCGATGACCAATACACCCAAATGGGAAAAAAAAATAGAGATGATTTATTCAATTAATTGTATAAATTATTATATTATCTAATTTTTTTATTAAAAAAAAAACTACAAAGACTTTCTTATCATTTAACCTTTAAGTAGGGTTGTGACTTGTGAATACGCAAAATGCGGGGGCTGATGATGAATATGTCCACACTTAAAATCTAATTAATCGGGTCATTGTTTTAATTGCTTGGCCCCCATCCAGTTGGGCTTGTCAAGGTTACTTTGGATTATGAACTGTCTTTGTTCTGGGCCATTGCTTTGAATGAAGAGTGGAATTTTTTAATACCCCTCTACAATTCTCGTAACACCCTTTTTAAAATTTTATTTCCTGAAATACCCCTTATTTATTAAATACAAATCCATATTTTAATATTTACATAAAATTTCACTCAAAAGAAGAAAATTATTTTTCAAGTTTTCATTCATAAATACATATAAATCCTAAAATCTTACATTATTTTCTCGTTATTATATAGTTTCTATTTCCACAACTCTAAACTATTATAATTTTCTCAAAAAGTATTTTTTTATTAAAATTAAATTATAACTAATAAAACAAACATGGTGTAAAACATTATATATATAAGAAATGAGTTTTTAGGTAATTTCAGTCAAAATGGAATTTAATAAAAAAAATTTGAAAGAGAGTATCGCAAGGCCTAATCTTGCATTGAATAAACAAGTTAGTAACTTAGACAACAATTTATAGGTTGGGGGGGGGGGGGGGGGGGTGTCTTTTACAAGCAACTTCTTTAGATAACAGTGTTATGAGTCATGATAACTGGCACTTCATCAATACTAACCACTCAAATTTTCTCATTTAATATTTATCAGAATATGGATGAATGAGTAAGCCAGATACAGACCGTTAAACATTTAATGCAACCATATTGCAACTGTCCTATAGTTTACACATATTGCAAATTGTGAAGTAATTACGACTTTATTGCGCCCTTGGCCATTTCATTTTTAGCAGAACTTGTTAGTTAAGTATACGTAGATCATCAAAAAAAATTCTGGTGCCATAATCTTTATTGTTAACACAGTAAGTGGCTTGGTGATTCATTTTCATGTCACGATTGCGCATTTAAGCATAATGATTTAGATAAGTATACGCAAGATCATGAAGTAAAGTTTTTATTTAATTACCTGCCCAAGATTAGAACAGAAGCACTTGTAAATTGTGCACTACAATTTACTTTCTAATTTACCTGCCCAAGATAAGTACGTACGCAAGATCATCAAGGTCTAATTCAAATGGTCTGCTTGCTTTGGCTATTAATGGCCTATGGCCACTTTGATTTATGGCTTTCTTTCTAATTTTTCCATCATTGTCCAAATTTATTTCAACCCTATTATTTTATCTTATTTACAATTTATTTGTAAGAACATACTTGTATCTTGATGTTCAACGAAATACAGCTAGATTAGAGTGATGTTAAAAGTCAATGTGTACAAAACGTGATAGCAGCTAGCTGCTACCCCTTTTTCATCAACAAAAGTTACCAATTTTTGACACACACGACTACCATTGATGGGATAATAACTTTCTTCAAAATGACGAACAAGAACAACCCTTCTCTCAATCTAGCCCTTTGTGGCAGCCTGCTGCTCTCTATCATATTGCTTCTCTCCAAGCCCTCTCACCAAGCTTTAGACGACAATGATATTGGATTCATCATTCCAAATCCAAGGCTCTTGAAAGCTTACATAGCCCTTCAGTTTTGGAAACTTTCCATCACTTCTGACCCCAACGGCTTCACCTCTAATTGGTGTGGCCCCAATGTGTGCAACTACACCGGCGTTTACTGTGCACCCGCCCCAGATGATCCTGACTGCTTAACAGTCGCCGGAATAGACCTCAACCACGCCAACATAGCCGGTACCTTGCCGGAAAAGCTGGGCCTCCTCCAAGACCTGGCCCTCTTCCACATAAACTCTAACCGCTTTTGTGGCACTATACCCGATAGCTTCCAAAAAATGGAACTTCTTTTCGAGCTTGATGTTAGTAACAACCAATTCAGTGGTTGCTTCCCTTCTGTTGTTCTTTGTTTGCCTTCACTCAAGTTTCTCGACATCAGATTCAATCAATTCGAAGGCGAAATCCCCTCAGCTGTCTTTGATCTAAAGCTTGATGCACTGTTTCTTAACAACAACAAGTTTACCTCATCCTTACCAAATAACATCGGTAACTCCCCCGTCTCTGTGCTTGTTCTTGCAAATAACAACTTCGACAGTTGCCTACCTCCAAGTTTGACTAAAATGGCAGGTACCCTCAACGAGATCATTCTCACGAATGCAAAATTAAAGGGTTGTTTGCTGAAAGATATAGGGTTGTTAAATCAAGTGACGGTGTTTGATGTTAGCTTTAACAATTTAGTTGGTTCGTTGCCCGAGTCTATGGGGAACATGAAGAGCTTGGAGCAGCTAAATGTTGCTCATAATAACCTATCTGGAGCAATTCCAAACAGTATATGCTGTTTGCCAAAGCTGGAGAATTTCACTTACTCCTATAATTTCTTTTGTACTGAGCCACTAGCTTGCCTCAAGTTGAAGGTTAAAGATGATAGGCAGAATTGCATTCCTAATAGGCCATTTCAGCGATCGCCTATGGAATGCAAGGCATTTTATTCACATCCTGTTGACTGTGGTGCCTGCTGTTGCTTACCAAGAAGGCCGGCGCCGTCCACCGCCTCCGCCCCCACCACGTTGGCCGCGGCACCCAAGCACCCAGAGGATTGGGGAGCATTCTCACCTGGACATCTTCATCATTCATGACCGCACGGAAAGACATTGGACGTGGAGGGAATAATAAAATATTCTTCTTTTTGTAATTTTTATCTGTTCGGTTTCTTGTTACAGTAGAGAAAATAGTTCTTTTTTTTTCCCTCCTCCTTCTTTTCTTTTTAATTGATTTCTTTCTTAACTATCTTGTGATGATTCCAATATTACAATCTTGATAATCGAGAACAGAAAAATTAGGAATCATAAAGTGTTGCAGTTGGGTAACTGTAGTTTTAAAAAGCTAGAATAATACATTCAATCTACTGCTGTTTTACAGTTATAATAACTTTTCTACTTCAATCACCAAAATACCAAACAATTGAGTTATGGTAATCAAACCAAAGAGAAAGTTTGATAGTGTTTGCTCATTAATGGATATATGCATTTTTACTCTTGCATGCACTTGTATTGTATGTGTTGTGTAGTACTTTCATTTACTGAAACTGCCATCATCAGCTTGAGGCAAGAAATCCGATTCTTTAAATGGAAACGAGGTATAGGCAAAGAGACGGTGCGGGCAAGAGCTGAAAATGGAGAAATGAATTAAATGCCAGCGCTAATATTAAAGCAAGATAGAGCAGATGAACGTGGGGAAGCCGGAGATATGGCTTACGTTGAGGGGGGACAATCCATTAACTGCCAGTCTATCCCCATTCCCCACTTCCTTCCGAAAGTAATGATCTTCAGCAAAATTGGAAGGGAGTGGAGCTATTTTACATTGATATGAATATGATGACCCCATTTGTAACCGCAACAAAGTCGCAGGTTACACGAGACACTAATAACTTTTGTGACCGCGTTTATTTAATTTCACCGTCACAAGTTGATTAGTTATTCTTAAATTTTGGCTTATTAAAATTTCCCAGCCTTTAGTTCCTGAGACTAGGCTAGTGAGCGATTCATCACTTTCACAAGTTGACAGTCAAATACCAAACTCATTGCAAGATCTTTCTTTGTTTTAATATTTGTAAGTAGTCTTGTTTATCGCTATGCCGTAATTAATCACGTTTCTAAAACTTATTTGGAAATATGAGACTAGACATCCCAATCACAACATGATTTGGTGCAAATTCTTGTTCTTATTTTCTGTTAGACCATCTGATTTACTTTGAAGAGATGATGATCATATTGATACTGCTGGCAATGGTATCTTGAACCAACAACATGGATGGAGAGTTGCATGTGAAAATGCCTTAACTCCAAAGCTCATTGACATTGCACAGTAAGTGCTTCTTTGTTGTATTTGGATTGCTATATTATATAGTTTGCCTTGGGCACTTCATATTTAAGAGATTTGTTTCTTCTGTTGTATTTCTTGAATTTTCTTATTAGTTTTGCCAAATGATAATGTAAGTGAAAAATAAACACGGTTGATAACTAGTTACTTTTTTCAAAATCTAATGGATATTTTATTGAATTTAATCTCTTAAAATTATTAAAGAGTTAAAAGACTTTCAAATAACTCAAGAAATAAGTAATAAAAATTACAATCTTAATTTTTAGATAGATATATTACTAAAATTTTTAAACCTCATCCAACTCCAAAATTCTCCTCAATTAAGATTAACTCTATAATCATAAATTTTTTTCTTATTTACTTTAGTGAATTGTGTTTTATTTTAGATATGATCACGTCATTTTGAAGCAATAAAATTATATATATATATATACAAATGGGCCTAGCCAAGGTTGGGCCTTCGCATTAAATGGGTACCACCAACTCCCCGGGCCTTAACCAGTTAGCAATCTTCTTAGTACAATATAAATGAGAGTAGATGAGAGTGATGATATTTGACTCTCTCATTATATTTCATCAATCCTCACTTTTCAGTTAACTTCATAAAAATTTTAATCTAATTTTTATCTCTTAACATAGCCTATCTAATTCCAAATTTACTATTATTATAATTTTTGTATTTTTTTTTAAGGACCCACTATATCAAACTTAGAAAATCTATTTTAAAAATAAAAAAATTATAATTACCGTAATCTCTCTCTTTATTTTTAAAGGCTTTATTCACCATTACCATAACCATAAAAAAAGATTTAATTCTTTTTTATCATCCTTTATTAAATATTGTAAATTAATTTCTTTCGTGATTACAAAAGTAAAGTATAAAATATTTTGGAAGAGATAATAATTTAAAGAGTAAAAAGAAATTAGGGTTTAATAAATTAGATTAGCTAAATTAAATGTTAATAGAAATTATAATGTGGGTGCACTTAAAAGTCATTTTATATAAGGATAAAATAAAAAATAAAAGTGCTTAATTGGGAGTTGGTGACCATAACGAGGGAGTCAAACATCACAACTCCATTTCAAAACATATAAACGAACCAATATTTAGCCCATCCCTTAAAGCAAGCCGAATGACTATTTGTGCGCGATAAAATTTTTTTTTTGTCTTTTAAAACAAATTCCATGAAATAACCGTAGATTATAAACAAATTCTATTGTCTTTTAAAATAATTATTCTTATTATTTTTGTTGTTATGTTTATTATATTATTAATTTATCATTATTTTTATTGAAATAAAGTTATTATTATCATTTCCTATTGTTATTAACAATAAATTTTTTTAAAGAATAATAATAATAATATAACAAATAATATGAAAAATATTATAATAATTAAAATAACACATCAAAGGTAATTTAGTAATTTAAAATAATTCATTCTAATTCCAAAATAAAATAAATAATATTAATAGTAGTATAATTCATTCTAATTCAAATTCTTATAATTAAATAAATAATTTATTCTAATTTTCATTTTCCATTCCGATCTAATATCTAATCATTGACAGAAACCACCGACCCACCATCTGCCCCACTATCATACCCAAATGCACAAAACCGTATCTTACCCAATTAGATATTAATTCCCATTATTCAAAACCGCCATTAAATAAACCAGAAGAACTAACTCGACTGCCCGTCCAAACAAAGAGGGCTTGGTTGAAAGTGAGTTATTACTCATTACAATCACTGACACAAAAAATAGTCGAGAGTATGACATTGACATGACGTAGATGCAAATCGTAGTAACCAACGAACGCTTCCATGTCAGCTTAACAGAGGCAATGGTGGTTTAGAGAGTGAAGGGTCTATTGTTAACGGCAGAGTAATTGGAGTTGATAGTGGTTGTAGCGGCGATGAGAGAGAGGAGATAGGAGGGCATGAAATAGAGAAATTTGAGGCGGAGGATAGAGAGGGCGTTAGAGCGTGACTCTTACACAAGTGTCGTGATTCAAAGCATGTGGGGGTGTAGTTAGCAAGTGGTTCGAGGTAGTTGATGTGATTCTTGATAATGTGGTAGGAGAAGGAAAGGGAGAGGTGGAGAAATGATAAAGGAAGCACAATGAAGGTAAACATGAGGAAAAAAAAATCTATTTGTTTCTCGAGAAAAGTACGAGGGAATTTAATAGGATTTTAAAACAATTAGGTAACATTTATATCTTGGGTTAGAATGGAAATTTTGAGGAGCGGGAATCCTAAGATTAGATGTGGAGAGATAGATTGTTTACTTACACTGAAATGATAGTATAAAATAAAAATTATAATTCAATTTATGTGTTTATTTTATCTTAAATTGTGAGTAAATGATTTTAAATTATAATTTATTTTTATTAAAAGAATTATAGTTTTTAATTATAAAATTAACAAAAAATATATATGAAAAAGAACTCAAACTTACACTGACATATCAGACTTGCCAGATCAGGTTATTATTGGATGATGCTATAACACTTGCTTTCTCAAGTCTGAGCTGAATCTGGGGAAACTAATGATGGAAGTTGAGGAATAGCTCTTGATACTATTGCTGAGTTAGAAGGTTGTCACTTGTCATTCTTTAAGCACTTCTACAAAATTAGAGCTAAGGCATGATGGCAGCCTTCCCAAATCCCCATGATGCATCAATTATTTAGATAGGATTGATGAGATGACCGTTATATAACAAAACCATTAAACCAATATGAGTCAAGATTTATCTATGTTTTATGTAGTACCCAAGTAAACTTGTCAGATGTTGATCCTAATGGGATTGCTTTGAGGTTAGAGATTTCAGGCTATGATCCTCAGTGGGTGGTCAAGTAAAAAACATGGTACTAGGCAAGGATGCTCTGCAGTTGGGGGTTCTTGAGCCATTGTTATTGGAACTCAATTTTGGAAAGTTTATCATGTTATCAATAGGAGTTCCACTTCCGCATTGGATGGCAATGCTGAGCAACCACTAATGAGTTGACATGTCTTCGATTAATAACTTAACTTGTGAGTGAAGCTGTTAATCTTGCATCCAACTCCAAGTACATATGTACTCACTGTTAGCCTATATGACTATAAATATTGATTTTGATGATAACAAACCACATGCATTTATTAAGCAAAGATTTATAAATTATGCTTTTATGATGTTATGAAATTTAAGTATTTTCGATTAAATTAAAAGCCTTATTAAAATTTTTGATTGTGTTTTTAATTTAGGAATTGGACCTATTTGAAATTATTTAAACGTTTTTGAGTCATTCTACAATTTCACAAAGTCTGGGCTAAATCATAATTTCAGAAAGTTTTGGGCTTGACAAAGCATTATTTAAAATTCTGATATTAGGACTTATGTGCAAATATTTACAAACTTTCTGGGCCTTACTACAGTTTTATAAAGCTTCGGGGTTAAAACTGAAAATTCAGAAAAATGTCACTGTAGCGAAACTGTAGCAGGTACTGTAGCAATCCGGTAAAATGTCATAACTATATTATTATTTTTTTTAATGTGCTTTGTCATCATCAAAAAGGGGGAGATTGTTAGCCTATATGGCTATAAATATTGATTTTGATGATAACAAACCACATGCATTTATTAAGCAAAGATTTATAAATTATGCTTTTATGATGTTATGAAATTTAAGTATTTTCGATTAAATTAAAAGCCTTATTAAAATTTTTGATTGTGTTTTTAATTTAGGAATTGGACCTATTTGAAATTATTTAAACGTTTTTGGGTCATTCTACAATTTCACAAAGTCTGGGCTAAATCATAATTTCAGAAAGTTTTGGGCTTGACAAAGCATTATTTAAAATTCTGATATTAGGACCTATGTGCAAATAATTTCAAATAGGTCCAATTCCTAAATTAAAAACACAATCAAAAATTTTAATAAGGCTTTTAATTTAATCGAAAATACTTAAATTTCATAACATCATAAAAGCATAATTTATAAATCTTTGCTTAATAAATGCATGTGGTTTGTTATCATCAAAATCAATATTTATAGCCATATAGGCTAACACTCACAGCTAGTGTATTTGATCCGACAAGCATTCTATTAACAAGCAGTTGATTTTAATTTGCAACAAGGGTTGCGTAAAAATAACAAGCATGCTAGCTCTTTAACAATGATTTAAGAATTGCAGTTGTAGAAAATATGAGACATTTTTTCTGGTACAACATTTCTTATTAAATTCATTCAACAAATGACACTTAATTATCACGAGAATTTTGTCGAACTTGCAAAAGAATTTTTTTAATAGAATTGTATTAACATTCAATTTCAAACATTTTACATGATTGTGAGCCCAGACATGCAAATTCAGTTGAATCAAGCACAATGATGCATCAGAAAGCATCAATTTTTTGTCATTGACATTTTCCTTTGGCAATTTGAGAGAGCTCTCCTGAATTCTAAGCAGAGGTTAATGGGACAAAAATATTTATTATCATAATGTAAAACACAATATTGCTTCAACAGAATAAACTAGGACTAAATTACATCAATAGAGTGAAGGGTGTTTTGAATGTGAGAAAAAACAATGGGTACTGGGTACTTATAGTGGAATACGCGGATCGAATCAAATAATCGTTAGATGAGTAGTGGAGGAATGGTACATATCTTATCGTTTTGCTTTACGAGTGACCAACGGGTGACAAGTCGCCCAAATTGTCACTGTTAGCAGTTATTTTAACATAAAAACATAATTCTTTCAAAAATCACAAAACAACATCTTTCTATCTTTATTTAAAAAAATAAAAAAAAATTCAGACAAATTAAAAAAATCTTGAGTCTTGTCTGAGAAGTTTCAGAAATTCAAAATGGGTTCCGAAGAAGCTGAATGCAGCTATGATCGTGAAATGGTCAGAGGCAAGCCAATGAATGCGGCCATGATTGAGAAGTAAAACAAGAAGGTTCAGAGACACAAGAATTAAGAAGAAACAAAAAGGTGTTGGAAATATATATGTAAATATATATTTATATATTTATATATAAGGTTCTATCACTTTGAGGTCATACATAAGGGAAGCATGACTAAGAGCAAATGATCATTTTGAGTTAGAAATCTATAATATTTTATAATATTATATTGAAATATATTAAGTGATCATTAAAAAGATATTCACTCTAATAATTGTTTAAGTTTATTTAGTGATCATTGAAAAGACGATCACTACTCTTGGAATGGTATAAATAGAGTGTAAATTCATAAATAAGAGGTTAAGTAAAGAATAAGTAAAAGTGCAATTTAGAGAAAATTCAAGTCAAGAAAAGATTAGAGGGTTCTTGTAAGTTTCAACTTGAATTAAGAGGATTTTCCAACTTTATGATCATTCTCCGACCATAAATCAATCGCACAACCTTGGTTTATTGGTTTTCCACATATAATACGGGTATGTGTTTAAATTCAGAATTATAAGTTTTTATATTGATTCTTGCTTAAAAATCAACAAAAAGTGTTTAACATATGTTCTTAATTTCTTGAAGCACTTTTTGAAGTAATGAAAAATGATGAAGGAGTTAGCGCAGAAAAAGCGAAGACAAAGGTTGATAATAAAGTGAATGATAAAAGGGTGGCATGCCACTAGAACTGTAAACCCATTTTTGTTTTTCGCTCGCAGAGGGCGGTGGGTACAAAGGGGGTTAACAAGAACAAGTTTGAAAGACATTCTCCGGCCGTCAAGAATAAAGGGAAGGAGTGGAATGCGTTTACGGGATAAGTGGCACGAAAAAGAACTGCAACGCCTATCAATATACATCAGTTGCTTCCAAGTAAACAAGGGAAACTAAAACAGCATGAGAGTGCTAATGTTTTGGTTGAGGTAAGAGCCCTCTGAGGATGATTTAAAGGTGAAGGAAAATGCGAGGTTCAACTTCATTGGTGGGTCAATGAGTCTAATATGCAACTGGATGTCTTCATTAGACATAGACTACCACATAGCTATTGATGATTACGACTTGTGTCAAAGGAGTAAGTAACTTGTTGTTTCAAGAATGGCCAAAGATTCATCACATTCATGGAAAATGCTTAACGTTGGAAAAGCTGAGAGAACCGAAACGGCAACTGGTGCTGCCATTTCGTCTCTTGGCCCCCACCCCGCCCCCCACGTCACTTTCCCTTTTCAGCATTCTTTTTTTAAAAGGACAAAGCAAGCAGTCAGCCTTTTTTGTCTCCCACATGATATGGGCTTAACTTGGGCAAAGTAACTTAATTTTGCTCATTCACGAGACTGAATGAGCATTATTTTTCTCTCATCACTTAGTAGTAATTCACAAGTAGGAGAGACGTCATTTTTTTCCTTAGCTGTAGTTCATCGCAGGAGAACTGGAAACGACAATTTTTCTTCATCACAAGCAAGAGAAAAATGACATTAGCAGTAGCAGTAATGGCCGATCTAAATCTTAAAGTAAAACACCCAACTGGTAATTACCTGATTACAAAGAGTGATTTTTTATTTTTTCTAGTAATTTTTGTTATATGATAATAATAGAAATGTACTTGCATTTACTGATTAAATGATAATGATAAATTTTGTATTCAATTTAGAAATATTTTATTTAAATTATGTGTTTGATTTAAAATTTTTTTAATTTAAATGATGTGTGGGACTTAGAAATTTTTAATTTAAATTTTGTTTTGATTTAGAATTTTTTAATGTAAATTTTGTGTTTAATTTATTATTTTTTAATTTAAACTATTAAAACTTTAATAAATTAAATTAATGATAAAACGGTGGCTTACTTTTTTTTTTTTTGGAAATAACGCTGCCTTACTTTTTATTTTTCTATTATGTTTATTAAAAGCTGCTGTTTCTCTCTTACTTCTCTCAGCCTTCTAGCCATTTAACACTGCTCTATATTCATTACCCAAAAAGCCCACAATGGGTCTTTTTCTTTCTTTTTCTTCTTCTCACAGATAGATTTCCTTTTGTTTCGGAGAACTTGTTGGGGAAGACTCTGAAAAAAGTTTTGGAATTGCTGTGTATTCTCGGAAGAGTCATAATAAATAAAATTTTCAATTTCTATTTCTGATAAATTTTAAATTTGGCTTTCTCTCGGATCCTTGATTGCATGCTCGTAAGGTTTCAATTTTCCTTCCACAGTCAAACTAAATAACAGAAATTTGATTTACAACCATATAGAAATCAGGGATTTAACATCTTTCACCCTAGCCCATTTAAAAATTATCACATGGGCTTTTCACCAGGAAGATAAGTTGGTGATCCCCTTCAAGTTTTTTTTTTTCTCCAAAGAGAGAGAGAGTGGACTACTCTTTTTCCAACTCCCGATCCTCCATAATTTTCTCTCATGGCTACTGTTTTTTAATACAATAGTTGGGCGTTAATGACTCTGACATCGGCTGCAGCTTCAGCTGCTTTCTTTTGCTCTTTTTCACGCCACCTTTGGAGTTCTCTCTCTACTGCCCTCTCAGTTGCTTCAGTCATCTCTGCCCTCTTTAGAGCCTCTTCAGTTGCAGGCTTTATATCCTCAATCTCCTCCTGAGTTGCCTCTGCATGGCAGCAAACTTTCATTTCTGCCAATATGTCAGGACTCCTCAACTTTACGGCTCAAAGACTCGAATTCTTCTCTTGAGAGGGTCAGATTGGCACCTGAATAGGAAGTAGATGCTCGTGCAGCACTACCTCTTTCAGACAATAACTTAATCTAATCAAGGGCCCTTGTCTCTGCTACTTTCAATTCTTCAGCTTCTCTGATTCTTTGAGCACAATTTTTGGTGGCTTCAGCTTCCTTCTTCAACTCCATAGCTTTATTCTTCATCTGTTTTGGCTTCTTCTTCTGCACTCTTGGTTTCCGAGGGTAAACTGGTGTAGACTTCAGATCATTTCTTCAGAAGCACCTCTTATTTTGGCTTCCTCTGCAAGGTATGCTTCAAGCTCAGACTTGCTCTTCCTTCGTTTGACATGCAAATTCCTTGCGATGGATTCTGTTTCTTCTTCCTTCTCCTTCAATTCAGAATGGTCTTTCTTCACATTCTCAAACTCCACTTTAAGAGACTCCACCAAGCTTCGCAAGGAGCTTTCCTCTTCTGCTATTTCGGTAATGACCCCCTAGCATCATCCAACTCTGAAGTCACATTTCTCACAGAATCTAAATCTGAAGCCTTTGCATTTTCCATTGCTTCTGCAAAGCTGCTCTCTCCTTTATTGTATCTGTCAATTGAGTTTAAAGATTCCAAGTGAGTTCAGGACCGATTGCTTGCTCCATGTTTGCTTTGGCTGAATTTTCTGCTGCTGCTGCTGCTGCAGGATTGAAGGGAGTAACTTTCGCTTCAAAGGTTGCATCGCAACCCTGACAATTTTTCCATAGCTCTTGCTTTCCAGCATTGAGTTCAGAGAGCACACTCATGTACGTTTCCCTTTCGGTTTTTAATTCTTGTTTCCTAACACCATCAGAGCCAGAGGGTTGCTATAATTTGATTCCTCAATCCGGCTGATTCTTTGCAGCTTCTCTTGCCTTAATTCCTGACTCCTTGGATTCATTAACTTTGACTTTGTGGCCGAGATCCTCAACAGTTCCTTTTGTTTTTTCTAGTTCAACAAGTGCTAATATCCAGATCACTTGGGGAACTTATCTGTTTTATTTGAATAACAAAGTTGTTGGCTTGGTAATTAATTTCATAGATTTTGATTTTGAGCCAAACTCTCGGCTGTCAACTACCCAACTTAACGCCACCAACATAACCAAAAAAAAAAATTAATAATAATAATAAATGAAAATTTGACTAACAGCTAACTCCAAAATGGAAAGAACAAGATTTCAGTGCCACGTATGTTCATATCAGCAGCCAAGTAACCCAGTTAATACTCCCATTACTGCTTTCAATATCAAACGACAAATACATTAATACTCCATATTAAGAAGCACAAACAACATCCCTTTTCAGAACAGGACAAAATAAAACCCGCCTTTCCAACATATCAAGCACTTACAAGTCACTAATTTCTATCATGCATTATTTTATTTACGTCAAGCACATATTAGCAAGTTCAATTTAAACAAACAGCACCCATTTTCTGAAATCGATAAAATAAACCCATTTTTCAAAACACAAAACTAACGCAAAGATCACTACTTTATAGCTTCAGATGGTCTGTTTAGCTGATAACATGTCCAAATCAGATGGTGAAAGTGACAATATCAACATACAACAGCTTCTTTTAACATATCAACAAACCTTTTCATTTTCATAAAACATCGCAACACCAACAGCTTCTTCAAGGAATCAAGTTTAGATTTTTCAATCTTAATAATTTAAAAAATAAAAATCACCGATTCTAACAAGCAGCGGAGCTTCTTGAAGACTAACCTTCTACGCGATCCAATGCCAGTCGTCTTCGACGACCGACCGCCGGAGAAACTCGATCGCCGGACCCTTGTGCCACCGCCTAAGCTTCTCTCGTTCATAGCTCTGATTAAACAGCTGCAGGATCGTTTGAATGGTTTCAGCAGCGGTTTCAGCAGCTTCTTCAGTGCATTCAGCGTTAGAGAATGCCAATCACGCTTCAGAAACTCCTTTCGGGCTTAACACTTTGTAAACTTCCCTCTCTCTTTTTTTAATTAAATCAATTTCATGCTTTAGATTAGATTTACAGAGAAAATAAAAGAAAATAACTTTGAAAAGGTTGAATATATGGTTAAAGGTTTTGTATGAACTAAAAGCAAGTATTGAAATCCAAGAGGATATGAGAAATTACTAGAAGAGAAATTATTCACCTACTATAAGATTTTTCACACTTTATCAAAAATATATAATTTTTTTTTTGACAACACTCCACACAAAGTTTACAAAGTGTATCAGGTTTTACTCTCGTTATAACACCGTTAGGATATTTAACGAAATATTAATCAAACAACTATTTTACCAAAAAAATCAAAAATAATTATTTTATCCAAGCTAAAAATAAGACTTTTTATATAGAGAGGGGTAATTAAAAAAAAATCTTGAAAGTAATAACAAGTAAAAAGTCTTAAATATAATAATAAATAGATAGGATAATAGAAGTTGCATATAAAAATAAATAATTATCAAACAAAAAATCTTAAAAATAGATAATAAATAAATTAGATAACAAAGGCTAAGAACAACTAAACAACACTAAAACACCTTTTTCTTCCCCCACCTAAATCGTTTGCAGCTGCTGTTGTGGACTTGCGGGCTCTTCACCAAACTTGTTAACCTTAATCAATTTCCTAGATTCATGGTTGGACAAAGTAATTTTTTCTAGAAAACAATTTAAAAGCTTAAGTAGATTCACGTAAAAAAGATAAGAAAATGAACATATTGCATCTGCTTGAGTCTTCACAAGCAAAGCTAGAATATCACATGAGCACTTTATTCAGTCCACTAGCAGCTTCCAGAAAGACGAGTCAACCTCTAATTGGAGGAAGTATCGAAGAATTGTTCGATAAGCTTCTTGTCCCTTCTTTCCATTGCCATGTCCCAAAAATCATTAGCGACGTGCTTTGGGCGTCCATGAGCGGCTTTGCGGATGTGATACTGAGCATTTCCTACAATTGTTAGCATTGCTACTATGATGCCCAACGACAATAATCCTTCAAATATTATCCACAACATGCTTTGGGTTTTTGAGATTTTAATTTAGTTATGTTTTTGTGTTTCTATCTCTTTTTTTTTTTTGTTCAATTTGGGTATTTAGGGTAGCAGCAACGTGCCAGCAATTGGTGGTCGTTTTGTGTATTTAGTTCAAATGACAAATGTCAGCAATATTCTAACGAAAAGCAGACACCAAATAAAGTAGGCTAGGAATTGGGCAGAACCGCATGGTGGGCTGTAGAGACAGGCGTTGTGATAACACGACTGAACTGATTGACAAACTTTTTTTGTAGAAATATAGTAAAAGACTCTACTGATCATCCACTTTGATCAAGAATCATTATGATTTATGATTGACTATCGACTACCACCACAGATGAAGAATCATTATGATTTATGATTGACTATCATTTAGATAAAGGAATAAAAAAGTGGGGAAACCAAGATTCTTTGTTTGATAATCCATCAGTACTCCTAATTAAAAAAAAACTCTTAATTTACAAACAAAATCCTATTATAGGCCAAGCCCTAAAATTAAGCAACACAATTCAACCAATTTATAATAGAAGAGAATATCTATTCCTAATTAGCAATACATAACCCAATCAAAAGAGAAGACCATATTAGAAATCCTAATGCAGGGATTAACTAGAATGAATATTTGCTAATGCAAGGATTAGATATATTGAATATTTGCGTGCTTCGTGTGAGATGACTGGATCTTGGCCTATTAGAGGGCAAACAAAATCAAGGAAATTATGCTGCTGTAGTTATTCAGTTTTATCAAAGAAATTTTGTGTTTGATTTTTGACGAAAAGATTAAGTAGTGGCAAAATTATTATATTTTTTTAAAATAAAAAATAATTGGATATTGGCCCATTTTAATCTCCACCCTACTAAAAAATTATCGAAGATATCCCCCAATTGTTTCCAAAGAAAAAAAAAAAAGAAAAATTGGTAGGAGTATTAAGATGATAATAATAATAATAATACCCATCTATTTCATAACCTTACTGATATTTGCTGTCATTGTTTCTTACATACCATACGCTGCAACTCATGATTCCTCACAAACAAAATTGAAACTAATTTAAACACCATCGGCCCATCTTGACTAATTTAAACAATATCCGCCCATCTTGACTCTTGTTGCTCTTCCTTGAAGTTCTAAAACGTTTATGAATTATGATGCATTATTATTGTTTTCACTTAACTAGTCTTATTTTTCACTTGATTTTTCTTTTTACTAGCAAAGGTTTTTCTTTTTTAAATAATAAAAAATAATTTATCATAACTCAACTTAATAATTTAGAAACATTAATTTCCATCCTTCAAATTTACATACGGAACAGGATTGGACATTTTCAATCTTTGGTAAATACATGAATATTGTGCCACAGAACAAGATTGGACACTGTCAATCTTTGGTATAAAGAAGCAAATTAAAAATAGAAAAGAAAAGGAACAAAAATGAAAAAAAAAAAAATACTCCCCTTCTATTATTCAAACAAGAAGATAAAAAACATGAATATTGCAAAAGAAGAGTTTTTATTATTCCCTCTTTATCCTATGTTTGTACTGCTGGGGTCACGGATGATGAAAATGGCCTGGCGGGAATGCTCCCCAATTATGCTTTGGGTGCTTTGGATGCTTTGAATGCCATGGTTGGTAAGGGGGCGGGGGCGAGGGTGGTGGAGGAGAAGGTGGTGGCGGTGGAGGCGGAGGCGGTGGCGGTGGCTGGCTTCTTGGTGAGCAACCGAAGGCACCACAGTCAACAGGATGTGCATAGAATGACTTGCATTCCATAGCTGATCGCTGCACTGGCCTATTAGGAATGCAATTCTGCCTATCATCTTTATCTTTCAAATTAAGGCAAGTTAACGGTTCACTACAGAAGAAATTATAGGAGTAGGTGAAATTCTCCAGCTTCGGCAAACGGCATATACTTTCTGGTATTGCACCAGAGAGCTTATTGTGAGCGACGTTTAGCTGCTCCAAGCTCTTCATGTTCCCCATAGACTCCGGTAACGGACCAACCAAGTTGTTAAAACCAACATCAAATACCGTCACTTGATTTAACAACCCTATATCTTGCGGAAAACAGCCCGTTAATCCCGTATTCAAGAGAATGATCTCATTGAGGGTTCCTGCCATTTTTGTCAAACTTGAAGGTATGCAACTGTTCAAGTTATTATTTGCAAGGACAAGCACAGAAACCGGAGAGTTACCGATGTTTTTCGGTAAAGATGAGCTAAACTTGTTGTTGTTAATAAACAACGCATCAAGTTTTAGATCAAAAACAGCTGAGGGGATATCACCTTCAAATTGATTGAATCTGATGTCAAGAAACTTGAGTGAAGGCAAACAAAGGACAACAGAAGGGAAACAACCACTGAATTGGTTGGTACTAACATCAAGCTCGAAAAGAAGTCGCATATTTCGGAAGCTATCAGGTATTGTGCCACAAAATCGGTTAGAGTTTAAGTGGAAGAGGGCAAGGTCTTCGAGGAGGCCCAGCTCTTCCGGCAAGGTACCGGCTATGTTGGCGTGGTTGAGGTCTATACCTGCGACTGTTAAGGAGTGAGGATCATCTGGGGCTGGTGCACAGTATACGCCTGTGTAGTTGCACACATCAGGGCCACACCAATTTGACGTGAAGCCATTAGGGTCAGAGGTGATGGCATATTTCCAAGCTTGAAGGGCTGTGTAAGCTTTCGAGAGCCTTGGATTTGGTATGGTCAATCCAATATCAATGTCTATACTTTGAGAGGGTTCAGAGCAAAGGAAAATGACACAAAGCATGCCCCAAAGAGCTAGATTCAGAGAAGGGCTCTTCATCGTCATTTTGAAGAAAGACTTGCCATCTTATGACTTTTGTTGATAAGGAAGATGGCTATCACGTTTTATACGAGGGGTATATATAACATATTGACAACTTGTAATCGTTGATCAAAAGTGTAAAATATTATGAATATTAAAAAGATTAAAAACATTGACGTTATATTAGTGGAGTACAGATGGATTTTAACTTTCAATCTGACTGACTTGATGAAGAACTTAGAAGGAATGATCCTTGGTTTGTTTGTAACAAAAATGGTGTGGTTGTGGTTTCAAGTTATTGGTGGAAATTTGGAAGGAAACCGGTGTGTGGCCTCAACAAATACACGGGTTGACTTTGTAAGTACAATTTTGGCGGTATTAAGTTGCTTAGTCGAGGCTCGAGCACGGGACCATTTAATAAGTTATATTGTCTGGCAGGCAATGAAGAAGGCTTAATAACTAATGATGCAACACTTGGCACATGTGTGAAACCAAGGTCTCAGATGTGAAAGGTTGTGTCGTGTGTATAATAAAAAATTGGATACCTTGTATCAGAAGTAAATCTTTGTTTTGTCTTTTCTGATATGTTTTCGCGGTTCGAAAATGAAGTTGAAGCCATATATTTTTCTCTCATTGCTAGTTGCAGACACCCCACTTTAATCAATCTGTTAAGCAATTGCTCTGTTGTTTTAGTTTATGGTTGGTCATCCGCAGGGCTTAATAAGATTATGAACGTCTAAGAAAGCTGGGTGGTTAGAAACCCCAAAAGACAGAAATTAAAAAATAATAATTAAAAAAAAAAGAGTACTGGGTCAACAGATAATTGGATAATCATTATTGACAGAACATTCTTCCTACAATCTACAAAGCAAATGGTTGTTAAATATATCAAGAAACATTAAATTATGCTATTGCCATGGGTATGCTTGATGAATGAGAGCCAAATAATACCCACGTTGAGCTTTTATAAACTTTACTTGCTGTAGTAGCAAAGAGAAACAAGATAAGATCAATCAAGAATGAGGTAGCTGCTATAGCTTAAGTGTTATTATCTCGGGGTCATGAGCTTCTTGAACCCAGAAATGAAATAGGCCACATACCTGGCCTCTTGTCCTAACTAGTAGTAACAACACTTGAATGCAGTCTGGTTTCATGAATGTGAGTGGTCGCACAGAGCAGGTGGGGCTATTCAATAGTGGCTGAGACTCAGTTTCAGTGGTCCATTCAAGCATGCTAAAATTGAAATTTACTTGTGATGTAAATTTTGTTTTTGTTTAATTCCACTTGCAGGCCACAACTTGAGAGAGAAAGAAAGAAATTTAATCAAAGTCAAATATTATAGATTTGGGACGCAAGGCATTCGCATACATGCTTGCAACAGATGAAGAAGAAAATCAAAATATAATAAGCAGGAAATTTTAGAAAATTGCTCCCAAAACTTAATACAGCAGACACGAAGACTTTGATGGAATAAAGATTAAAAATAATATACATCTCATAATGAAGGCAAGCAATGGAGAAATTCCCATGAGAATGGCCAATCCAATCAATCAGAAGGTTACAAGAATCTATGAGCACATGAACATGATTTGCATATATTCCCCCGTCTCAATTTTTACTTATTAAAAACTTAAATTTAAGGATAATGACGGCATATTGCAATTTATAATGATATTAAAAAAAAAACAATAAACGAAAACATTAACTAGTGACATATATTTCTAGAACAGAAGTGTTCCTGAAGTCAATGTACCAATCTCAGTTGACTATATCACTCCAATAAATAAAAATTGTCAACTATGCTGTGAACCCATAATAAACAACGAATGGAACCGAGAAGACTTCTGAAAGAACAAGGTTGCGAGACGTATATGGGTACTTAATGGCATCAAAAACAGACATTTAGTTCGTTAGGTAAGAGTGTCACTGCTCTATAACGCGTTGGTTTCGGTTCTGAAGGTTGAAGGTCGACTTCAAACTAAGGTGTGGTAGATCTAAAACTTGTCTTGCAAAGTTGGGAGTGGTTGGAATCGAGAGGAAGAAAAGACAAAGTCAAGAATCAGTATCGTTTCAGAAAGTTACTTCGTGTTAATTTATAATAGAGTAGGTACGTTGAAGGGGTTATTGTGAGATTTTCTTTTCTATACTTTCACTTTTTTACGAAAGGATACGGCAAAGGCTAGGTCAATGGAAAGTTCTCAACACTATTTTTGACGTATTAGACCGACGTGACTCAAGCTTACTCTTACGCCTAGCACACAAACTCTGTTGTCAGGTCTCTTCACACCAACCAGTTTTGGAGTGGGATTTCTTCACATTCTGTTTCATTATCACCGGCTTGTAACACTAGTCTAAATATTAAAAGAGATTATATTGACATCAAAATATCTGGAAAGCGAAATTTTCCACTATTTAATGCTGTAATGAGATCCAATAGAGCAAAATGAAGTTGTTTTGGTGCTATACTACTATTTATTCCTGATCCCCTATCTTCAGTATTTATTTCTTTTACCATAAGTAGCACTTACATTGAAAACCAGCATGTATTTTCAGAATCCTCCACGATTGTCAAACTACTAAAATTTCACTCAAGAAATTCAACAGTTTCGAACTCTGCAGGTGCAGTTTCATGCCCTTTTCTTATAGCCATTAAGTCGGTGATATCACCATCCAGATAAGCTTTCATAAAAGCAACAATAATTCCTCCAATGGACCTCCTCATAGGTTCCCTGGACTTACCATTCTTACACAGACAGTATGTTGCTTTCCCCCTGATCCCCTTAGTATCATCGTCCAACATATCAAGGTGACCATAATCCTTAACCACAAAATGACAGGCCGGTGTCCGACATTCGTTGAAGAAGTCTTTGTGGTTAACTCCTTTCGGAGCACAAGGAGGGAACAGAGGGTTCTTTTTAATTTCACCTAAGCCTGAACCTATAACCATTACCGGCATACCAAGATCAAATGAATGAGGAATGTAAGTTAGTACCGGTGGAGGAGTTTGTTTCCCTTTGTCCATTCCATCAACAGGGTCTACACCAATTAATGCTGAATATTTTAAAGTAGTGGCCCCTTTCTTAAGAGCTAGTGCAAAGGCAGCCTTGCCTCCTCGACTATGACCAGCAAGGGCTAGCTTGCTTAGATTTGGCCGAACATGTGGTGGAAGGAAGTGGCCAAGTCCTTCAGATAACCAATTTGTGATTGCAGCTGCAGACGTAATCTCAGCAGTTGCATCTGGTCCAGCCACATTGTATAACTATTGAAGGCAAAGAAGAAAAATATTTCCATGAGCCAAACAAGAAATAGTGTCACTTTTCAATTTTAAATTCTTTCTTTGTACCCATTTCTCTAATCTGGTCAAATCCAAAAATGTGAAACAAAAACTAGCTAGAGAGTTCGATTAGAGGATATCAGTTTGTTTCTTTCCAAAACCCGTCATCAGAGCTCAATTTCTTTGTTAATGGACAGAGCTAAACACTATGTTACAACAACTACAATTAGAGGAAATTGAAATGGGTTATGCCTTGTATATTTTGCATTCTCTATTTGTCGGTCTCATAATTAATTGGCTAAGTCAGCAGCAAAATGAATTGAGTGAATTGACTGCCGTTTCTTTTTATGACATTTGAATGTGAACAGCTGACTAATTCCACTTTAGTTGCTTCTTTTATTATGTAAAAATTGACAAGGACAGTGTGGACCTCCAAGAAAAAAGAAACAAAAAAAAAAATACAAAACAGTATTTTGACAAGAAAATGGAGCCTTCCAGCTACTTCATTAACTCTCTACAAGCAACGAAATGTGTCTGTGCTGGCAATCACCTTATCTAATATCAGCATCAGAGTTAAAAAGGAACATTAATTTAGACTTGCGTATTAATCACAATTATACAACTCAAGTACATCATTTCATAAATTTTTAATAGCCCGAAACTCTCAAATACACAAATAAATTCGCATGAAAATCAAACATTCAAACTCCTGAGAGTTGGGTTCAGATATATTCGTTATGCTACTAAAATAGAAATTCCTCTCAAATGCGAACCAATGAGCATCCCCTGTTTGCACTCTATAAGCAATTAGTACTATACCCCCATCATGTAATTTAGATTAGCACCAATCATATATACATGCATAAAACTATGATCAAAAGTTCGATAAACATGACACAATTGCATAACTTATGCCCGTACAAAGGGTTAATTAGGATAGCTTACCTGAGGAGCGATTACAATGAAGCCATGAGAAGCAACATGTAAGATAAGCTGAGAGTAGAAAGAGTTGAGGAGAATGTAACCGTGGAGTAAAATCAGTACTGGGAATTCTCCTCCAGCATCATCAGAAGGCATGCCGATCAAAAGTGGCTTGGGTGGCGGAAGTGGAGTGGAGTTTGTACTGTTCCATGATGCAACAGTAGCAGATTCCACCCTTAGAAGACTGGTTGAATAATTCCCAGTATCAAAAACATTTGTAGCTAAACTCCTTGTTGAAGATGAAGACATGATGACGTATATCCCTTCTCACTTAAGTTTCTTCTACTTAGCTTGCATGTAATAGCCTTGTGGGATAAGTTGTTGTGTGGCCCTTATAGCCTCACTAACGTCCGACTTGGGGGATGCGTTTTCTTTTTCTTTTTCTTTTTCAGTATTCTGTGCTGTTTGGATATTTTCCCATTTTTAATTTTAATGGGCTTTTTTTAAAGTTAGCCTACTGTCCCTGTTCAGGCCGATCTGTGTTTGTACGTCTTGGGCTCATCATGTCAGCTCACTAAGATCATCCATTCATCAACAACCAACTCAACCTCAGTGGGTAGAAAATCTGAGAATGTGATTCTGATTCTTACGGACGGTAATTTTTCCTGTTTGGATGAAATTATGTCGTTAATATATTTTTGTCTTAAAAAGATAAAGGTACTAAAATAAGAATTTTTTTTTATCTCACTTGTATAAACAGAACAAGACTAGGGTTGGCAAATCTCATCATATCTACCATAATGGTTCAATTTATTAATTTATTATTAAATTATTAGATATTTTAACATAGCTAAAGTTGATTATTGTTAGCATAAAATTATATTCGAATATACATGTAGTCAAAATAAAATTATTATGTATTTGATTATCCTACTTTATTTTTATTCAAGATTTTTACTATATTGAATTATGATGATCCTTAAAAAGTTAAAATTTATTTATTTACATTTGAAACTATTCAAGATAGTTAGATGGGATGAGATATTTGACAGGATAGAAGTAGAACAAATTTTTATCCACTGAAAAATATAAAAGGATGAGAATATAATTTTTTTTTTATCACATTTACATATACAAGACATGACTGAAATTGACAAATCTCATTCCATTCCATTATCAACCTTATTAATCTCCAAAATTCTCAATAATTTGCAGGCGATTCTCATTTCTCTAATAAAATATACAAGTAACCAAAAGTAATCACTCCTAACAATAGTTTATTATATTTATTTTGATTGGCATCACGTGATAGAGAACCACTCAAGAAATATTACTTCTAATGTCTTATAAATATAATCCATAGGAAATACTTTGAACATCATATTTGGGGGGTGACGGTGATATTCTTTGGAAAAACCGAAAGAGAAGAAATCCTACGACAAATCGTACATTGCTACAACTTCGTCAAGATTAATTAATTCGATTAAATGGTGACACCGACTAACATTGTATCGGTATAAGATTTTTTACTTTCTTAATGCTTAATTAAATTGCTTACCACGAGTCCATAAAGATTAGATGAATCCACGCGCCTAAGATTCGTTTCGTTTCATTTCCTTCGTATGGATCTTATTAAAATTTTGTAAAGGTCTCCCATTGTCTTTAAGTTATTATTGTCTTTAAAATTTAACTTCTTAGAAATTAGAGAAAATAAACTTAATTAATCTTCTTAGAAATTAAGGAAAATAAACTTAATTAATCGCTTTTTTCCCGCGTTTTGAGAATACTTTCTGAATTCGGGGAAAGAAATTACTTTCTAGATACCCATCTCATCAGCTCTTTCGTTCTCTTTCCGTTTCAATTTAAATGAAAAATACTTATATTGTGACAACTCATTTCAAGTACAATTTTTGCTGTTTTTCAACTCTATCACCAAAATTGAGCATAAATTATTCGAAATTTTCCCATAACAGTTTTTACTGTGTAATTTCATTCATTTTAAAAAGTTGTTACTTTATATGTAACGTAAGGTAGAATTTTTTATAAATTTAGTTATATATCTTATTTAGACCCACAATCTTATAAGAGATTGTACCTTACATTACATGTAAATTAACAAAATCTTTTATTTTAAATTTTTAATATCACAGTAGATTTTTCTGACATTTAAAATAAATAAAAAAAGAAACACATGAATTGATGCGATATCTGACTCACGGGATCACATTCACATTCTTGCTTTTGTTCCAGAATCTTATATATAATAAAAAATGATATTATATATATAATTTTTGAAAAATAAATAAAAGAAATTAAAATAAACAACTTAATTCTTTTTTTTTTTTAATGAAAGAAACAAAAAAAGGAAACATCGCCTTCGCTACCAAGTAAAGTCTACGTCATCGATTACTTACATGTAAATTAATCTCAGATGAGGCAGCGAATAAATACAATTGCCTTCTCTCCCAAGTCAAAGTCGCTCATAACTAACTAACTCGATCATTTCTGAGAATCTGGCGCGCAAAACATTCTCGCTTCTCTTCCTTCCGATTCATAACCGAAAAGAGTACAATCGCGTGAATCTATCACCTGGCTTCCTAGCTATAGCCTTTGCAAGAATCTCTTAGATTCCAATTTAATAAATTCTCCTATTTGATCTTTTATTTTTCAAATCTCTATAAATTCGAATAAATGCCACATGCCCGTTATAACAACGCTACTCGCTAGCTTCGGGGGAAATAAAAAAAAGTTAATAGTAAATTTTCTTTGGTTTGTTTTTCCCATTCATCCAAACCAAAAAAAAAAAAAAAAGAGGAAAAAAAATGGCAAAAGGTGACGTAGAGAGAGGGACCACGGAGCTGTATCCGGACATGATCGAGCCGCCCGAGATACGATGGGCTTTTATAAGAAAAGTTTACGCCATTGTCGCCATGCAGATTCTTCTCACCATTGCCGTTGCCTCCGTCGTCGTTTTTGTCAAGCCCATTCACAAATTCTTGGCCAGCGGGACGCCCGGCCTCGTCCTTCTTATAGTCGTCTTCATTCTTACCCTCTTACGTACGTTATTTCTCTCCCTCTCCTTCTTTCTTTTTTAATTTTTAATTATTTAATTACGAATTTAATTTTGCTTTTCTTTTCCTTTTATATTATATGCTTTAGGGTTTTAGTATAATGAATTAACTGTCGTGCTCTATTCTTGAAACAAAAATTAATCCTCTGTAAAAAATAAAATCTCGCATTTATTTGTAGAAAGAGTTGCGAGAGTTGAATTTAAATAATAATAATAATAATAATAACAGGGAATTCTTACTGAAAGAATATGAGTTATTATCATCAATTATCTAAACAGTCCTCTCCGATTTACTCTGTTTTTTTGCAATGAGTTGCCTGTTCTGATACTAATTGTGGCCTTTACTCATTCTTTAAAGCCAACTTGTGAAGAAAGGGTGCATGGTTGCTTATAAATCCACATACTAATCTTTGCAAATGGATGGCATTTTGTGTTTTGACATCTTTTTGCCCCTTTCTGAGGAATAAAATTAGAGAGAATTTATTGGGGTTGTTGTGCTTTCTCAGACTAATGTGAGTTAAATTTCTGATTCTTTTTTTTTTCTTATTGGGAAATTGATATATGTTTTTTTTTTCATTTGTAGTAATATGCCCACTGTTTGCTTATCGAAAGCGCCATCCGTGGAACTTTATCCTTCTCGTGCTGTTCACGATACTACTTTCCTTCACCGTGGGAGTTGCTTGCGCCTTCTCTAAAGGTACAGTGATTATTGATTGACTGATAACACATCTCAACTCTGCTTTCTTCGTGCTAGTTTAATATTGCCTTAATATCAATGTATGTGAGTTCCTGGAATGTATCTTTTTCTTGTTTATACTTCTCTTGTTCCTGGTGAAAAGCTTAATTGGTAACTGAAACCTAAACTGGTATCTAATGCACATTGTGAGATAAATAATGAAGTGGGTTTATATTGGGAATTTTATTAAAGCTTAATTGGTATGGACTTGCATTTACCTTTACTTTTTCGTTAACCAAACGGTGGCTAATGAATCCCGAATTCGGTATCTGAAGTATTTCTGATTGGTGTCTTTGTTTGAGTGATTGAAGTGTGTAGTCGGGAGTGATGTGTTTGGTAATGTCTTGCAGTTGGGTTTTGGCAGTTCAGCAATTTTTTTTTCCTCGGTTCTACTCCACAATTATGGCTTTTACTCCACAGCAGCTGCAGTTTAAAAATTATAGCATCTCACTCCCAAACGCACCCGAAGAGTCTTGGATCAATTGTCCACAACTGCATTATGACTATTATACTCTTTGGGAGAAGATTAAATTGATGTAATTTGTTTTGCATACATATTAGAATGTAACCTTTGCTCAGTTGCTGTGACTTTTGTGACTCTGTGTTTTCAAAATGTGTTCATTTGTTGTGGGTAATAGTAATATTAATACTGCATGAGGTTGCACATCAGCATTCATGAAATTGTGCTATTTGGATTTCCAACAGGGAAGATCATATTGGAAGCTTTCATTCTGACTGGGGCTTCTGTTGCCGGTCTCACTCTATACACATTTTGGGCAGTGAAAAGAGGCAAAGATTTCAGCTTTCTCGGTCCCTTTTTGAGTGCGTCCCTCTTGGTGCTCATCGTTTTCGGCATCTTCATGGTCTCAACTTTCTCACTCTCTCATTTGACATTCACTCAGTCGCTGCCTAATATGCTTTCCCCATTATCATATTCCGATCAGTGCACTAACATTTCTCATTTTACAGTTCTTTTTCCGCAGTGGGAAAGGTAGCACATATGATATACGGCCTCATGGGAGCCATCATATTCTCTGGCTACATCGTGTACGACACAAACAACTTGATCAAGCGTTACACATATGATGAATACATCACGGCTGCAATCGAACTCTACTTGGACATCGTCAACATCTTCATTGCATTCCTCCAACTGCTCGGAGCCACGGATTGAATCCTACTCTCATTGCACTTCTTATCTTCACACAGCAGCAGCATAGAGATGACTTGAGTTCTGTAATTCCGCCGCCCATATATTCCTCCTACAGGGATATTTGATTTTTTTTTTACCCTTAGCTCAATATGAGCATGAAATGTAGTCGGAAAATTGGACATTTGAGGAAGAAAATTTTCGTTTATACCCCATATATATAAAACTTAGATAGGTTCATATGTTTGAAATCTTACAAAAACTAGAATTGTAGATTATGTATAACGAAAACTAGAACTAAGTTTTGCGACAATACTTAATATTTGGAACTTCTAATTCTAATTTGGAAAGAATCCGGTACTTATGTTTTTATAACTCAAAACTTTAGGTTTTGATTTTGAAAAATTATTGTAGAGTTTTCGGTTCTAATTTATTTATGAGGTTAATTATTAGGATTAAAATGCCGTACTTAGATTGCATTAACAATAATAATATAGTAATATAACTTGAAAGAATCATGTGCAAAGTTAAAATAAAACTGAAACATTGTATAAGAAAAAGAAGAAAAATGTCTTTCACGCATAATAACAATTGCTTATTTGGAACTTCAGGTTCCAACTTTTGAAATTTAATTATACGTGGACAAATTGTGTTACGTAATAATTGAAAGAGAAGAAATATGAGTATAATACAATAATAACAAGGTGCGTCGTCCGCTGCGAAATTGTGAATAATAATAATAATAAGAGGAGCATAGTTCCACGAAATGTGAAGTTTTTGGTTTGGTAATGGATAACAAAGTCTCAAAAATACAAACTTAATTTTTCGCTTCAATTTTTTCCCCAAATAAAAGCCTTTTTTTTCAACATCTATTATATTGTTCCAGATGGACAACTGCTAGTTGATCTCACCAAGACATGACCATGCTTCATGCAGCAGCGGCAATGGGCACACCCCACCTAGGGATGGCAATGGGGCGGGGTGGGGGTGGGGATGACTACCTCATTCTCTACTCTATTAAAAATTTTTGTCTTTATTCCCCACCTCATTCCCCAATAAATTTAGTCTCGCATCCCCGCTCTATTTCTTATTTACTTATTTTATAGTAAATATAAAAATATGATTTCAGTAAATTAAAAATTAGAAATTTAAAATAAAATCATCACCATATTATAAAGTATTTAAATTTTTTAAAAAATCTCTAAAAGTTTGAAATAATATTTTAAACTGATATTAAAAGTGAAAAATATTTAAAGAGAGCAACACCTTAAAAGAGAAAAGAAAATATAATAATAATTTAAAGTTAAAAAATATTATAAATTTTCTTTTACTTATATCATGTTTATATTATATAAAAATTAAAAAATAATTAATTAATAAATAAAAATTAAAAATATATTTATATATAATAGGAATTGGGGTGGGGAGTGCAATATCAAACCTCATTCCGTTAATAATTTGAGAATTACTTTTCCCACACTCCCCACCCTATTTTCTAAAAATTATTAAAAAAAATTTCATTTGAAGTGGGGCTCCATAACGGGTTTTGCCATCCCTAACCCTACCAGGGGATCAATGGTGTGTTCTTCACTGGAGGAGGAGTTGTTGCAATTGCTGAAGCCAAAATTTCTTCATTTCTTTTGATGGTAATTAAAAATCCTCGAGTGCAAGATTATGGTTGGTCGTCTTCACTAGAATAAAGCGTGTCCTCAAGCAATTCCATCATGCAGTCAGCTGGATAAGGACAAGAGCTTTAAGAGATATCTGAAAACACACCTCGAGCTGTAAGGTTGTTCTTGCTCCGGGCATTTGTCTCCAAAAACCTAATATCTCAACACTCTGATTGATCAACTGGGTGTTCATTAATCTAAACATATGAAAAATTCTCTTACCCCAACAGAAACTGCAACACGTAGCACAGTGTCTCCTGCTTCATCCTTGACTTGCAATAACCCAAGCATATTCCTGGTACGCAGCTCGTTCAACAATGTTTTAAGGACTTGGCGATTACTGTGTTTAACGGTCACGTGTAGAAACAATACTGGAGAAGGAGACTGATTATGAAGTAAAGTTTAAGTTGCAACTATCAACATCTGATAGTGTAAGTAAGTCTTTTTAAATAATAATTTTAATGAAAATAATAAAAATATTATGGTTTCTCAGTGAGTTTTGGTTGTATTGTAAATAATATTAAGAACGGTAATGCAATGAATTTTTTTTATACAAATAAATATGGCATCACAAGAATGGCTGAATAAAATTATCAATTGCTTGACTTGTATGATTTATTTTTATTATTTTATATTTTCATTCAACTAATTATTTTATGTCACTTCTAAAAAGAAAGAGCAACTCCCTTCTTTTGATAAAAAATTATATAATTAATTGAATTTAATATTAAGGAATTGAATAAAAATATATTATTCTTAATCTTAACATCTATTTATTAGGTTCATGCACTGCACTGAACCTTAATTTGATTTTCTCAATCTCATCAATTTAAGTCTTATATTTTTTTTTATTAAAAAAAAAGTCTTGTATTTTTTCAAATAATTAATTTCCTTATACTGTGAGAGATTCATCAGGCCGCAATAAGATTGAAGCTTTAAATACTCTTCATTTTTTTATTTTTTCCTTTATCTCTCCTTATTGATTCTATAAAATCTAAATCTTCATTTTTTTATAATTAATGTAGTCAGTGAATTTTCTTTTATTTGCCTAATAACAACACAATCCTCTCTCCACCATGTGAGTTCGAACTGCAAACATATTATTTTCAAAACAAAAGATTTTATCATCTCAACTAGATAGTACCCATAATATAATTAGTGAGTTTGAATTATGAAAATTAGTTTAATTAATATTTACTAGGAAAAAGAGTGTCGTTACCCAAAGATTCTAGGTTTGTCTTCAATCTCGAAAATTATGCATTTTTCATAGATTTTTGGTAAATTGGGTTCTATTAACTCAAACCGAGTGTATTATAAATGGGGGAAAAAAAAAAGACAGTTTGTATAAAATCTACAAAAAAAAAAAGCAGCTTAATACAAAATTAACATTCTATAAAAACATACATTAAGTCATTAATCTTAACCTATTGCCGTCCAAAATTTATGATGAATAATTTTATCTTTAACTATAGAAACCATAATTGTTTAATGAACGTGAGAGAGATGATGAGAGATGCATAATTTTTAGCATGTATTGAATTTTTGAATAGTTTGAACGGAAAAAAACCCATTCACCCTTTGAATTTGATGCAATAGTCTATTTCATCTTTACTATTTAAACAATAGCTCATTTAATCCCTGTTTTTAAAAAGTAGCCCAAAAAATAATTTCGTTAATTTATTGTTGGTTTACTTTGCAATTCATTGAGGGCAAAATATTATTTTTCAATTAAGGATATACAAATTATTTTAAAATAAAACTCTCAAGTACAATTAAACAATATATGATTTTTTGCATAAATTTAAAGTTTGAAGATAACTTAGTCAAACAAACATAACATTAAAGAATCCGCAACACACACCTACACATATGCGTGAGTGTGCTCATTAAATTATTTTGTAGTATTTTAATTATGTATTTTTATATCTTTAGTTTGTGTTTTTTAAGTAGATGAAGGAGCTTATGTTTTTTTTTTGGTAAAATAACAATATTGATTATTTATTTATTTATTTATCTTGATTATATTAAAGTAAAAAAAAAAGGTTAAAGGACATATTATTTAGTGCCTGTGAAATATATGTCTATGTGTGTGTACATACACACACACAAATTTTCGTGTTATTATTATTTATTCATTAAGTTATCCTTAAATTTTAAATTTATACTTAAAATCATATGTTATTTAATTACATTTTAGAGTTTTATTTTAAAATAGTTTGTATATCTTTGATTTAAAAAAAAATCATATTTTGCCTCCTTGAATTACATAGTAAACTAATGGTAAATTAACATAAGGGTGTTTTGAAGTTTTATTTAAAAAATAAAGATAAAGTAGGTTATTGTTTAAATAATAAGAATGAAATTAGTTATTGTATCAAACTCGAGGGGTAAAAAAGACTTTTTTCGTAGTTGAATGAGATTGATGTTGTGTTTACTTGTCAGTAATCGGAATGGGCTGGAATTGGAATGAGTTGGAGTCAGAATGGGAAATGGGAATCAGAATAAGTTGTTTACTTGACTTATAGGAATCGAAATCAGAATGGGTTGGAATCTCATTGATGTGTTTATTTTATCTTGGAATCGGAATCGGAATAAGTTAGAATGTAATAAATTACTAAAAAGTACTTAATGAATTATTATCATAATTATTATTTTATATTTTAATTATAGTGATTATTTATTCAAAAATTATTATTATCAATAATTATTGTGAATAATATATTAATTAATTGTAAATTTTTTAATTAATTAATTAATTATAATGATATACTAATTAATTATAATAATTATATTAATTATTATTATAATAGTATATTAACTAATTACTATAATATATGAATTAATTGAAATAATTATAATTATAATAATATATTAATTAATTGTAAATAAGGATAATATGAGCATTTTTTATTTTGGAGGAGGGCAAAATAGTCATTCCTGGGAATGGAAGACTCATTCCCACCTCCTCCTTGAGAATGAGTCTTCCATTCCTCTTTCTCAAATTGTGGTGGATCCCACGATTCTGATTCCTATTCTGATTCCCGACTCTATTTTGTTAAGTAAACACCGTCAATCATTCCGATTCCCCAATCCAAGAAATAAATGCACCATGAGAGTAATGGACGTTTGTTGCATGTGAAGTGACTTTTACGGGTAATTTCATCCGAAAATCATATGTTTGATTATTTATAATAGAAAATGTCTAGCGTGATTAGTTTTGAAATTGAAAGTTTTAGCGGTCAGATTCGTAAATTTATACTTTTATAGGTGCTTGTCTCTTAGCTCTCTTTCAGTCTAAAATTGATTTAGTGGTCAAATTCGTAAATTAATGATGCATGCTTAATTTTGTCTTTGGTGATTGAAATGAAACCAAATTTGCTTAGCAATGGATGCTTGTTGTGAGTGAGTGAATTATAGGGGTAATTTTTATAAAAAAAAAAGTAATTTTTATCTAAAAAAGTATGAGTTGCCTATAATCGACAACACGGGAATGGGTAAGGCTTCCTCCTTTAGAAGAGAAAGCACAAGAAATTTTTCATATTGTTTGGCTATTTATGATAAAAAGAAAAAAAAATTAGTGCGATTAATTTGAAATTGGCAAAATTTTAGTGGTCAGATGTTAATTGTTTTCTCAGCTCACGCTGGGTTTATGAAGCTGAAAAGTTTACTCGGTCATGATGACGTGATTAAACCATGCAATGATCTCAAGGATGGTCCATTTTCTTAGAGTGGGTTCTAATTAAATTATGTACTCCTTTCCTTAAGAGCAAGCTTCCCATATTTAGAATAAATAATCCAAAATTTTGCTTGGGCTACATGTCCCGTCTCTTTTAGCCACTCAATTGAATTGTCTGCAGATGGGCTCCAACAACAATAATCACAAGTACGTGGTTAATTAATCCAATAAGAGAGATTAAGAGAGGAGCAGAATTAGAATAATTGACTACTGCAAACTTGCACAATGAACCTAAAACAGAGGCTACAGGAAAAGGGAAAAAAAAATACTTGACAACTTAATCTTTGAAGATGAATTTTTGTGGTGCTACTTTTGACTAAATGTTTTTATAATAACAAATATACAAACAGACTATAAGAAAGAGCCATGAGGGCCATTCTTTGAAACTTAGTTTGGTTTATTCGCACATTCCTCTGACAGTAAGAGGATCTCACTGTTCAATAAAATAAAATATTTCACCAGTCCTTGATCACTTAATCCAAACAAAACTATAATATAAAGTGGAAGATTACAAATCTAGACAATTATGGTTCCACCATACTGAAAATCTAAAACTACGAGCCAAAATCAAAGTGGAAAAAGGACAAAAGCATCAGCCTAAGCCTACAAATAAAATTAAAAAAAAAAAAAAAAGCTCGTAGAATCAGCCATTAGGGCATGTCTCTGTCTTCAATATTTATTCTTTCCTCAAAATGGGATTCCTTTCTTCTCTTTTTGACCATCTCAGTCCAAGGTACTCCTTTTCTTTCCACACCAGTGAAACAACAATGGCCGGTATCACATGGCATTTTTCCTTTCTTGCTTTGCTTTCATTCAAAATCACTTTACTCTTTCCAGTTCAAAATTAACTTACAAAAAGCACAAAATATTATCCCCCCACAGCTCAAAGAGACCCCTTTGGATAACTCATCTTTAATTAAATATTTGAAACCTTTTTTTACAACAAGAAACACCCAAGCAAAACAGCCCAACATTTCGTACTAGAACATCTCATACTTTGTTATAAGGGCTTTTGATCCTAAACTCCCCAATAATCCCATATCCCCCCTCCCATTTGCCAAATTATCCCGCTCATGTAAACAATAGTTTAAATTCTATGTCTATTGCTTCTTTCTGCAGCAACATTGAGTAGCCTTGCAACGCCTTGAGTCCATATATCGTACTCCCTCTGGCTACGGCACTCAAATTCTACAACTCCACGCAAAACGGTCTTCAACCCGAAGTATCTCCTGTCCTCGCCGCCTTCAAGCAAGTGGCGGCCTGGCCATGCAGGCATATCCGGGATCACCTCCAATACAACATCTGTAAAATTCAAAAGAGAAAAATACATTAAGAGGAGAACACTTTCGATCCTGTATTTCAATAAAGATACAACTAAAGCTAAACCCTTTTGATCTTTTCTACTTTAGTGCCAATCTGCTTTCTCAAATCCCCAAATAGAAGCAGACCCACCTCCAGTTCTGTTTTCACATTATTGAAGAAAGACAAAAAGTAATTTACTTACTCTTTTTCTTTTTTGTGATGGTCCCAGCAACATGCCTGCTCTTCATCTTCAACATAACCTACACAAAAAGGAAGCTCTCACCAAATTAAAGATCACAGAGAAAGAAGAAAGAAATACAGTAACAGCAGAACCATTTCTTTCATCATGTTCAGAATTTTAACCTTTTGCCAAGAACCTTTTTAACTCATCAGATTCACACTCATCACGCTACTAAAGTTCTATTGATGACCAAATAATTGCATGACATGATCTATCAGATAAAAATTAAAGAACATAATTTGAATTTAGAATTCCGTACCTGGTTCAACCTGTTGATATAAACAGAAACTATTTTCCAATGAAGATCCCCTGCAATGATCAAAAGATCAATCAACCACAGTAAACAATCATATAGGATAGGCCTCGTAAATTCTACTGAAACAGATTCTTTACTCAGTATTGAAATTTGATCACTAAAATGAATCTAATGACAAGATTAATTTCATGTCTCTTTTTCCAGCCATGATGTTGGTTGCAAAACACGCCACAATCCATTAGATAAAAGATAAAATGATCAACAAAGCATTCCTCTATGTGCCCCATAACTTGGATCAGTAATTATAATGAATAGTAAAAAATTATCCTGCTGAAAAATCAAACCACATAAAAAAAAAACAGGAACCAAATAAATACGGCAAAGGCTATCACTTTCACAACTCACAAGAAATTACTAAAATCTAATTTACTAATCATCAAAACACAACATAATCCTACTCAAACAAAGAACAAGTGAAAGTAAATTTGGAGGGAAAAAAAAAACTCAAAAACACAATGAACAAGATTAATTGAGAAATGTTACCTTTGCGGGTGCGTTTGAGGAGCTCACAGCCTCTGGCAAGCAGTTCTCTACTGCAAATACCTAAGAAATTATCTTCAGGAACAAGCTCACCGCTGAAACTACCATTTGAACTACCATCTTTACTACCACCGCCACCATTATTATTGCCTCCTCCCATCCCTTTCTCCACCGGTATCACTGCCGCTATATTCCACACCTCCTTCAACGCACGTGCCTTCAACGTGGCCGCCCCTCTTAATGCTATTACACATTTCATAATTAACACCCATCAAAAACAAAACTATATGCATAATGAAATATTACAAACTTCGAATAAAAACTTAATCGTACCTGTGGCTGCCCCGGCAGTTAAGGTCATGATATCGCCGGCGGAACGGACGTTAACGGCGGAGCTAACGACGGCAGCCAAATGCTCCCGCTCAGCACCCATGGCTTCTGCAGTCTCCACACATTGGGCGGCAACAAGGGTAGCAGCAGACGCTACAGCCATGTCAGTCTTCGCCATATGCTCGTCCTTTCCGGACCCAGATGACGCAGCGGTGGCGGCCGCGATAGCAGCCACCGCCGCAGCAACACCGGCCACGGTGATAGCCGCATGAAGCTGGGCATTGTGGACGCGGGTTTCTTCCTTCTTCTTCTCCCTCCTGTCCTTGAGCCACCTCCCTACCGTCTTCCCCCCGGCGGCGGGGACGGGGGTGGCGGAGGCGGCGGCGGCGGGTGTACGAAAAGTTGAGCTGGTGTTCAGCTGATGGTGATGATACCCCCCGTGAATGTTGTTAGCGCTGCTGCTGTTATTGTTGTTACGACAGAACTGCGCAGAAAACGAACGCCAGTGATTGGACATAGAAATTTGTTATCGTTAATATTTTCTTTCAATTTTTCTTTTGGGTTTTATAATTAAGCAAATTTTGTTGCACCCACCACAAATAAAAATTCTAATTTTGCATTTTCCGTTTCTGTACAAACACTTGGAAAAACATTAATAATCATCCATCAAATTAAAAAAAGCAAGTCAGGCCTACAATAAAACTAACCTTATTATATTATTCATTTTTAACTAATTATACAGAGTCACACCGCGTGGTTGTTTATAGCTTATTTAGATCAAAGGATCAAAGTGAACTGATTTTTTAATATCACATCAAAATTATAATAAAAGAAAAATATAGAGGAACCTCACTTCCTAATACTTGAAAAGAAAATATGAAGAGAAATGGATTTCTTGGGATTAAAGAAAGAAAAAAAAAGTGGTGTTTTTTACTTTTGTATTACCGAAGAAAGAAAATCAAAACAAACGCTGCCGAGTGTAAGTGCTGATTAAAGCAGGCAGCGTTGGTTAGAGAGAAAGCCTGAGATATGTTTGTTTCCGAGTGAGTATTCAGGAGTAACTCAGCGGTTTTGTATCCTAAAAGAGATAAAAACACACAGCACACTTCACAATTTTTTAAAACTTGGTAATTAAATTAATCAATCCCCATAGCCCAAATAATTATCAAGAGTCATTTGCTTTTGTGTTTCATGCTTTGGTTCTTTGTTGTCAGATGAACTAAACGAACCTTCATGTCGTCGATTTCCGATGGAGAAACAGGGGGGCTGTCGGTTAATGAACCGCCGCCGTTTAACGGACCGCTGCTGTGTGAGAGCCGACCGGACGTACGCGGAGAAACGTCTTGCTGCTAAAATGCAAAAGACGACAACGTGTTACCGAGAAAACAAAAAACTAAAAGAAACACAACCCAAAAAAAAATAATTGTAATTTAGTGGGAGACGTGCACTTTGAACTTACCGACTGTGACATGATACGTTCCATGATCATTTGCGAAGTTTCGGAGCAAGCGAAGGAGAAGGGGTTGCCCGAAACGGCGCCATTTTGGTCTTCGAGCTCGGCGGCCAAGTCTTCTTGTATGACGGTGCTTGGAGTCTTCGACAGGATCAGCTGCGGGTGCTGTGGGGCCAGTACTTTCGAGACTTCGACAGCCGAGACGCTCCAAGACCGCGATAGGAACTCCATCGGCTCACGGGGCGTCTCCGGCGGGCGGAACAGTAACGAGTCGGGTCGCCAAGGTTCGGGCATGGGTACGGGCTTGTCCATGTTTGAGGTTTTTTATGAAAGGGAATGTAGAAGAGTTGTTTTGTATGTGTTGTTAAGCGAGCGAAAGGTATTACAGAGTGAAGCTTGATCGGCGATTTTATAGAGGAGCTGAGAGTGTTAAAAGGCTCTGCTTAAGATTCTGGACTAAAGAAAAATAATAGGCCATTATCTTACAGGTCCTTAATGTTTTACTTTTTCCTCGGAAAATATATAGTCCTTTTATATATTAAATATGTTCGTTGTGGATTTTTACCGTTATTTTGAATTACTAATTTAGTTGGATAATTATCAGACTTTGGCAAATTATTTGAGCTCATTTTGAGCCAAGTATATATCTATTTTAAGCTTATGTATAAAGTCAATTCGAGTGAATTTTTTTTTTTAATTTAAGAGAGAGATATTTGTGTTACTTAAATATTAAACTTACGAAAATAAACTATTCGTATCAATTAATATCTCATGTGCTCGTAGTTAATTTTTACTAAAATAGTGGAGATTAGTTCTGTGTCATTGAGTTTTGACATCGTAATGTTATTGTATGTTACTCAAAGATATTTAAGTTGGTTAGAGGCGAGAGACTTATCTAACAAAAATGCAAAAACTATGTTGTTAATATTGTCAAGAAAAGTAAAGACTGTTTGTTGGAATAGAAAAAAAAAAAAAAAAAAAAACCGAGGAAAATAGGGGTAAAAATGGAAAATAGGATGATGGTCAAATATACGGTTGACTGTCAACACTCACTCAGTGGGGAGTGTTGTACAGTCTGGTGTTTGAGGCGTACGGCGGGATTTGATCGGTGGAGATGACGTGCTGCTCGATGGGGGCCGTGGTGGGCCTGGTGGCTGTGGCCTGTGGGTGCCACTGCCACTTCTAGTTATCAATTTATCTATGGGGTGGATTAACGTTTAGTTTTAGTAATTAAGCTGATGCTTTAATTGATGGAAGGACTTAACCTTAATTGATGTGTTTTTAATTAATGCTCGTGATGATGGAAAGAATAAAAAATGTCATCTGTTTATAGATGAATTTTAATTAATTAATGTTATTTTTATATTATCAATATTAAAAAAAGGGAAGTATCTTAATTACGATGTTGAAAAAGACGAGGGTAATAAAATTTGGTTGAAAATAATTTGATTAAAATAAGATATAATAAAAGAGTGCGTTTGTAATTAAGGTATTGTACATTTTAAATTATAATTGCTGTATAAAAAAAATTATAATTATAAAATAAAAATTAATAATATATAGTAAAAATAAATTTTAATAATAATTTTCATAAAATTATTAAAAATATTGTTTGGGAAAAGTACGTCAACGAGACCAGACGTGATGAGCAGATATTTGGTGGTAGAGTTCTGTGAACAGGTGTGTCCTATAAGAGCCTGGTAGCAGGGGAATATGAGCAGGAATATTCTGGTCGTCTACGAATATACCATCCACGAGGCCGGACTCCTGCTATAACATGAAGCCATTCCTACTAAAGGTTTTAGTCGAGGAGACTCGGTCAACGACAGTTGGTGAGGCGAGTTCTACAACCCGAGAATCAAGGCACGAATGCCACACAACCACCCACGATTACTGAAATGGAGCATCCACGTCTGAGAGGTGAGAGGATAATGAGCGCAAATGAGGGGAAAGTTTGGATTCAGGAGAGCCTATAAAAAGGTAGTCCAGCAAAGGTAAAAGGGCTAGTATTTTTTATATTATAACTAAGAAAAGAAAGCTCTAAAAAATTGGTACCAGAGAAAAGTCATAGGATTAGTGGCTAGAGTTTCCAAGAGCACAAAAAACCTTCATATCTGACTTGATCGTCGGAGGTTTACGCCGGGGAAACAACCGACGTACTCTGACCTGCTTCTATGTACGCAAGAACTTTCGAAAAAGAAGTCTTTCGAGGAGAGAACTTGGTCGTGGTAGAGTTGGTCGAGCAGAGGTCCTGTTCTCGGTAGAGAAGGCAACCAGAATCTTGCATCAACAGATATAATAATTTTATTATTATGCAAGTAAAAAATTATATTAATATAGCTTGTAAGGTACAGCAGCTAGTTTTACCAAACATTTTAGTATTGTATCTTAAAAGTTATAACTGTTCAGCCTCAATTTTAAACGCACCCTTATTTTTTTATTGTGTCATTTGCCGTATGGATAAATAAATAAGCATTTGAAAAATAAAATTATATGAGCCTTTTATTTTATTTTTTTTAATTTTGAGCATCATAAAAAAACTCTCCAAATTAAATTTTACTTTTCAGCTGAAGAGTCACACCAATAATAAAAGTTTCAAGAGATTTTTCAAATGAGATTGTATTTTTTTTTCTCTTCAATATTGTTATTATTTATTTTTTATCTCATCATTGTTGAAGACAAAAAGTGCTACATTGCTATTATTTTAGTAGAGAAATTTTTTTAATTAAAATAATATAAATTTATTTTAATTTAAAGAATGTTTTAGTAGATGGTTTATTTCTTCACTCTTCTATTTATTACATAAATATCCAAACAAATATTTAAAGAGTAAAATTAAAAATAAGTTTTTGGTGATGCTTTAATACAATCCTATTGATATTATTATTCAAATAATAAATTATATTAAAAGGGCCAAATTGGCAAATAATACGTCATACATCTCATGTCTCAATAGGCTTTAAATACAACATTTAAGTTTTGCGCGTCAAAACTTAAAACTCTAAGCTTGATTAGAAAGGCCGAGTGGCTAGTGACATAGGCAGACAGTTCGATCCCTCACAAAATATTATAGGGGTTTAATTTTTTCCTCAATTATGGAGATAATCGAGTGAAGATATGATTTTTCCTTTTAAAACGTAAGTAGAGTAGATGTACGTCTCTTGAGTATTAAAGAATGTGAAATTTAGTTAATTGTCTAATTGTAAATATCAGTAATAATTTAATGTAGTATTAATAGTAATCTTATGTAATATAAATTAGTCTCATGTTATTCATGATTGCACACACTAATATTTAATAAGGCATTGGAGGAATTTTTACCACAATCCTCGTAAAACTTCACCTTCTCAATTAACTAAGTGGTTTGTTAAAATAAAATCAGATCATTAGTTTTCAATTATCTTTGTATGCAATCTCTATTTTAATATTTTTTCGCTCTACTTTTAAACTACTCATCTTTATACTCACTTGGCTGATTTTCGTATTCTTTTTGTCTATCAGCTCATTTATAAAATCTCGTCTCAGTCACTTTTTTTTTTTTTTTTGCGTGAAATGACTTGTTGAGAACTTATTTTATTCACTAACCAATTTTTAGTCAATCAACCTATTTACAAGCTCTAGCGTCAGTAACGTTTAAATAAACTTATTGAGTTTCTACCCATAAAAATTAAACAGTTTAATAAGGAAATTTCATCCTAAAGAAGATAAAAGTAAAACCCATCAATAATTATAGTTATAGGGAATTAAAGAAATGGTGGCAAGATGGAGCCTACAAGAGAAAATTAGTGATGCATACCGATCTGGAATAATAAATGAGATGGGGTTTCTCACAGGAATAACCTGCGAATGAGGTAATGCCAGTGAGCCTCCAACGAATGGTTCCAACGTCAATGATTGAGAGACAAAGCCTTCTCGTTCATGCACCATGTTCGCTCGTTCTTCAATCTTTATACCCAATTTTCAATTTTTTTTTTTTTTTTGGGTTTTTTTGGTGGTGAAATAGCGTGATCCTTGGTATAATTGTTTAATTAATTTATCATTTTTATGCTACTTTGTCATAATAAAATCAGTTTTTTTAATGCAGAGGAGGAATGTGTAAACTAAATGGTAATGACCAATGTGGTCCAATACGGTAGCATGCATATTAATTGGAGCTTGGTTAAAAGAATTTCCGCTTGCAAGTGCATGGGCACCAATTAGATGAAGGCGGCCAACTGCCAGCTGCGCGTACGCAGACAGTACAGTGTCTCAAGTGTGTGGCCTAAAATTAAAATTGTCACCTCGAGTCCTCTGAAGATCTAAGTCTTAACTCAATGAAATAACAAGATATGAAAGTGCCTTACTCATCGCATTATCATAAAATTAGCTGCTCTATTTTAAGAAGAAATTGATGATCCAGATCAAAACCACAAACTCGGGAGCATTGTAAATAAATTATTATATTTTTTTTTTCCTATTCAAATAATATTGGGGGAAATTTTTTTAAAAAAAAAAGGTCGCCAAGACGCCAACAAGCGGGGATGACCCATCGGCCATCCCAGTACTCATGATCTTCTTGTAGTTGAATAAAAAGGGACCCAATCTCAAACAAAGATGAATCTTCATCCGCACATTCCTTAATTTTCTCGCTCCAGTTCACCATCAAATCAGATCAGGACCCGGCTGCTACCCGCGATCAGGTGGGGTCCCGCACACAGTAGAATGCCACGTTGGAGAATAAATAATGCTAGAATAATGGGAGGGTGGGTTAATAGTTGCAGGTGATTAACTGATTATGTCCCGTAGCGGCGTTAACAACAACTGGGAGCGAAAGCGAAGCCCCAGGCCTTGGCTTTTCTCCGTGCCAGACAAAACACGTACCGCGAGCTCCCCACCTCTGACAAAATTTTCACGAACACCCACCCCGCATTCTTTCATTTTATTTTATTTTTTTATTTTTATTTTCTGGTTGCTGTTTGAAACAATGGGCTGACAGCCTTTTCATATTTTTCAAATGAAAATATAAGTTGTTCATTTGTGTCATTTAGGTCCCAAGCTTGACTTATGCAGATAACAAAATTCCCTGATCAGGCCACTAGTCGGGTGACATGACTTAAAAATATTTATTTTTTTTTAATTATAAGAGTGTTTAGTTATAATACATCTCAGTGAGTCTGAGGTCGATTGACAGAGAAAATGATTTAATTAATTTATTTAAATTTATTAAAATATAAATAAAATTTAAAAATATGCAATTTAGTTTAAGAAAAACTATGAAATTGAATTAGTTAGAATTATGGATACACTCCTAATAATAAATACAATTTAACAAATTCTATTTTTTATTTCATTTCCCAAAAGATTAATTGTATAAATTTAAATTATTTTCCCATTTATTTTATTATGAATTAAGAACTTAATGTGCCAAAACTTAACTTGTTTACAATAAGTTAAAATATCATTTTACCATACTTATACTAAGATATTAAGAATTCATTGTGCAAAACTCCTATGTTTGTCTACATTAAATAGAAAACAATTTAATTTATAAAATTAAAAATAGAATTTGATTAAATCATATTTTTACTAAGAGTTTCACATTCCCCTAACTATTAATATTTAGCTAATCATATTTAAAATAAAAGGAATTTTCTTTTAAAACAAAAAGGACATAATTAAAAAAGCTTGAAAATTAAAAATAAAACTAATTTATTTATTGAAAATATATTATAAAGAGAGATGAAAAGAAGAATTTGGGGGGCAAGAAAAGAGAGAAGATGTGAAGAGGTGTATTCACCCCCTCTCTATTTATACTAATACATGGTAAATCCACACCGCACAAATAAATAAAAATCTAATTACATCTTAATTTTATATTTGTCCCACTAATAATCTCATTAATAAAACATAAACCTAACTTAATTCACTCAAGTATATCCAACACATTCCACTAACAATTGCTATACCCAATATGATAAAAACTTGTAATTTTACAATTACCACATTTACCATGGTAAAACGTAAAAAGTTTACAACAAAAGTCTCAGCTTTTCCTCAATAATGACATAATTTCTCGGACTTTCGAAATCCAAATTTGACATCCGTACATTTGTTTGGAGCCTCAAATTACATGAAATTATTATTTTTACCTAATAAACACATAAAAATATATAAATTAAAAAATTTAAAAAATAATTAAAAATTCACAATATGTTACATAATTACAAATATAAATTACATTAATAGCACAAAATAATATATTTATCCCTTAATAAATATATAATTTTTAACACTAATCATCGGGCCTACTTTTATGTCCTCATAAATATTTAGTCAGGCTAGGATTGGACCATTTTTTTTTTCACTTTCTCGATTATTTTTTGAGTAAAGTTTGGAGATTATACAGACACATAATATCTTTATTTGTCAAAAAAAAATTAAAATGAAATAAAAAATAATACAGATTACAGGGATTCAGATGTTATTACCCCAAAAAACACCAATATATATATATACTTTAATCGGAGAGTGTAGGCGTGACTGACTTCATCATCTCACTCTCATCTGGTTTGTTTCCACCTCCTGTGTGTGAGAACAGAATTCAAAAAAGGTTATTTAAACTCACAAGAATCTGGCCTTTTCTTTTTCTTTTCAGTCTTTTGTTTCAATGTTTCTTCTCCCAGAATCAAATATCATAAAGAGACATTTGGATCCGATAATTTGGAGGCTGCTTTACAAAATCAAAACTAGATGATATATGTTAAAAATCTTATAGCATCTGTTTGAAATTGTTGTGCTTTGACAGTTTGAAGTTACACTGAAATTTATTAATATTGAAATTGATTAATAGTCTATTGAAAAGTTACATTTCTACAATATTACCGTATACTTTAAATTCGGCTAAGCATACCTCAAAATTTAGGCTTATAAAGACTCGACTCCTTGTCCTCCGACATTAGGTGGCAAAGTTGTAGTACATATTTGAAAATAATGATATTTTTTAAATAAAAAAGAATTACATTTAATAATAGTAGAATTCTCTCACGATCTGATCATGTTTTAAATAAATAATTCAATTACTGATTGGTTATTAATAAATAAAAAAATAAATAAATATTAAATATTATTCATACACTATCACTAAAAGACACATAACAAAAAATTTTTAAAAAATCAATAAAATTCAGATCAAGAGATGATCATATTCCTTACATTAGAGGGAATCGAGCTTTAAAGGCCCCGATCCTTCAATGGGAGCTTGACACATGTGCGGCAGTCACAAATGTGATCACCTCCCTTAATGCTGGTGTGGACAGGACGTAGAAAGTTTGTTACCATTAGTCAAATAGGAGGGACTGGAGAGAATGTTTAGTACTTTGTCAATGTAAATGCCAACATTCTGCTGGTAAATAAAAATAAACAAACAAATATAAAATTGGGGAAATTTCATTTGAACAAGTTTATGGAAATTTGCGTTGGACTAATCATCATCACCTGTTGAATTAGGAAAGAAAAATGAGCATGTGCACATTTTTTTTATATATTACTTCAAAGGAATTTTATAACTTGAACATAACATGGCTAATTTGCAAATGATGAAGGCCTAGTTAGATGATCGAGTTCAAGAACCTCAAATTCAGGCAAGTGGGAGGCTTTGATTCTCTCATTCATTCTACTTTTCGATGAGAATATTTCTTGAAATTTGACATAGTCTGCGTCCCCATACAAGCTTATTACTTAAGTGAATAATTAATAGATTGTCTTCAAATAATCAAAGAGTCCAAAAAAAAATTTGATTCCATTATCATTATTATTTATTTTCTTTATTACTCTTGTGAGTAAGAGTTCAAACCTCCTCATGTATTTTGTGAAAAGATATTCTATCAAAAATGTAATTAAGGTTAGAGTCAATTTATTTAGTCATAATTCTAATTATAAATATGAGAAAAAGACACTCATACTTCCAAATGTTAGAGAAATAATCATGTAAATCCTCAAATTTTCAGTATGGGATATCAAGATTCCCTTTTGACTATAATATCATTTGGTTCTATTAATTCAAAAAATTCAACTCCAATATTTTATAGTAAATATAAATATAATATTAAAATAAATGTTACAATATATACATTTTAAAATAATTTCAATATTTAAATTTTTTTAATACTTTACAATCTTATATTATATTAAACTAAACTTTATAGAAAATAAAAACATGATATTAAAGTAAATATATAGAAATTAAAATTATTTTCAATATTATATAATATAATTTTAACATTATTAATACATGAGATATATTTTATTAATTGTAAAATATATATAACCTAATGATCTATTTAAATTTTTTATAATAAATACAACTATATTATTAAAATAATTTTATATTTTAAAAATAATTTTATATATTAAAATTATTCTAATATTGTTAGTCTTTTAGAAAAATTGAAGTATTTAAATTATATTTTATTATTAAAATTTTTAAATTAATTTCTTTAATTATTATCTATCAATTTTAAAACCAACTTTTTAATATTATAGTTAAATTGAGATCTCGTTATCTTTTATTCAAAAATTAAAAGTCTACATGATCATTTTATTAAATCTTGCGGTTGTAGGGGCGTATATATATATATATATATATATATATATATATACTGAAGAGAGAGCCTTTTTTTAATTTTTTAATAAAAAAAATAGCTAATAAGAGTTATTGATGGTGATTGTTGAAAATAAAGACTCTTAACTCTTAAACCTATCTTTAGGTCTGATCAGGTTGTTTTTCTCACTTCTTCATTTATGGAGGACTTTAAATTTTGTCAAGGGACCACGTTTTTATTTAATTTAATGCACTCAATTTTTGCAGTTCTCTGGTGAAAAAATGGAATGTGAAATTGATAGCTATTAATATAGAATGATCTGTATAATTTCCCCCTGCAATTGGTCCACCTTTTTCTTTCTAATGGATATACTTCTATCAAGTAATATTAGATTGAATGAACTTGGTCCCATGATGCTGTAATATATTCAGCTAATAGCTTTTGTTAGCTTCAAAAGCAATCACTAAGATTTTTATTCAAGTGTAACACTTTAATTATTCTTCATCTCTCTTTACAGAATATAGAGATTAGAGATAGTCTTTCATGATGGATTATGATATATTTTTATAGAGAATATGTGACCCGAGTTATGAATGAATCAAAGAGTGCCCATCATTTTGAAATCAATGCTTCTTGTTTTAACTTAAAAATTACTTCATCTATGTAAATCGTCAGCATGTTCTAAAATATAAATACGAAATTATACAGTGTTGTTAATGTTGAACACGTGGCTGTTAAAAACTTGTCTTGCAAATATGTTTACATCGTTTTGGTCTAACATTTCCTCAAGTAAAAATGTGTCATGTTCTGAAAGCAGTTGCAGTGTATCAGCTGTTTTGATAACTTTGCATCTCTTCATCTTTGATGGAAAGATGATGTAAAATAAAATGGTGAAAATGATATTTTGGTCCTTGAGACTATTTAATCTTATTCATATGCTACACATTACAAAAAGATTCAGAGGAATTAAATATCAGTTTGCAAAGTATGTTAATGGTTGGAGGTTCGATTTTAAATTTCCACTCTTAATTTTATGTGCTTGTTGTGTTGTATTTTACATATGAAGATGATATTTTAGTTCACTTGCAATTAAGTCACAATACGCTTAAAATTGTATATTATAATTAGTTTAAATATTATTTGAGTTTCAAACAAGTATAAATTAAAGTCAGTGTCATCATTTTTCCTCCATTTTCTTAAAGATTCTTTTCTCTCCGTTCTTTACAGAATGAAAGTATATCTTGTTGCGATGGTTTATATATAGTTATTAGTTGACAACACTTCACACTAATATTAATCGCCACTTTAATCATCCATCACTTTTGCCGATGACCACCCTACATCCACATAAAACAAGAAGAGAAAAAGAGGAATAATGGAGTCATTATCATTGCACCTGAATTGTGTATATATATATAAGCAAATGTAAGAGAGATCCAATAAGGAATTCTAGGAATCAAAAGAGCTATCTATATTCTATTGTACATCTTTTAGCCACAACAACTGTATATACAATTCATCGTTGATCATTCATTATGCCCCCAAATCTACAAAGAAAAATGGCACTATGTGAGAAAGTGAGAGATCGTTCCTTTCTTTTAAGCCTTATAAAACATTCAACATGATTGCTTTTATGATTGGGAGCCATTATTTTCAAGAAAAATTAAGCAAAAATAAAAAAGTTGGAGAATAGTTGTAGGTTTATGTGTCTTTAAAAATTTGAAAAAACAAGAAAAGAGAGGGATAAATTAAACAAGAGATTGAAGTGGGTAGGTAGGGCAGAGGGATCTCATTATCACCATTAAAGCTCGATGCTACGTGTTCTTTTAGAGACCCCAAATGAGAACTTGAGAAGGAGGATCCAATTTCCAAAGTTATCAAATATCAATCACCAATCTACACCCCCCCGATCCTGAAATGTGATTTTGATGCTCGGGTAAGGTAATTCACTCCATTTACTGTCTCTTTTAATCAGTAATCATTTTAAAATATACAATTATTACCATCAGAAGTTTACCAAAATTTAAATCTATTAAACTGTAGTAATAAAATTATAATTATTACCAAAAGATTGCACCTAATACATGATATATATATATATATATATAGAGAGAGGAAAAGAATGAGTCTCTTATTTTTTTAATACTGATTACACATTAAATTATTATATTATACAGATATTTATAACTGTTATTATAACAGACATTACACTTATTTATAATCAGATATACATAATTGAGACTTAAATTATTACATTAAATTTTATAAAGTACATGCCCAAATAAATAATCCTTACAAACGAGAAATATTTATATTTTACTCAAATTTTATAAGAAAGAAAGACTTTAGAAAAATATTGTGGGGGCTAAAATATTTTAAGGATGAGTCTCTTGTTAAATAATCGAATTCATTCCCTCCCATACAGATATTTCTAATATCATTCCCGCCATTACCGGGGAAGAGCCTTTGTTACTTGACTAATGGCAATAGCATTTTATTTTTGTTGCACTGATGAATCACTTCTTAAGATCTATCACTGCCTTGCATGTATTAGTTTTGTTTAGAAATATTTTTTATTATTAATAAGGTGTAAGAAGAAGACAAGGTTAGATATAATTAAAAAAAAATTAACCTAATTTAAGAGTTTGTTGATATATATACTTAATGTCATCACCGGTCATGCTCGAATCACAATTTTTTTTTTTTTTAACGTAAATTATTTTGCGCAGAAAACGCAAGCGGATTGCAGCAAAAATGGATGTGTCATATTAATATTAGTTCAATGAAAGCATCAGATGTACAGCTCATATATTTTATTTTCAGTAATTTATGTTTTCCTTCGATAAATGTTATCGTATCACATTAGCTAGTGCAAAATAGTTTCTATATACAATTGATGACTAATGGTAATATTTTTACGGGGAGTCTTAATTTTTAACATATGGTGAAAGGATGTTAATTCGAAAGAAACATGATGAGATGGGACAGTAATGCCATAAAACTGATGGGTAAACAAGGTAGAAGATTTAAATGAAGATTAAAACCCACCACCAACCGCCAGGGTCAAAGAGAGGGCAGTGACACAGATACATGAGCGACCGAATTTGCTTCACCAAAATTTCACGTTCTTAGGGTCCCTAGCTACTATTTAATGATGGTGAAATGAGACCGAATCAACGCCCCATTTGCAATAATCATTTAGAGGAAAATATTTCTTCAACACAACTTTTAAATGTGTTTTAGAAGCTAAAAATCTTCATCCATTTAAGATGGGGCTGTATGTGCCCGCAAAGAATTAAACCTCATTAAATGAGGGAGAATCTGAGCAAAAGATCTGACTGTTTGGCCGCCAACTCATTATCAATTTGATGTTAACTAAATAACTCAATATTAATAAGAGTCTTTAATTTAGATTTGACGTGTAATGTTGTAGCTAAGACTTATTTTTTCAAGGCAAATATGAGTGGAATCTTGGGTTATGGACACTACCACTCCACCGTTTCAAAGCAAAAATGAGTGGAATTTTGATTATGGGCACAAAACCTAAATGGCGGGCACCAAGCATGCTCATGCATGCTATCGATCGACAAAGAGATAAAGAGTCTTGTAAATGACGGAAACAATACATCAAATTCCCCAACTTACTCAATCCGGTGTTGAACCCACTTCATGTATTGGCTGGTTTGCAATTAATTGCTACCCATCAACGAGTCCATCGAATCAATACTTATTCGTATATCCCATCAAAAATATTTGAATGGACGTGCCCGTTATATGTTTCTTGCATGTTTCAGGCGCTGGCGCGCTGCTAATAATTCAATTTTTACAAGTCTTCGCCATTAATTACACTATACAAAAGGAGGATAATAACTTATGGATCCCTATCGTTTTATATTTTCACAAACAAGGACATAGATTGTCCTTCCATATCACATGGGTCTCCACCCTTGTCCAAATGACTGTAATAACCTTATTATTAAGTTACTTTCATATATTATGATGTTCTGACTATGGGCGGGAAAAAAAACGGGTTTTTTTTCCTTTGGTATTATGTGAAAACCGAACCAAAATTAAACTTATTTGTTCTGATAATTTTCAAACTAAACCTAATCCAAATTTAAAAGAAAAAAATCGAATTGAATGCACCTTTAAATCAGATTTCAAAATTATAAGGCCGATTTGGTCTTTTAAAATTATATATCAATTTGATATATATGACAAAATATTCCCTTATTGGTGAAAATACAAAACCTATAGGGCCCGGATGCTAATTATACATTAAATACAAACAAGTTATAATAAAATTATATTATATTAGAATCTAGTAAAATTACAATCAATAATATATTGAAAGTCTAAACTCATACAATTTTAGCATAGTTTTAAAAGTTTATTGATGGGTACAGATAGAAAACCTCTCTATACTCGTAAATGTTTAGAATACAGGAATTTTGAGTCTCCTATGTGAACTCTATATAACTCTTACCCACAACAAACAATGATAAAAGTAAAACAGTAAATCATGGACATAAATGTTACCTCATTGAACAACAACATGTACAGGTTAAATAACTTTTATCACCTTATATTTTGCACAAAACCCATATTGTTTACAGGATAAAAGGACCGTTCTTGTCCTCATCAAAAGCATAATGATTAGTGTAATCAGCCTTGCAAGTTTCGAAAATCACAATCGAAATTAGACATAAATTAACTCCAAATTGGCTTCATCGCGGGAGAGCACCTCAGCCATACCAATAAGGTTAAAGACATCCGCTTTTGTCAATAATGCAACATCTGTCCATGTCACATAATTGACCAAAAAACATGGGCAGAAATTATGTTGGCTTCAAGTTCCGATGACCATTGATTTTATACAACACTAAACTGCTTTTACTTATAGCCCACTGATGGGTGGGATTCACTCTAGGGACTTGAAGGCAAATCAAGAAGAAGAAGAAGAAAAAAAAAAGGTTAAAATTAAGGGGTAAAATTAAAAGGAGATTGGTGGAAAACTGGAAATAGACCAATGGGCACTTTTGTGTATTAGAAAAAATTAAAAAAAAAAAAAAAGTAAAGTGAGAGGTCCAATGGAAACTTGAAACAAGAAAGGAAGGCTTTTGTTGGAAGCGAAAACCAAGAAATGAGAACAGGAAAGGGCAAATAGGAGCAAAAGGAAGCAATAATTCACTCACGTCAAATAAAAAATTCAAAATTTAAAAGAAAAGTGACAGCAATAAGCCTTTTTTGTCTATAAATGATATTTTGTATCAGTGGGTGCAGTCTACAGAGTAGCACATCATAAGTGTCAAAAAAATGGAGGGTTATATTGTACGCCGTCAGTATAAAGAAAGAGGCCGGGCCGGGCAGATTTTGTATTTAAGTAGATGCGATTTGTTTTAGCTAGGTTTAGAGTTTCTAGGTCGGGGGGTTCTTATAGCTGAGGCACCAACATGTCAAGACGGTTTTTGATGAGAAATTGATTGATGAAATGGGGAGCAGTAAAGGGAATTAATGGCAGCGTGACCCCAGATTGATTTGTCAGCTTGATTGATCATCAATCAATCATCAATCAAGCATTCAATGGATCTTTAGACCAACAATATTTTACATCATTTGCATCTCGGTCATGCATCGGTTGGAAATAAGACCTATGGCAGCAGAACAGCAACAGCAGGTATTTCGGGTCTCCAGCCCAGTCGTGTAAATGGGCCACAAATGAGGGATCTGGAAGCTCATGGGCCTGGAATCTCTCAAGCCCATTATGGGCTTCGAATCATCACCCAGCCCATCATGCATCTTAACCTAGCATTTTCTCTACTGTTTGGGTTTGGAAATTTCTGAATCCACCGGTTCTGATTTGCATGTTTGGGCCCTCGAAAAGATGTATGTATGTAGTAAGAATGTCAGAAAACCGTGACAGTTTAAAATGAATGCTTTGATAAAAATCAAAATGTAATTGACCCGTAAAAATCATGACAGTTTCGTTTCGTCTGTATAGATAATAATAAGATTATTGAAATCACTGCGAATTGAAATCAACGTAATTCTATAATAATTCATAAATGAGGAAAAAAGATACAACTATCATTTGCTCCCGAAATGTGCGTGCATGCAGTTAACTTATACATGTATCACCTGGAAATTTACATATGGAAACTAGCAGCTAACTAAGCAGATGTGGGGCATTGAATGAAAACAGAACAAACACCCACTCAAAAAAAATGCTTATAATCCAGTGACTGTTGTATCAGAAATCTCAACCAACGTCGATATACTATCTTCACAAAACCAAAGCCAGAGACCATGTAAGGAGTATCAACCAATGAGCATTCCCGAGCAAAATAGAAGCAGCTGCACAAGCGAATATAGGCAGAACAGAAATCAGTTTATTGTGCATTGATACATAACTTTGTATGTGTGCTGAATTAAAAGTTAAAAAAGCAATGTAATGCTAAAGCTTAAAAACATGGTCCTAACTTTTTTCTTATGATTTTTTCTTGGAAACCAAAGGAAAGAAGTCCTCTGTGCAAGTCTGTACTGCCATTCTTACCTTGATTCTCACTGTTGTCGGCCAATGATGCTGGCGGCGGTGGCGGTGGAGGAAGTGGCATTGAGATCCCCATGTTTTTACAATCCATTCCAATTGAACCTGCAAATCACATCACATTCAAGTCAACAGTTCCATTCCTTCAAAAGTTCTAAACTAGTTCATAAATATCTAATGAGTTCCAATCAAAATTGTGCATCTAAGTAATCATGTTTTGCTGACTACGTTGCCTTAGCACCTGATGAATCTCATATTTGAAAGCAGCTGATGTTTAGTATGTGCTCTTACATTCTTTGTAGCAGGGGAAAGTAGAGGTATTAAGAAGATTATAGTGATCCGCTGCACATTGACAACTGTATGAGAACATTGATGTATTCTTGCATGAGCCACCTCCACAATCAATCCAACGGCAAACTAGACAATTAAACCTGATATATTAGCACAATAGTACCAAATAATGATTAATAGTACTAGCTAGATCTATAGTATTCATGGTGCTTACGATCAAAGATTGACTCATTCTTCTTGGCTGCTTTTTCTTGAGCAGGGGAGGGTGATGGCGCGCAATCCTGATTGAGTGTACCTAAAAAGACAAATCGATCATCGAAATAAAAAAACTGTGGAATTGTTTCTCCATTAAACACAAAATACAAATTGAAACAAATCATACCTTAAGGCCAAGTATGCAGCATTAGAAAACTAAAAGTCTCAATTTTTAATTTGGACACGATATGAGCATCACATCTTTATAAGTTTTAATAAATCTCATTAGAGAAATTAGATTGAATCACACCATACATGAATCATCAGTAAATTAAGCTGTGATTATCATGTACTGGCGACTTGAATTAGAAAATGAAAACAACAGTCCTACATATAATTTCTCTTTTGATGTGAACATCATATTCTAGGAATACAATTGGACTCCATTATACAACTGAATCCAAAATACTTCCATATCTTCTATCCTTATTTTAGCAATAAGCTTATCCAAATCAATCAAATATTCTACTCTATAGCCAGTTAATTCATGATTTCATAGCATCTAATTGGAATCCCACAACAATCCCAAACCAAATTGAACTAAACTTCACCCTTATAACTCATAAGTCATAATCGTCACCAAAAATATGATAAAAACTCATAGGATACACGCAAGATACAAAATGCCTCAAAGAAAAATCTTAACTGAAAATATAGGACCAGCTTAAAGTTGAAGATAGAGAGTGAGCTCACAGTCGGGGGCAATGCAAGGGAGAAACTTGAGATTTTGATCAGCAGCCATAGTATTCTGCTTCCAGCCAAGATCGCATTCACATTCATAAAAGAAAGTGCTATTTTGAGAAGCCTTGCACTTTCCCTTTCCACAGGTCACTTTATCACAGACATTCTCTGTACCCACAAAATGAAAAATAACAACAAGAACACGATCATCATCATCATTCATGATCAAACAAGAATGAATATCAAATTCAAGATTGACCCAGTTGATAAAATGACAAACTCTTAAACCCATCAAAGAATCAAGAATTATAACAACTAGAACAAGGAAAAAAAAATCATGCATGCGACAAATTTTTAAACAAAGTTCTGCAAGAAACAAACCGAAGGCAGGGGCCAGAAGAGGACTCAGAGGAGACAAGAAATTGCTGGTGGCTGTCAAAGGTTGCAGAACAAAGAAGATTGCAAGAAACGCAATGACACTAACTGAAGCCATGCTCATAATCTAAAGAATATGCACACGGAGAGCCAGAGAGACAAGACACATGTGGTGAGGCCGTGAGGGCGGTACATGGTATATATTTATAGTGACTTTTTTATATGGGTTTGAAAATTTTGAAGAATTTCCACAACGATAGTAACAAATTGTAGCTTTCACAGTTAACAAAGATGCATAGAGTCGTGGACTAGCTGAAAACGTGGATCGTTGGTAGTTGGAGAAGTCGTCGACTAATCATATTTCACCACGTCACCATATGATTTTAATGGCATATGGAGGACTTGTATGAAGAAAAATCATGAATTACGTTCTTACTTGTAATGTTTTGATTATTATTTTTTTATAGCAATATGATAATATAAAGTTAATTATGATTTCAATTACAGTATAATAAAAAAACTTTGATAAAGACCATCACTAACCATTTAAAATTGATGAAACAGTTTACAAATTTCGAGTAATAATGAGACATTGAAGTTGAAGATGTCAAAAGTTGACTGGCATAGCCTTTGGACCTATCAAGCATGACCTACAAATTGAAACATTAAACGAGCTAAGCCTGCCTCTTCTAGAAAGTTTCTCTTCATGAAATTATAAAATAATTTGTCCTTTTTTTGACATTCCCTGGATAAGAAGTATGCCGAGTCTTTTGCTAACTTAAATTAAATACTAAATGTTTCACATTTCAATAAACGGGTAATATTATATTGAAGGAATTTAATGAAGCATTGGTCGGTTGGAAAAATAAAATAAAATAAGAGAAACGTGATATTCGGGCGTCTGAGAAACGATTCTATGATGAAACAAGTTTAATATTTTACCAAGAAATTTTTTTTATTAATTTGATACGCTCTACCCAGAAAATCGGGAATTTATTTGATTCATATTCAACAAACTCTTGCTATTATTCAATGTGAAGTTAATTAGTCTTGTACCATTTCTATTCAACGAATGACTTCCTTGAACTTTAAAGTCCAAAAAGATCTTCAAAAGGTCACTTCAATAGTTTTTTTTTTTTTTTTTTTTTTAAATTCACCGTTGCCGACTAATTCAATAAAATGGAAATATATATGCAAAATGTCAACACAACGGTTGCAGTTTAACAAGAGACCGCTACCAATAAGCTCCCCACCCGACCAAGACAAAAGTCAACAAGTTAGCTGAATAAAAATACCAAAGCAATTGCACAGGGTCGTGCAATTCTATAAATTACTTTCTGAATAGTTACAATGACAACCGGATAATATCAAGTTGCAGTATTGTGTTCTATATATACATGTGACCCACCAAAGTATACATCATATTTGAAACGGGATAGTAGGCCAAAAAAAATAAAAAAATTTGCTAGTAATTGGATGCTTTTAAGTGTGGCTTGGCTTATCATGGAGATCACATTATGAAAGACAATTTTTGTGCTTTTGCTTGTGCTGCGGAGTGTGTGATAGATGATTTCAATCTAGTGGAATGCGCTAAAGGTTATGCCTGTGTTTAATATAATACGTAACTTTATAAGAAATTACGTAGCTCGAAATAGCGATATAGCTGCTCTTAAATATACAAGTTGTTGATGAATGTTTCAACAAATTATCAACTTATACTAGCTACCAGGGCGGGCTACATCGATCACTGGATCTTCCGGAAAAAAAAAAAAAAAAAAAACTATCACACAGAATGTCGAGGTCAATTCTTCTTCAAAGTTATGAATCGTTTCACTCTTTGTTCTCTTCACCGCCGCGGATCACATTCACATACCTCAACCTTATGAAGAAACCATCTTTCTGCTAACTCAACTTTCAGGTCCATGGCATTCTTCAAAGGCATTCTACAAGTCGTTGTTGAAGAAAGTTTCAATATCCCCTTTCTCTACTTATCACCCAGCAGTCGCCACATCACTAAATCTTCCAAAAGACTATCCTTCTAGTAACTGCATTCTGAGGTCAATTCTTCTTCAAAACATTTTTAGAGACTTGATGAGAAATCTTTGTCAATTCATACTCATTTTCGACTCTAGCACTCAGAAGCAACAAGAAAGAGGCACGATAACCGGAAGTATACACTAAACTTGGTTCACCCACTGTCCTTCTTACAACTGCAGATCACATCCACATCGATCCCTAAACCATCTTTCTGTTTAATTACTCACCTTCCCAAGTCCATGGCCTTCTTCAAGGCTTCGGGTGAGGACTAATGTTAAGTTTTTTGGACCTAAATGTAATTTAGGAAGAGTTTCTGAGCCATAGTGCAGATCAACTTCAGTTAAGGTATCAATTTGCAAATAAATGGCTGACGTGGCGAAGTTAGTTAGGAAGCCGTTAGCTCATTTCCAGAAAGTTTCCAGATTCACCATTTTAAAAGGACTGATGTACGGCACCTGATGTGCGTGTGATTTCTTCTTCGTTTGTTAACCAAAATTGTTGATTCTTGATTCTATGTGATCTGTGTAACTTCCTACGTAAAATTAGATCTATGTGAAGTTAGTTTGATTAATAAAAAGTGTGTTTATTTTTCCTTCAAACAATGAAGCTCGATTACTGTTATAGTTTTTCGATTCTTTGATCTTTCTGATTCTGATCTTTGTTTTTGCTTCTGATTTGATCTTGTTTTGATCGAGTATTGTTTCCTTGTATCTCTTGACTTGATTAATCTTTGAAAAAACAACACTATGTATAGACTTTCCTTTTTTGCATTCATCTCATTATGCTAGCATGTAAGGCAAATCATGACTTGTACAAATATATGGAAACCGTTTTTCAAAACTCTGCAGTAACAAAAGCCTTTGCTTTGCCTAGAAGTAATGTACTCGTTGAAATGAGTGAAGATCAGGAAGCCAGGACAGGTGTCCGACAATAGGGGCAATGGGGATGAGCTGCAAGCCAAGGGAGAACACAATCTAAATGGAACTTGTGAGAACACGAGAGTTTAGAGATCTGTTGCTTGTCCTGAAAACCTTCTAAGCAAACAGAACAAATTTTCCGACATGATCTACATCTCCTGAGTTTCAAGGGCCACCGACTCCCGAACAATTTTGAGCCTAAGCATGTACACTTCATGCCCGCTTTAAGGTTGCGGCCACTTCTCTTATTTTGTGGCAGTATCCCTGACCTGCAAGTAAGTGACTGTGTTACTAGGTAAGTATGTGTCATGAATTTTGAGCAAATTGATGATTAAGAAACAGGATAAGCAGCTAAGGAAGCATGATTAATTATAAAGTTTCTATTCCAGTGACATTAACAATTTTGTATTCGATATGGTAAGAATGTAAAACGTTCCTGCAATAGCATCAAGACTTAATAGTCTATAGATACAGATCCTTCAGTATTCAAGAGGAATTCATAAATACTAAGCAACATCCTCAAGTGGATTCTAGTTAGTTTAACTGGTCTGATCTCTTGTAGAATTCTAACCCCCTTTACTTGAGTGAAAGGAAATTTAGTTACTAGTCATGTTATGCTTGTTTTTTTGTTGTGTGTGGGGAGTGGGGGGGGGGGGGGGGGGGCGGGGGGAAGAATTGGAAAAAAAAAACCATCATCCTCAAATTTCAAGCTTTCAATGCAGCTAAGCAGGTTATCCACCTTAAATCTGCTTCCAGCCGTTGCAATATAAATGTAGAAAAAGTTGAGTTAGCGTTCAGTATCAACTCTTGTATTCTAATTCTAATTGCTAAATAATCCATAAGTTAAGTTCAATTGTAACTCAAAGACACAAGAAATGAAAAGGGCTGTCTTCAAAATAAAGAACTAAGTAAATATGGGACAAACCTGGAAGAAGGCTGCAAGTAGCCAAGTTTCTGCTCGAGCCGGTTGCGAGCTCTTAGTGCATTTGCATCCAAGTCACTAATATTTTTGACCAATGGCTGACGCCGGTCTGTCACCATTAGAGGGCATTCACCGCGGTGGCAGAGAGAAACTTCACGGCACTGTTTATTAATCTTCCTCCTTTGATTTACCATCACCCATAGCCCCGGAAACAATCCAGACATCGTGTAATCTTATATTAACTCTCTCTGCCTAAAAATTATTCAATGTGCTGAGAGAGAACGTATCATATGTTTTACAATCCTATTGAAGACGGCTCTGTTTTGTGCTTTTGCTTGTGCTCTGGCCTCTGGAGTTATTTTTGGTGTGCTTGACAAGAGAGATATTGTGACACTAATGGCCTATATCAGCGAGTTTCTTGCGCAAGCTGTGATATGTAACAGGTATAGAAGGTTACAAATATTTAAGGAATACACGTTCTTTATATTATACTTTGTTTACATTAAGACTTCATGAAAAAAGTCATAACAAATGACATAGCTTGAATAAAAAATGTAGTTGCTTAGCTTGTTCATCAAGAAATTCTTGAACATTCAAACTTGGAACATCAACAAAAACAAGCAAATGACTTCGGCTGCACTTGCAGTGTTTCTGCTTATCACTTCAGCTGTATTTGCAGTATTTCTACTTACCACCAGCAGTGGCTACCTCGCTAAATCTTCCAAATATCATCATTTCGTAACTACATTTATTAAAATTTGCTATACTAGCTTCAGAAGCAACAAGAAACAGTTAGGGACTCAGAGGAGACAAGAAATTGATTAATTAGTTTAAAATTCAGTCCAATAATGAGACCTTGAAATGAAGAGGTCAAAAGTTGACTAGCATAGCGTTTTGGACCTACCAAGTATCACCCACAGATTGAAGCACCCAATGAGCTAAGCCTGCCTCTTGTACATGATTTTGAGACGGGCCCAAGTTCTCTTCATGAGATGAAATTGCAAATAATTTGTCCTCCTTTTTAAATTTAGTTTTCAGATCACAATCTGCTTGATTATATATAATTCCCTTTGTGAACTAATTGCGTTAATTCCGTGGACAAGAAGAAGTATGCCAAGTTTTTTGTTAATTAATGTTAAAATAAAATAACAAGTGATTCATAATTTCATCCTTCTTCCTCTTCACCACTGCCGTTGATATTGACATCCCTCGACCTTATGAAGGAACCATCTTTCTGTTTATTCAACTTCCAGGTCCATGGCAATCTTCAAAGGCGCTGCATAGACTTGCCCAGGAATCTCTTTAGTATCCGTTTCATTATGCTGGTAGCATACACATACACTCATACAGAGGCTTGTACAAATAGATAGATATGATACTTAAAGCAACTAAACTACCAAAGCTTTTTGTCTTGCCACGCGTATTTGATTCCGTAAATAATAAATGGATGCACAATAAGTCAATAACTATAGCTTGGTCTTCTTGTTTTTCATTTTTCTCTTACAAGAGATACATATTTATTTAGTAATTGACTATCGTCACCATACAAGGGCAGGTCTCCGGCAATAGGGGCATTGGGGATGGGCTGCAAGCCAAGGAAGAACACAAGCTGAATGGTACTTGTGAGAGCATGGGAGTCTCGTGACCGGGTGCTCCTCCTGAAATTCTTCCAAGCAAACAGAGCAAATTTTCCTATTTGATTTACTCCCCCTGAGCTTCAAGTGCCGCAGATGACTCCCCCATAACAATTTTGAGCCCAAGCGAGTATCCTTCATTCCCTCTTTACCGCTGCTTTTATTTTGTGGCACCTCACCTGACCTGCAAGTAATTTATGTGTTACTACTAGTACTAGCTAGCACACGTCATGAATAACAAGAAACAGGGTAACCGGCGAACAGACTGATTGTGGAAACGTTTCTGTCCCACCAAAAGCATAAAATCGTGACATGTATCTGTTCTACAGCAATTGCTATTTGCAGGTACATGAATTTTGAGTATTAACGCTTGAGTTTTTAGGAATTTAATGAGTTTCTAACTGGGTTACAAACAAGGTCACACCCACACAGCACATGGATGGGAAATTTCAGAAAGACTTTGCATAGTACGTAGTAGCCCCCCTTATATTTATAATTTAAATGATACGACCCTCCATCAAACCAAAATCCTAGACTCTTTCTCAAAACTAATAATCAACACTGATTGGGTGCCTGAAAGCTGAAACTACATCATTTAATAAGGGGAAATGAAAAGGGTTGTGTCAGAAATAAAGACACGAGTAAAGGAGGAGAGGAGAAATACAATTTACAAGCTAACCTGGAACAAGGATGTAAGGAGGCAAGCTTCTGTTCAAGGCGTTGGCGAGCTCTTAATGCATTTTCATCCAAGTCGCTAATACGTGTGGCCAGTGGCTCGCGGAGCTCCGTTAGGGGGCTTTCGCGGCGGCTACAAGGAGAATCTTGACGGTGCTGTTTACTAATAATCTTCCTCCTTTGCGGCACCCCTACCCCTGGCAACATCCCAGCCATATTCGTTCTGTGTAGCGAGCTCCAAATTCTGTCAGTTTTTCTTGCTGTTCTGTATTTTCGCCTTTCGCGGCTCTTTCGTAGTAAATGACTAGGACTGAGACGAAGCTGCATCGAAATTATGTCGAATTCCAAGACAATTATGACACGACAAGCACACTTTAAGAGACTTTTTTAACTTAAAGGCAAGCGTCACTCACATGCGCGGGCATGATACATTTTTGTCAGGTGTGAGAAAAAGCATTTGTGAAAGGTTAAGTGGAAGCTTCAATGAAACTGTTCTCTACTTTAACATCCCTTCCAAATTTACAATTTATAATATGATAATAATATAATATACATATGCTTATGTGAAAGTAAGGTGTGTTCTCTTATTGGTCCAATTCATGGACTGGAGTGTCGACTCATTCCAATGACTTGGCCCAATATTGGGCAGGCTTACTGTTTTGTCTGGCCCAAGAAGGCCATCAATATAAGAAGCTTCAATCACAACAATTATTATATGAATTGGCATTGGCCAGCTAATTTTTTTTTTGCATTCTAGTATATATAGATTGTTTATGTTATTACATCAAATATTATAATTAATATTTATAATAATACTATATAACTGGGACCACCGCTATATATTGACACGCTGAAGTACTTGTCCAAATACTTTAAACTCTCTCTAATATTTGAGAAATTCTTAATTCACTCACATTTCGTAAATGAAAGATTGTATCTACTCAATTAGTTGATAATTGATGGAGTACTGAAACTAACTTCTTTAAAACTCTTATGGAGGCTCGAACTTTTGTATTCACTATTGTAAGTGCAAGATTTCTCCCATTAGACCAAAGGCCTATTAGTGGCCAGATAAATTTGATCAACCTTTAGTAGAGAGAGAAATTTTAAGATAGAAACAACCATACTTGCTTTGATTGTGATGTTAAATGCATTCCAATGTAAACCATGCAAGTTGGGGCAAACAAAACTAAGACTTGGGACCATGAAAATTGAATTATACGGTGGTCGTTTTGTACACAATAATGGTAGCCGCCCCCCCTCCTTCTTCTTCAGAGTTGTAAATTATTCAGAAAATGCCGTAGAGTTCTTACCTTCGGTTCTGTTATTGCTCCCTAAAATAAAGAGCCATGCATGCGTCCTCTCAGTTCATTAACCTTGCTAACAAATTGTGGAAGCCAGCACAACAAATGATTCATTCAGAAAGAAACAAAAAATAGAAGCTCTTTCATAAATACCGTGACCTGGGATATAAACTTCTGGGTGTGGGATTAATCTGATTATTAAAAAAGATTATCAAAAAAGAAATTTTAAGAAATGATGAAGAAAGAGAAAAAAATAGTGGTTAAAACTGTATAATTAGATATAAAAATGGTTTTTCTTTTTGGGAGCCGATAACAGCAGGGTAGCCCGGTGAAATTTGAAGGGTGATAAAAATGAAATGAAAACAAAACAAAACATTTTAAGAGGCAACCGACATGATCCAGGAACATCGGCATTCTCTTATTAAGGATAAAAGATAACCCGTTCCTCTTTTTATGATTAACTGAATTTTCAGTTTTAGTTTTCGATAGGGGAAGAAAGACCAAGTCAATTCTAGATGATTTCCTTCTTCTTCTTTTTTCTTTTTTTTTTTTGGTCAAAATAATCATCAAACTTCACATCTATATATGATTTTTTTTGAAATATTTAGTAAATGACACAATTCTTGACAAATTTATAAAAATAGCCAACTTACTAATTTTAATTTCTTATTTTGTTCTACAGACGATGAAGGTATTTTAGATAATGTCGTTTGGACATTATTGCCCAGAACATTTTTTTTTGGCTATAAAATTTTTTAAAAAAATGATAAATGAGCTATTTTAGTAAATTAACTATAATTTTATGATATTTTCATAAAAATTTCTCCAAAGATTTTGGCTATTATATTAGCATATGAGATGGAATAAAATAATTAATTTGAAGCCCTCGCTGGCTCCTTTCATTAGTTTATTATATTCATATCCCCATAGGATAATTGTGGTCCATGAACAAGAAGCAGCGTGGAATTAAATTGGAAGCTTCAAATCCCTAAACGACATCTCTCAGAGACGATGAAATAAAATATAAAGAATACAGCTTCTTTTAGGCATGTGGCACATGAATGGACAACCAAGAAAGTGGAAAATTTTGGCAATCAAAAGAAAATCACACATGATCGACCCTGGGATTAATAAATTACGTGATGAGGTACGAAATACACAAATACAAACAAAAAGAGAAATGGATCCTCGACCTGTTGTGAGCATATATATACATATATATATATATATATAAGCAATCTTTCACATGCATGCACAGATCTTTTCTTGTCCCTGTGTTGAGTACTTCAATAATGAGAACTTTGCATTTTAATACAAGATTCTCTTCTATACAACTTTGTGAGTATAATTTAATGATCAATACAGTTTTACTGGGGGGAATTGGATAATTATACTATATGTTTATAACAGAATGTTTTTGAAAGGATATGGACTGTTTTTTTACATAATTAATTAACTGTTAATGGGGGGAAAACATAGATATCTTGACTTAATTTGTGACAGCCATTGATGCATTCGAAAAATTCTACAAAAAGAAAAGGAAAAAGGGTTCTCAACAAATCATTTTTTGAACAATGGAATTCAAGGAAAAGTTAAGTGTTAAAAAAAAGAAATTCATGCTGTTATATTTTGTTTGATTCTTATCCCTTTCTTTTAACGAATAGATCAAATCACGAAGTTTGTTTTTTTTAATATCCAAACAGATTGAAATATGTAGTATCATAATAACTAAATAAATTGAATATATTTTTTTAATTCTATACAAAACTCCATAAGTCAAGTGGAATTTATCGCTTCCGTTACATTTGGATCTATCTCTTACAAAATTTAATTTTATTAAGTATAAAATTAATCATCATTTTTCCCCTATTCACATGTATCTCATATCTTCCATTTGCATGGAGTTGGGTAAAATTTCATTCGATTTAGTAAATAGAATTTAAATTCCAGCATTATGCAACGAATCATACTAGTTAATCGATGTAGAATGAGAAATGAATGGCATTTTTGTATAAATGAAAAGTTCAAAATGCTCGAAGATGGAAACGCTGGAATGTCTATAATACTTTGGTTGAATTAGATCCAATTTGAAGGTTTTTGTACGTTCAATATTGATCAAGGTTTAAATATTTTAAAACAAAAATTAGTTAATAATATCGATTGAATGGACACTTCACCTTTTTACACGTTAATGTAGCTAAAATGAAATTAATGGAAAGGTGGAAAAATGTTGATTTTTGTTATGTTTTTATAGTTTGGTTTTTGAAAAAAAAAAAAAGTTAATCCAACCAGGGGTGTACAGGGGTGCGTCAAGAATTTTTTCTAGGTTGGGCTAGAGTAAATTTTTTCTTCATTCGAAAGGGAAAAGAAATCTTAAAGTAAAGCTGTTAAATCAAATCATAACATTAAATTAACAATTTTTTTGGGATTAAGAAACACATTATGAATTAACTTTAAAGTTATGACTATGGTACTCTATGGGTATCATTCCCTACTATATGGCATTGTTAGATGGTTTTAATTTATTGATTTTTAATAACTTTTAGTTATTTGACGATGTTCAAATTGTGAGATACGATACTCCTCAGAAACGTAGACGGACCCCAACTTTAAATAACTAAAAACCAAATGAGTGGCAAATATCTTGCAATCACAAGTTTACTTGACATAAAAAAAAAAGATTTCTAAAATAAAATAGAGTGGAGAAGAGAATTTGAGAAAAATAACAGTGGCCAGTTTCTAACAGAAACTGAATGACAAACTTTGTAAATAATATCGTGACAAAATATAGCAGTGATGGATAGTTTTGGAAATAATATATGATAATTTTGTGAACAAATAAGTTTGACCCGTTGCTCAAATAAGTTTCTGACGGATACTCAAGTGTATTAGACATTTGCTGATAATAGCAGCCAATTGAAAAGAGTTAGAAAGAAAGGGATTGGAAGAAACAAGACAAACAAACTCAACCCGTGTGAAGTTTCCCCTAACCAAATACGTAGTCAAAGGAGAAGCCCATAAACACACCATGTGAAAGCCAGCTATTTTTAGTATTTAAAGTAAAAAAAAAAAAAAATGTAACAACAATCACAATAATTAATCATCTATGATGGTTAAGATATGGGGCCAAATCCCATTATTTCAGTATTCATGCACTGACAACAAAGTTGTTCGCAAAGGCTTTTAAGATCTTGTAGTTGATCGATCGATTCCTTCCATTATAAAATACCAAGTTACCAACTCTTTTCGCCTTTGTTTTGGCATTTGTTGATGTGCATGTTTGATACAAATTCTGATCAATATCTGCATAATAGCATCATACATAATGCCTGCAATTGTATATAAAAACATGCTATACGTTGCAGTTCTTCTTATGTACCTTAATTCAGAGCTTGGATATGCCTTTTTTTTTTTTATGAACTTAAAAAGACTTGATGGGTCTAAATCAAAATGATTAATGAATGTTCTTTAAACGTAGTCAAGTCGCTATCACCCCCTTTATTTGAAGTCAGTTTCCTTTTCAGGTTCGTTTTAAATTCATGAGATCTAACTTATTTACCTAACTTACGATCCTGTAGCTACCAGTGGTCCTCACCAAATGGACTTTTCATTCAAGGCAAAGCCCGAAAGTAAATTTCTCAACATTAATTAAGTTGTCTCCCCAACAACTGGTTTCAAATTCTATTCATCACGTATCAGTGTATCCAGTGGAGGGATATGAAAGCAATTTGGACCCACTCTCTTTCAGATTCCGGGAGATGATTTTGTATTTAAGTTTCTATTTGCTTATGAACTTGTATTATCTCATCTATCAATGTTAAGGATCTTTCTTAACGTGTGCTTTAAAGATACCCATTCGTATAATCTTCATGAAAGAACTAGACACAAGTCACACAGAAGACAAAGCTCTTACCAAGCGAGGATAAAATGTGCTCCTCCCATGGGCCCTTACTCAGTGCTCACACAATTTTTAATGGAGCCCACAAACGACCCCACAAATTTGTTTAACAAGTTTTAAATTCCTGACCCCAAATAGACAACTCCTCTGTCCTGAAATAAGAGTATTTTACAAGGATTCTGCATGTTCCCTACCCATGTTCACATGGTTTCTGAACCTACCCATCCCAGATAAAAAATGAAAAGGTACCATTGAATTACCTTAGAACCCTTGATGATGATATCAGAATGTAACTGACCTGCAAGGATAAAAAGGGTAGTTAAAATTTTACATCAAACGCAAGGAATCTACGTAATTTATCCTCAAGGAGAGTGGCAGGTGGCTTAACTGGGGAGCTTCCTCTTTGTTGCTCTTCTCTCATCATGCTGGCCTTATTTAATAAAACACAACAAAAAATGTACCAAATCACACTCTGAAAATGGAATAATGTAACTGTAACGAATGGAATAATGTAACTGTAACATCAGGCTGTCAAAGAAGAGCAATTAATTTCTTATCTAATAAGTAAGACAATTATAGTATTGAAAGTTATACAATATTTTATACTTATCAGTTGTTACCATCGGCTCTCTATATTTTTCTGCTATGTGATATAGAAATGGCTGCTTAGAAAGGATTTTGACAAGAATGGGGAAGACCGGCAAATGGTTAAAGAGTTTCTTGAGTGGGAAGAAAGTCAAAGAGAAGGAAAAATGTACAAGTGATCAGAATGCTTCAAATGTCACAGAGCATCCATCAACCCCCACTTTGATCCTACCGACAACTCCTAAGGAAAAAAAGAGATGGAGTTTCCGAAGATCTTCAGCTACAGCAGCTGCTCCCAGGGACATGAATTCTACAGAGCCAGTTCTCACAACACAGCAGGCTACAGAGGTTGCTGTTGTAGATACTGAGGAAGAGCAGAGGAAACATGCCCTGGCAGTGGCAGCAGCTACAGCTGCAGCCGCTGATGCAGCTGTGGCAGCTGCACAGGCTGCAGCTGCCGTGATCCGGCTAACTGCTTCTGCCAGTGGGAGAGCCAGCGTGATTGAAGACGCTTCTGCCATCAAAATTCAATCCGTCTTCCGTGCTTATCTGGTCTGTAACACTTAAATGCCCTTGTGTCAGTGTTCAAGATCCAAATATTACCATGCTGAAAATGTAAATAGTATATCATTGGTGTTTTTACAGGCAAGAAAAGCATTGTGTGCATTGAAAGGTTTAGTAAAGTTGCAGGCGCTGGTAAGGGGTCACCTTGTGAGAAAACAGGCCACGGCAACCCTGCGGTGTATGCAGGCATTGGTGACAGCACAGGCTAGAGCTCGAGCTCAAAGGCTCCGTGTGACAGATGAAACAAAGCCACCGGTTAATCCAAGGCAATCAATTCACAGAAAATCAACACAGGAAAATCGGTTCAGGCATGGACATTCTGTAAGTTTTTTCCTCATGCCAAATTTTAAAAAAATGGAATGTCAGGAATTTTATTAATTTGACTCAACGGTAGTATTTAGTGCTAACTCCATAAATTAGAAATAAAAAAATGCTCCACTGTTTCCTTTACTGGCAGGAAAAGCATTTCTTTCTCTTTGTGCAATTGTGCTTGAATATTTATTAACAAGTAACAAAATTGCGAAATGCTGAGGAGTTTAATTTGCCTAATAAAATATTCTAGGATGCTTACACCAGGCTGCAATCTGCCTTTTTACTTATAGGAGATTGATAGGGGCATGGAAGAGAACATAAAGATTGTAGAGATGGATCATGGTGAGTCAAAGGGAAGTACAAAGAGCAGAAACAGCTACGCAAGCCATCCATTAAGCGAAAGAGCAGAACACAGGTTCTCCGCATATTATTCTTCAAATCATGTGTACTCAAATCAAGATAATTATGAGGTCTCTCCAGCTCCTTCAGCTCTGACTGACATGAGCCCCAGAGCCTGCAGTCGTCATTTTGAGGACTATTCCTACAGCACAGTACAGAGTAGTCCGCAGTACTACTCTGCAGTGTCGAAACCAGACACATCAAGAGTTCCATTCGCTTTCCCTAGGCCAGACTATGCAGAATCTTTGTCTTATGACTACCCATTGTTTCCAAATTACATGGCTAATACAGAGTCTTCAAGAGCCAAAGTCCGCTCACAAAGTGCTCCCAAGTCAAGGCCTGCAGATACATTTGAGAGGCAACCAAGCCGGCGCAGGGCTTCCATGGAGGGAAGAAACATCCCAAGGGCTGTGCGGATGCAGAGATCATCTTCACATTTGGGTGCTGCAGCTCAAAATATTCAGTATCCCTGGTCACTTAAGCTTGATCGATCAATAGTCTCACTTAAAGACAGTGAGTGTGGATCCACAAGCACAGTGCTCACAAATACCAACTACTGCAGATCACTTGTTGCATATGATGTAAGTATAAACAACCTAACATCACAGTAGTAATCACTTAACATCTAAGAACTAATATCTGGTTTTTGTGACTGCAGCACCATGGAAATAGGATCTAAAAACACATCTCATCATCACTGCTATGGCAGGTTGTGTGCCTGACTATATAAATATGAAACATTAAACAAATAAAGGAAGATCCAATCTAGAAAGTGAAGTGTTCTGTAGAGAAACTGTTGCAGTTTCCTGACAATTTTTCGTTGCTGATTACCCTGTCATTGCAAATGAAGCACTGAACTGAAGAAACCCCCTCTGTAGATTCCTATTTTTTGTTTTTTTTTTGTTTTCCATGTCTCTGCATGATTTGGCTTAATGTGTTCCTTAGGCAAAACTTAAGGCAAATGACCTGCAAGTAATATCGGTACCAATGTAGAAACACAACTGGTTGTTATGTCTATAGAAATTTATTGTGTAATTTTTAAATCTTTGCATTCAATCTACAATTACTGCCATTGCTATTTAAACTTTTTGTTAATACTGCAATGATCATACAAGTAACAAAGGAGCAACCAGAGTTGCTAAATCCCCATAATGTCGATAAATTATCAGCTCCTTCCGCATTGTACAGAAATTTTAAGAGAAAAGAAAAAATGTACCACATAATTGATAGTGACAAAACAAAGTCTTTGCTGCTTACGCTCTCTTGTTTTGCAATTTAGGAATCAAAACCAACCAGCTCCTTCTGTAGATTCTTTTCTTCAATTTCCCTTTTCGTTTGTCAAAGCATATCTAAAGTAACTGATAACTGAAAAAGACGCCCATTTATTCAAAGTGAATGATTCCAAGCTTTCAATGTGCTTTACTTTTAATTCATGCCCATGAGACCATCCCTTTCGGAAAAATAAAATAAAAATTCTTGCCCATCAAAGTTCTTACCCAATATCGCTGCTCGATGAATTTCTCACATTAAAATACAGACTTCAGCCTCTGATTTTTCATATATATTTTGTAACATCAGTCGGTAACTAAAATTATTTATTTAAACAAACCTTCCGAAGGAGACCTCGTAGTATCAAAGTGACTCTTTGCATAAAATCAAACACGTTCCAGGTTCTGATCCTTGAAAATGATCATGAAAGGACGAAATTCTATCATTATAAAAAAATGCTTAAGGTCCGGCGTCATAAAAAACAGAAACTGTTGCAGGGTGTTGTGTGTTGTGAGCAGTGTATTTTTCGGAGCTCATAAGTTGAACTATATATGTTTGTTTTCGACGTATAATATACTGTTTCAAAATTTGCAACGAGACAAACAAAACTTAGAACGTGGAAGCCATTATGCCCTATGGTCGAACCATAAATTTCGTTTTTTTCTTAGTTGTTTCCTAATTTTATGATTTTCCTTATTTTCCTGATTCTTTTAAGATTTTTATATTTTTTTACTAAAACTCGAATTTAAGTGTCATTTGTTCTCATTTTTTATTTTAATTAGAAGAATTTAATTATCATATTAGATTTCAAATTTGCCTATTTTGATAAACTCACATTACTTAGGCTTATTATAAAAGGGTTTAAAACCCTAATTTTATTCATTCAAATTTTACAATAAAACTTATTATTATTCAGAAACCTTTGTCTACATTTTCGTTTCATCAAAAACACTATCTTTATTGTATTAAAGAATAAAACAGATTGCATTAGAGTCATAGCATGTGTGTTTTCTTCTCTTTTGATTTAATCTTCATTTTAACAAAATAACAACCAATCACATGATATGCAAATATTAATTTTTACATATAGAGAGAGAAAGAGCAACTTTGCCCACCTTGTAGTGGCAGCTCAACATGTGACTATTTTTAAATGCTGGAATGGTACTGAAACTGTAGATTAATCAATAATACTACATAATAATGTCGCATACTGTAACCCGAGCAAGGTCCCTACTAGATCATTAATACTATCCGGTACATAAACGTAAAATTTCCTTTTAGATTTCGGGTAGGTTTTTACCTAAGTTTGCCATGTGTTAATGCTTCCTCGAACCATTATTCTGCTTGAACAGAAGGATGGGTTCTCACAAACATAAATGGAAAGGAAACTGACCTTGCTGTAACCTAAACTAACCTGTTGCAGTCGGGTTGTGGACATAAATAATCAACTACATGGAAAAAGCAATTTTGATTGTTTTGGTAAATTATGCCGAAAGTGCTGTTGAAACTTTAAAAGCTGAGCGCATATGGTATATATTATTGATACTTTTAATGGTATCCGGTACAGATACAAGTTTGGGCTCATTTTGTAGACGACCAGAGTCTCGTTCGTTTCGTCTTTCACAGTGAGGCCTAGCTCGTTGGAACTATTAGAGTGGTGCCGTTAACACTCCCTCTTCAAGCTTTATATAACTCATTTATTAGAGGATAAAATAAATGTAAGGGAACTGGACAGTGAGTCCCCTAATAATATCTGAAAAAAAAAATATAAAATCTCTTAACGTTTTAAAAAAAATATATAATTCCAATTTTTATCATTAAATTTTATTTATTTTAATAATAAATTTATTTTTAATTTACAATTATTATTATATCCTTATAATAAATAATTCAATATATTAACTTAAGACATGTTATTGATAACGTGTATAATGAAATCAACAACTTTTTATTTAAAACTTAAAATTGAGTTGTAATTACTTTTTGCCTAGATTATTCACTCTAAATTATGAATATACCCTTCCCAATGATGGGATGATAAAAAAATAAATTAATAATAGGTAAAATTAAAATCAAATTTATCATTTGGAAGAGTATGTTCATAATTTAGAGTGAATAATTTGGAAAAAAAGTAATTACATATTAATTTTAAGTTTTAAATATAAAAAATTGTTAATTTCATTACTCATGATATGTCTTAAGTCAATATATTGATTTATTTATTATAGGAACATAATAGTAATTATAAATTAAAAATAAATTTACTATTAAAACAAATGGAATTTAATAATAAAAATAGGGGTTATATGTCTTTTTTGAAACGTTAAGGAATTTTATGTCCCTTTTCCCAAACGTTAAGGGGTTCAATGTCCTTTTCCTAAATCTAATTAAATCAATTTTCTGCATAAACTTAAACAATCATTGTATTTTCATATCATTTTCTCGCAATCAGTTTTTTTTAATTATATATTATCTCTTTGAGTATGCTTTTAACTCTAATTAATTCAAATATTTATGACTTAACCATTTAACACTTTTTACAAGAAAATTGTAATTAGATTTGAGTGGAAGATACTGAAAAATTAGAAAAGGATATTTTTAAAATTAAAGTAAGTTTCGACAGAAAAGGAATTTTCAAAAGATATTACAGGGTGCTAATAATAGCTCCAATCAATTTCTTAAAGATATCAAAGCCTTCTACCTAATAATAGTATAAATTTGTCTATAGGATGCATGTCTTATTTTGCAAGCTGACAACCATGCATAGACTAAAAATGGAAGAGAAATCTATCCGCATTTGCAAGTTTGCAACTGGTGAAAGAATTGAACCGTTTTCCAAAAAGTTGAGGAAAACCCACATTCTTGATTTACTTAATTAACTTCTTAGATAGGAGCTTCATCAGTGCCTCTTATACTTATAGTTGTGAGACTGGTTTCAAATATTTTCTACGAAATTGTGTTAGATATGTTTTAAAATTTATGTGATTTTGCGTGCTCTAAAAGTGGCCCATCTAGTAGAGTGAATAATTGTTATTAGCTTAATTTATTATTTATGTTTTAGTTAGTTTTAACTTCTTATTTTTATTCAAATTTTAAAAATTAAAGAGCCATTTAAAGAGAAGCTATAATAATTTCCACTACTCTTAAGGTCTCTCTACACGTTGCGGGTCCATCTCTTTTCCTAGATGTTTATATTCTTCTTGATGGTAGAAGAAAAAAATAATTTTTAAAATATTGAAATTAAGAGTTTTTGGTCTAACAACTTAAGCATGCGTATTCTATCTACTCACTTTAATGGTAATGTTGGATAAATTGAAAAAATTATAATGAAATAACAAAATGCAATTTGGAACCTAGCTAGGAGAATCTGATAGGCATAGCTGGAGTTAAATTCCTTTGCTTCCACTATGATTTTATAAAATCAAAGAGTTTACAAATTATAGATCCTTTTTAATTTCAATTTCAATTTTGTGTTAGAATTTGAAGGTTTTGATTTTTTTTCTTCCTTTTGATTTGTTCTCTCACTTGGAGAATATCAGTAACAGTTTTTTTTTCCATTAATAATAAATTCATTATATATCATCATTCGTCTTTATTGGCATTTTTCGAGCTATGTTCGAGAGTTTACTTTTGTCATTAATGTGTAAATTTAGACTTTCAATTTATCCAAACTAAGAGGATGTTTGTTTTTTTAAGTTAATGATTTAAAATGACTTAACTTAATAAACTAATTAGATGTGAGACTTTTCAAATAATTTTGACTTAATAAATAAGCCAATTTTAAAAACTTTTTTCAGAATGAAAAAATCTGAAATCAGCCAACTAATTTCTAATGTAAAAAATATTCTTACTTTATTATTTTATTTTTCATACCTATCCCAAAACCACCCATACATGTTTATCCACTAATAATCTCATCTTTATTTTTTTTTTCAGCTATCATGGAATCCCTTCTCACTTTGCTTCTCTTATCAAGTTCTTGAATCTCCCACTATTGATAATCAAAGGTATCATTCTTGAGCTTTTTTATGTAATTATAAAATCTATTTTTATTGAGAAAGAAATTTATATATTATAAATCTAAAATCATTTGAATGTGGTTTTGCTTATATATGATAAAATATTATGGTACTTATGTTCTTTGTTTGAGATATATATTATTTATTTAGCATTCAAATTAATTTAATAAAGATACAAATAAAAAAGTACATGTCTTTAGTTTTAAAGTAGAAAAAACAAATAATTTTAATACTTATTTTTAGAGATTCAGACAAAATATTCAAGTTTATTCATATTTCAAACCAATTTAGATCTCTTCAGATTTCAGATAAAAAAACAATCGCCACTTGAGTAACTTACAAATTAATAAAATTAAAAAAAAAGTTTTACTTCAGAATAAATTTATGAGTCTCAACATATATTCCATGGTCTCTTAACAGAAATTAATTAAGCATTTCATAGAATTAATCATTCTTAACCATTTCTTCTTTTATCTAAATTGTACAGTCAACACATTGTTCGTCACTTCCTCCTGCGGCTACTTTTTAAGCTTAGAGCAATGCATGTATCTTATCGATAGTCAAACAAAATTTCCTCATTTAGGGAACTTATCTTCATAGAAACCAAACGTTACTTGCTTATCTTTCCCATTTCTACTTGAGGGCCTGCCATTTCCACTCAATGTGAATGAATAATAATTGCCCTGCATGGTTCTGTGGCCCCAAAGTTATGAACAGAATATCATTATTAATACATGGTAATAGTCGACCACTCTTTTGATTTCAATCAAAGGTTATTCATGGGTCCCGAAAGCAGAAATGCCCACACCAGAAACGTTTGAAAGCGTCTTTTCCAACCTGAGTTCCTTCCATAATCCAATCAAATCAAAAAGAACAAATGGCACTTGAGGCTTTCAAAATCCCCACTTCTTCAATAATTGAAGAGGTCAACTCTTCTATATTTCGATATTCTCCTACTTTTCTTCCATTGATAGAATTCCTTTCACAAGTAATCATTTTCTAGTAGAATACTTCTTTATGAATTTTGTTTTATGCTTAAACAATGATCTACTTTTTTGTAAATAAATTTGAAGTTTATCTTTGTGTTTTTTCGCATGCATACATTCTGTATTTCACTGCTATTTTGTAATCTTTTTACTAATTTTTACAAGATATACATGCCCGAGAATTCTCTCCGTACTCATATTCTAGAGTTTGGATGCCATTTTATATTTCATTTCAACACACCATCATCCATGACCAAATTTTTAATTTTATTATAACTTGCGGAAGTTGTCCGGACAGGACTCGTTTCTAGAAACTATAGTTTGTTCTAGATAATGATGGAAGTTCAAATAGCATTTGTTTCACTTCAGTTTGGATGATATTAGCAATGTCTATATATGCAATTAATTAGCAAAATATACCAAGGGATATCCATTACCAATGGTGAAAAGAATAATGTCGCTAGCTAGCTCTGAGCCTCTGATGTCAAATATATCACAGTCTTGTCTTCCTAAAATTTTGATAAGTTCTTATTACCCTCAAATTTGGATGATTAGTTGAGTTTACAGGGAAACGCAGTTCAAATATGCATGGGTGCTAAATGAGTGCTGCTTTATATATCTTACTTCATTATCTGTCTTCACAAATAAAGCTTTTTTCAGTACACTTAGGGGTAAATTTCTATTCTAAGAGCTATTATGGTATCGTAATTCCTAAAGGACCTACATACATTTAAGCTGGTGAAAATTTCAGGATCCGAGAATATATATGATGACCATCTTTTTAATTTTCAAAAAATGCAGAAAAACAAAAGGACAAAAAGGAAAATAAAAAAAACGCGTATCACTTGTTCACTAATTATATTGGTTGCTGGTGCCTTGATAAATATGATCTCCATAAACAATTGAAATTAACTTATGTATATAGGTGATATCCAATATCCCGCATTTCAAAGTATTCAGCACAGGCTGTGTGGCTTTGCCAGCATTATTACTTGAAATGCTAATAGATTTTGGAATAATGGGCCGGCAGAATCTAATTATAAGTCATGAGAGATATTCAACTCTCTGACTTTGAAAAAAATAATATTGTTCTTGAAAGTTGAGAGCAGTATGCGATTTTAATTATTTGGTCCTTCTGAAAAAAAAAAAAAAAATCAGTTAGTCAGGTTTTAAGGATTAGAGGATTGTAGATGGCCGGCAGTGGACAATAATGCAAGAGAGATTGTTCAAGGACCGGAATATTGCAGCATCATGTCCATGTGAATTTGTCGTCATGATCTCTTTTAATTAGTTTGTTGTAAAGGTCCCTGGTGATCTCTTTCTTATGTCCTCCCTTCAGCAAGAACCAGTTTACCTCACAAGATACTATTTTTGGCCTCTCTTCAATACCTGAAATCCACACACACCCATACATTTCTCTTTTTCAATTGTATCTAGCATGCATCGTATTAGTAATTAATGTAGAAGCTTATCAACTTAACTTATACTTAAAATGTTAGTTCAAGAATTGAAGGTTGTCCAAGTTTATACATATACTTGACTAGTTAGAAACTATTCTCAACCGACCCATATGAGATAATTATTTCCTTAACATAATTTTTTTGTTTTTTAAAAGGAAAAAAGAAATGAAAGGTGGAAGATTCTCCAAATACTCACTAGTAAGAGTGTGAGGCAGGTTCTCATACGTGTATTCTTAATGAAAAATAGAATAAAATATGTGTAATAGAAGAAAAAGCTAATAAAGTTAGGGTTCGAATCATTATATATACATATGAATTCAGGTTCAATTCGCCAGGAGATAGTGGTGCAGGTAGGAGCAGAGCCATAATTGAAATTTGGAAATCTGGAGAGCTAAAAAAGTCGTATTTAGGATAAACTTTAAGGACCATGGCCTGAATGGAATTTCCTCTAAAGTGAACCAATTGTTCAATTTGACCTCTCCATGGATCCTTAGAAAAAGATTCCCATTGATTCATTTTAATCCTCAGAATTTAAGTCCAAAACTTCATAATGTTAACGGGCCCTCGGCGATCATCATTTTTAATGAAATAATCTAATGAGTGCTGCTTTAACAGTGACTCCCATGACTGAATCGGAATCCATTTCCACATGGTCTGTGCCAAGTCCATATGTTGCTGTTGACATGATTGTCTCTTGTATAATTTCATCAGTTTCTATAAATCATGAGTCGTCGAACTTGATTGATTCGGAAGCAGTTTTCTATGTGAACCAGAAAAAAGAAATTAAAAAATGGCGGTCGGTATAATATGAATTATGCAGTGTATGCAATTCAAGGAGAATATTTTCATGAAGTAGCTGAAATAAAAGATAACGAAGGAAGATATTCGTATCCATGCAAATTATTTAAGTCATAAAGCCTCTTACATATGTGCAGGATTTAGTGGTCTTTTGTGCTTTGGCCATGTGCACATCTGCTTAATTGAAAAGGATCTTCAGGATTCTAATTATGTTTATATATAGTTCGGATATGTAGTTTGTATTACAATTAATAAGACATTTTATGAGTTATTCATTGACGTGGCAATCAATGATTGACGACACATTAGTTGAAATACAAACTATGTATTCCAATTTTTAAGTATTGCAGTATATATATATATGAGCATTATTAGTTTTAATTTTAGCGGTGCTTTTAGAGAAAGTGGTAGAAGATAAGAAGACGACAATGGAATTAAACGAAGGCTGCATCTGGGGAGGTCTTTAACTTGTTTCTTCTCTTAGGATCTCAAGAATGGAATTGCTTGATCATTATCTTGAGCAATAGTTTCAAAAATAAAAAATTCAGTGACAGAGAAAGAAGCACTCCTTTAATCACTTTCCATCTATCTTACTTTAGTTAATCAGTCTAATTTCAATAATGAAATGAAAATCTTATCAACAGTATACCAATGTAACATTTCAACTAGTGTTGTTTAGTGTAGTCAATTTCATGAATCTTCAATCGAAAAAAAAAAAAATCATGAACTGTATCATCCATGGCGTCATCATCTTATCAACTATTAAGCCAGCATTTTTCACATGGATGAAGTAACATTTTCTTGAAGAGCAGAAGATATTTTAAGTAGTTTCCTTAATCAAGCATAATGAATAAGTAACTATACATATAATCTTTCAGGGTGGGGGCTATTTATGCACTAATGAAGAGGTCGAGTACATACAAATTCGTTGTAATTGGGTGATGACTTGTTCCTTTTAACTGTTAAACATATAAAATTGTTGTTTTAATTTCTCTTTTTAATGAGGACTCACTGCTAATGTTGCTAAAGGTGCAGCTGGGCTAGTAATTAAATTTCTCTTAAAAAATTGTTATCAGCACTAAATGCATTTAAACTGCTGATTGTGAAATCATAACAAATAATTGAGTCTCAAATATTATTTTTTTATTCTAGAAGGAACACAAAACGGTAAGTGGCATATTTCTACCATAATGATTATGGAAGGAAATGAGAGATAGATGAAAAAAAGAAAAATCATGAAATTTCTCTCCCTCCTTTTTTGAAAGTCACAAATAAAATCATCCAACTTTAGCACTAAATTATAAAACTCTTCCCATCATCACACCACTAGCAATGCCCACATGAAACACATTACATAACATAGAACTTTAAGCTTGCTACCTGGAAACACGGGGAGATGTTCAAATAATTAGACGAAAACAAAGCTAAATTAAACTCGGCTCAATTATATAATTCTATCAAGCTTTCAATGAGTTCATTACCAAATCTTTAGATATCCAAGTTGCAACTACATTAATTATAAGCAAATAACGAACCGCATGCCAGCTATATTAGTGAAATATTTAGAGCGGGAAGTTAAAAAAGGTAATTTCTCAATTAAAAAAATCAAAAGTAAATAGTTAATGAATCCTAAAAGTCTCTCCACCAAAAATCTTTTCTTATTTTCATGAATTTAAAATGAACATAATGATCTTATCGATTGCTATATATCTCGTGTGAGCCAATCAAAATTTCTCCTCTGTTATTATTCTCATTACTTTTTCCCGGCAAATGGGCAATCTTGCATTCAGTAGACATGAATCAATTTATGAAATATCGAAATAGCAAGTGTTGTTTGGTGTAAATCCAATAATAAATATAAATTAATGTACCATAGGCATAACTCAAGAGGCGTACTAATAATTTAAAAGCTAATGAAGTAGCAAACAGCTAGTTTCCCCACTTGAGTGCGCAGTTGCGTCCATATGTTATCCTCAATAATTCCGAGTAAAATCCATTAGTCAAGTTATAAAAAGTGCTAATTATTAATTAACAAAATCAGCAAATCTTCCCGAAATCCCCCATCTGCAGCGAGCTGCGCTATGCAATCAGTGAACTACCACGTGTGGCCCTCGAAGCATCCATCCAATCAAAACAAAAGCCGTAAGATTCAGCGAATTCGCCTTCCCACAATCTAATGTTAAGAGTTGGGGAAACAAGTTACAAGTTGTTCGAATGGTTGGACGTCAGAAGAGGTTGACAGAATGACGTGTTGTTGTCAGTCTATGCTGAAGAATAAAGGAAAAATGACAGCCGGACTTTCAAATTTGCCCTAGTGAATGGCTGGACCTAAACCATTTTAGAAATGGACGTTCAAACTGTTTAGTTAGTGAATTATGTTTATTTGAAGAAGATTAAGATAGTATAATACATTAATTCTTATGGACACTACAAGATATTAATTCCTTTATTTTTATTTAAATGGACGAAATTCACTCCCATAATGGTTTGAATGTCAATTCCAAGACTGTAGAGTCAAAGGCAAATGCAGTGTAGGGCCTAGCAGAGGCTCAAGCCCCCACTAAAAAAAAAATTACCCCTTTTTGTTTAAAAGAAAAATTAATAAATTTTTAAATAATCTATGTCAAATTATCAAATAGCCTCATTCCTCTAGTTTCTACAACTACAGTAGAGAGAATATTTTCAGTAATAAAATTTGTGAATAATGAACTTCGAAATCGGATGAGAGATGAATGGATGAATGATAATTTGATTGTTTATATAGAAAAAGATGTATTTAATAGTGTTAATAATGAGTTTATTGCACAACGTTTTCAGAATATGAAATTGCATAGAGAACAATTGTAAATGTATTATAAAATTTTTTATATATTCAAGTTTTAATTTTTATATTTTAATATTATTTAATTTAGACCCCGTAAATTATTTTTCTAGATCCGCCACTACATAAAATCCCAATCTTCTCCGAAAATAAATTATAGATAATATGCTATCTATTGATAAATTACTTTCAGTCTCTAAATGACTTTTCCTCTTTATTTTTCACTTCATTAAAGTGGGTCATTTGCAAGTTGCAACACTTGGATCCGTATCTCCCGCATAGTTCTCATACACTCTCACTCGTCACCTTATATATAGAGCCAACCGCCCTTACCTTGGTCTCATCCAATAGCCAACCATTCAACTAAGCACATTAAAAGCACTTCTATACCTCCAAATTCTGCCTGTCTTTCTTGCTTAATCATCTCCTTCATCAGCCTGAAAATCACATCTCACCGAACTTGGTCAAGTAGCAACCTTAAACCTTAGAAAACCGACATACACAAACACTATATATTTACATATATATATATATCAAAATTAAAGAGCAGCATTATAGACATAATTTGATTCTCTGCAGCTACTCAAATCTATTCTAAAAGTCACAAATGGGTAACGCTGATTATGAATGCCCGCACCGAGTTTCAATTCCTCCATCCAAACCCTTTTTCAAGTCACTAAAATCCGGCCTAAAGGAGACCCTTTTCCCCGATGACCCCTTTAGGCAATTCAAGAACCAATCGGCTTCTCGGAAGCTTTTGTTAGGCTTGCAGTATTTTGTGCCCATCCTTGAATGGGCTCCTCGCTACACTTTCGAATTCTTCAAGTCTGATCTTCTAGCAGGCATCACTATTGCCAGTCTTGCAGTTCCTCAAGGGATTAGTTATGCAAACTTGGCCAACTTGCCACCAATACTTGGATTGTGTAAGTGCAAGCTAGCTAGCTACAATGCCATGAGCTCATATATACAAGAATGGTATTAATAATTATGCTGCTTTTTATTTTAACTATTGGGAAATATATGTATGCGTGCAGATTCAAGCTTTGTTCCACCATTGGTGTATGCCATGATGGGCAGCTCAAAAGATTTGGCAGTAGGCACAGTAGCTGTTGGATCACTTCTTATATCTTCCATGTTAGGGAAAGAAGTTAATCCTAATGAGAACCCTAAGCTATATGTTCAGTTAGCTCTAACAGCTACTTTCTTTGCTGGAGTTTTCCAAGCTTCCCTTGGCTTCTTACGGTCAGTTTCTCTAAAAACATTTTGTTAATTTTTTATTTAAGTCTAAAAACAATTTAAATATTACATCAGTAACTTGTCCTGTTGCATGAAGATAAAAAAACTTGATAAATGGATAAAATCAAAAAGATAGATTAGCTGAAGCTAGAGTCACTCTCTGTGCATGCACCTCAAACACAATTTCTAATTTTAGAGTACCACATATTAGTCAAGCGGTAAAACTGGTTTTTCTCCCACACGTGATCAGGTCCCCGGTGAATTCTTTTTTTTTTTTTTCAAACAAATTATTGGAAGGGAAAATAGGTCTGATTTAGACTCAAAGAAATAGACTACCGCCATAATTGAACTTTTAATTAAGAAAATTGACTGAAATTTTGGATTTCAAATACTAGTAGATGCTAATATAATTTTTTTTATCTAATATTTTTTATTTAGTGCATGTTGCTAAAGGATCTTGGCTATTTAATTACAGGCTTGGCTTTGTAGTGGATTTTCTATCACATGCAACCATAGTGGGTTTCATGGGCGGAGCAGCTACTGTTGTTTGTCTTCAGCAACTGAAAGGGATTCTTGGGCTGGTTCGTTTCACTCATGCAACTGATCTTCAATCAGTTATGCGCTCCGTTTTTAGCCAAACAAACCAGGTTTGCTTCTTCACATACACTATGTATTTTAGCTCGTCTTAATCGACATTAATTATATATTCTTAAAAAAGGTTATGATCCTTTTTCAATTTAATTAATATTTATGGTGGTGGTGGTGGTGCTTGCAGTGGAGATGGGAAAGTGGAGTGCTAGGCTGTTGCTTCCTTTTGTTCCTCCTCCTTACTAGATACTTCGTAAGTAGATCCAACACGTAACTTTTCATCTTAATAGTTACTTTCAAGCTAACCTAAAATTATTAATTTTTTCGAAGATCAGTTCAAAAGAGAGATCATTATTTACTTGGTAAACTTTCTTGTCATTTACCCACTAGTTGCTTTCTTAGTAAATGAAAATTTCATGTTAACCCTATGCTATGACAATAAATAATCATGTTAATTATTAATTACATCTGATATGGGTTTCCCTTAGCCTCAAGGCTATTATTAGATTCATTACAAAATAAACAAAGGAAAATATTAGGGCTTTGATTTGGACAATCAATATTCAGAAATCAGAATACCTAATTTATTAAAAAAAAGGGCACACATATTATAAGTTTGTCTATTTATAAGACAATTTTCTATATATCCAAGGCATGTACGTGCAACCAGTCAATAGAATCATGATACGTTAAAGAAAAAAACAAATGTAGACATTTTATTTGTTTCTTGAAAGCATTGTACATAGAAATTTCTCAGAAATTTCTCAAGATTTACAATGTTAACATTACATGCATGCATGCAGAGCAAGAAAAAGGTAACTTTCTTTTGGATAAATGCAATGGCACCTCTCACGTCTGTAATTTTGGGAAGCGTCCTCGTTTACTTCACAGATGCTGAAAGACACGGCGTCCAAGTGGTGAGCTCCCTATACATCTTAAGTTAACCCTAGCACTAAACTAATCTTTGCCGTCCAGTTTAGTAGGCCACCACATTCATGCACTCCATCATGTATAGACCTATCTCTCACAATTAATCATATACGTCCAACAATATGACCTGTGTTGATTGATCGATTTGTTTTTTTATTGCAGATTGGGCACCTGAAAAAAGGTCTGAACCCACCATCTTTGTCCGAGTTGGATTTTGGGTCTCCGTATTTATTGACAGCCGTTAAAACTGGAGTAATAATTGGAGTCATTGCTCTTGCTGTAAGTGATCCCTTGATCCCTCACTATCACATCACATGCTCCCCATTTCTACCTTGGCCTGGCTCCACATTAATTCAAAAGCCTCAGCCTATGTGTCATCAAGTATACTGCCACTTCACAGTGCTGTGTCTGGGCCTCCATTACCGTTGTTTAAATTGCCCCCACCAGAAAGTTTCAAGTACTCTCTGTGTACACATCATATTCTTACCACGTGTATCTATTTAGATTCAAATGGAAAAAGAGAATATACAAGCTCAACAATTTGAGACATACTTTATTAACTGAATTGCAAATTTAATATTACTGGATAGACTATTATAATCACATAATTAATGTCTTCAAATTGCATCTAAAATCATAAGGTAAAGCTCATGATGAATAATAATAGAAGAACTAGACATCAATTAGGGCATTATTAAGGTTTTACTTAAGCTAAAAAGAGTCGGCTTAATGTGGTGCACAGGAAGGAATAGCTGTTGGAAGAAGCTTTGCCATGTTCAAGAACTATCACATAGATGGTAATAAAGAGATGGTTGCTTTTGGCATGATGAATATTGCTGGCTCTTGCACTTCTTGCTACTTAACTGCAGGTATTGGTTTCCCTCTTATAAACATTTATAAGCGGGGGTAAATTTCACTTTTAATAGGCATAATTAAGTTTTAGAGCTATGCCCGGCAATCAGCAGATCGTAGGCCCTGTTATAATTTTATGAATTTAAAAACACTCCAATAAATTTACAATTGTAATAATAACACTGGTTCATAATATGAATTTGGAAAAAGGCAACGAAAACACTATAGAGTGGGCTTTGGATCCAAAAGCTACCAAATCTTTTCAATTAGTCTAGGTTTGACTTTTAGCCCAACTACACAATATCCTTTTGCTTCCCATGAAATTTGAATAAGTAAAATATTTTAAGACTACATTAAATAAAAAGGTCCATGTTCTTGGAGTATTATTCTTTATGCGTTTTATTTCTCATGTATGTATGCATATCATCGTGATTAGTAATAATATACAAATAACAAAGAGCGAATGGAAAAGGATCGAAGCTTCAAGAACCCTAAAAACTTTATCCATTTAAGACCTGTGGTATGAAGACCTGAAGTACTAAAAGTTTTGTGCATATTGACTCTACAATTGCAGGGCCATTCTCGCGTTCTGCAGTGAACTTCAATGCAGGATGCAAGACTGCGGTGTCAAATATAGTAATGGCCACAGCCGTGATGATAACATTGTTATTTTTAACGCCTCTGTTCCATTACACTCCCCTTGTGGTGCTTTCCTCTATAATCATTGCTGCCATGCTTGGCCTAATTGACTATGAAGCCGTCATTCACCTCTGGAAACTCGACAAATTCGACTTTATTGTATGCATGAGTGCTTATGTTGGTGTCGTCTTCGGCAGCGTTGAGATTGGCTTAGTCATTGCTGTAAGTAAATTTAACTTTTAGTGATAACTCCTTGTTTAAAATGCATTAACATCATTGATAATGTCATCTATGTTTGTAAATGCAGGTGACAATTTCATTGCTAAGGGTGCTGCTATCTGTTGCAAGGCCGAGGACATTTGTTTTAGGCAACATTCCCAACTCTGTGACCTACAGAAGCATTGATCAATACCCAGTTGCTAAAAGTGTTCCCGGTGTTTTGATTCTTCATATTGATTCACCAATTTACTTTGCCAATGCTAGCTACTTGAGAGAGAGGTACATAATTAATCACTCAGTGTACTTGTCAAACGAACTAAATTGGGATATAAACAAAACCTAATAAGCTTCTTGGCTACTAATTTCATTATCAGGATCTCGCGGTGGATCTACGAGGAGGAAGAGAAATTGAGAATTTCTGGAGAAACCGGCTTACACTATGTCATTTTAGATATGAGCAGTAAGCAATTATTCTTAATGAACTTAAAGAATGAAGTGAAATACTTCTAAGTTTTATCCTGATTCTCACAATGTGTTAATATTTAAGGTGTTGGAAGCATTGATACCAGTGGAATCAGCATGTTTGAAGAAATCAAGAAACTCGCTGATAGAAGAGGTCTCAAGGTACTTACATTGTTTCAAGATTTAACCTTTCCCAATTTCCTTTTTAATTTTCTTAATTGTCTCTACAGATTGGTTAATATATAAGTTACTATGATACAGCTTCTGCTGGCGAACCCTCGAAGCGAAGTGATCAAGAAGCTAAACAATTCCAAGTTCATTGAAAACATTGGTCAGGAATGGATTTATCTTACAGTGGCGGAGGCTGTATCAGCTTGCAATTTCATGCTACACACTTGCAAATCAAATCCTGAAGTTGAATGTAACTCGCAAGACGATAATGTCTGAATTACAATTGATCAAAGGCTCGAATCTTCGAGCTTAATTGAGCTGAACATATTGATGTACCTACCAGCTAGTATCATTTACGTCACTGAGGAAGCGCCGCAAACTATTCTGATCAATCCAGAAGTGGCAGATAAGGTTATTTCGAGGGTGATTTTGAGCTTAAACTAATTATGTAATTCTATACTGGCAATAAGATCTATGATTGTCAATTGAATTTTGAGAATTGTAGTTTAAACTTGCAGCGGAGTCGTATGAGCTATTAACCATGTTTGGCTCATTTTACTTTCCCTGAAAGTTCTTGTATCAAGTAAATGACTCGGTTCAAAAAGTTATGCTACTTAGAAAAGGAAGACGTGAGCACATGACTAGAAAGTTCAAAGTTATGACTAAATAAAATGCAATTTCCACAATAAACCGAATGTTCCAAATCACTGTAACTGTTGGACGAAGACACGGAATTCACCAACTCAGTGTGGACAAAAGATATTGAATAGGTTATTATTTATTTAGGCTATCATTCTTTAAACCAAACAATATGGCAAAGACTTCACCATCGGAGTGTAAACAAAAGACAAAGAATAGGTTATGATGTAGACTACGTACCATTCGATCAACTTAACAATAAATACATTGGACATTTATGTGGTCGCAAGACCAACCCAGTTACAAAACTGCGTATCCAGACTTCCAGCCTCCATCTTGTGGTAAACACTATTATGAATCTCTCATACTTTACCCTTCTATATAAAGCACGGCCAAAGTTCTACAACAAATGCAGAATAAACAGAACTCTTTCAAACTATAATCTAAAACCAATCCAAAGTTGAAAGCAAATAAGATGAAGTTCTTTCCTCTTCTGCTGCAGCTGCTCTTCGCAGTTCTGATTCTGCCTCAGGTTACTACTGAGGCCAGGTATGTAATTAACTCTACAAGAAACTGTCATCGATATGCAACAGTGACTTACCAGTTAAAGCCTCAAAATAAAACAAATCCTGTTAGGTTCAGCAGAATGGTGATGGGCGTTAAGGGAAGAGGAGGCAATCCAAGGCCAACACCATCGCCTCCAATGGGAAAGGACCCTGGTGAGGTCCATTAACTCCCATGGAACACAAGGACAAGATGCGCCATAAACTGATTGTGCTTGTTGATTTTTTTTCTATCTTGGTTTGGGTGACTGAGGAGCATTTTGTTAAAAAGTACATTTGTTTGCGTTTCTAATGGTGTATTGCAATAACTACAATGTAACAGATAATAAGCTCTTGCAGAAAAGTCGACAAAGACAAAAGGATTTATGTACACCAGGTTCAACAAAATTCTAGATGAAGTTTTGAGCAGTTGGAATAAGATAAATAGTAAACATATAAATTCTAAGTAACTTCAACAAAAACAAAACATCAGACTAGCTGACGGAGCTGCTTAGACTGAAATTTTCAAATCTAATTTTTGACCTGAAATATATCTGCAATGCTGCAAATATTAATACCCAACGTAGGACATAATTAAGGCGTGACTTCAAAGCAAGGACTTGGAAAATATAAATGGTAGGATAAGGAGTTGATTCCGTAGGAAACTAATTTCATATGAATGTTGATGATTCAACAATTGGTATGCAACTTTGACCGACAAAATCCATGGCCCAAATATTCAAATGTGTTCAGTTACCTGTTCACTAATTATCTATAATTTCCGTGTATGTCATGTTTAGACCATCAGTCAAACAAATCTCGAGCCTAGCAAAACAAGAACACAAGAATCTTTCAAGCATTTCCAGCGAACTAATTGTTTCCAGATGAAGCTACTTACATTACTGCTCCGACTGCTCTTCCTAGTTCTTCTCTTGTTTCAAATTACTGGATGCAGGCTGGCTTCACCATACAAAGATAATATTGTACTTTCAAAGATATATGAAGGCTGAAACTGAAATATTATTGCACAATCTTTCAGAAAGTACTTGCAGGTTTACAAGGTCGGAAACCATAGCAGAGCGTAACAGAAGAGAGCAAGACATACCCAGGCTAACACCTCCATCGCCCTCTGAAAAGCAACCTTAGGATTAACTACACCCCAAACCAGAAACAAGGTATTTTGCGCTTTTAGCATGGTAAATATATGTCAGAAGTACTTCAGATAAGAGTATCTAAACTGTCGTTTAAAGGCAAAACTTTAGTATGCATAATCAGCACTGTATTTGGTAATTTACTCTGTAATTCTGTAATTACGTGCATTCATACTTCTGCCATGTCTGCTAAATATATAAATAGTGAGAGGAAAATTTTTCTTACAGCAGGTACATATACAACTATCCACTAAAATCATGCTGTACCACAAATTCCAGTTGTAAGGAGTACCATGCCAACAGTCCAAACCTCACTCAGGTTCTTAAGTATAAACATTAAAAATTTAACATGAATGCTTGTGGCAAAGCACAGCATAATTTTCACCTACAGAACCTTATGTAATCAATCATTAATGAGATTTGATCGCCAAAATCAGAGATATTATACAGCATCATACTGAAAAGAAAATTATGGAAACAGGTCATGATTTTACATCATGCATAAAACATAGCACAACTGCAGGACTTATCTTCAGCACTCTCTATATAAAAGTATCAAGACAATTGTGGAGTGCAATGCAACCCATTCCACATTAAGTGTTGCAACACCAATAAAAGCAATACACACAGAGTAGCAAATAATTTCAAAAAATTTAAGGGGTCAAAGCCCCTGTAACAGAGTGTACAGGAAGTAATTTTTACAATAAAGAATGTCTGCAAAGAGAAACCACTCAACAAGCACAGAAAAACTCTCGAGAGTCCAAAATTGAGTGCATGGATTATATGGCCAAGATAGCACTTTGCACTAGAGCTATTATACCCAAGTAGTGTTGCATACCAACTTGAGGAAAAAGGAATACACCCAAATGTTTCCATTGTGTTTAATGGCATAACAGCTCCAGCATGCCAACATTGTCTTCTGATTCAAGTGAAAAGAAAATGGCTACTAAGAATTTGGCAGCTTTTCTTTGAATAAGCGTGGGAATACTTCATGGGCACTGATGTCCAAAACTTCAGGGTCCCTGGAAAACGATATGCAATTTATGTGTCACCAGTTTCAATAAAAAATAAAATTGCACAAAAAAGGTTCTATCATTTTGCATGATAAATCAATCATTCAAATTGCAAAGTTTCATTTGATAAACGTCATGTAGGACTAAAGGAAAGGAATAAGCATAATCAGAGTGTTCTGTCCGAAAAAAAAAAAAAAAGCAAGCTGGGAGACCAAAATTTAAACATATATCTTCACCATGACAAAAAGTAAAGTTAATATATTGAATCTTCTGAAGCAACGAACACAATCATAACATAAGTTTCTAATATTGAGCTGAGTGGATCATCTCATTGAGTTTATGACATAAAAGCTCTAGATGAGGGATGAAGTTTTCAAATCATGAACTTTAGCAAAATCACCAACTAACATAAGCCCATCTAATCCAATCACTTGCAGCAGTTAGAGATATAATTGGGGTTTGTCAACAGTCAAAAATTGTAACAGAAATTTGTTGGAAGTAGAATGAAAAATTCAAAAATATTGCAACTACACATTATGTATCTGTTGTAATACCTTTGAGATTTTTTCTTCAATTAATTTCAGCCATCCAGAAATTTTGATTTCATGGTTAATTATGGGAGAATTTTCTTAATGAATAAGATTATCAGTATATCAGAGAGAGAGAGGGAGAGAGCGACCTGCATAGTGTTTTCCCCTTTTCATTGGAACTAGGAATAAACCATAGTTTTCGCAGCAGAGGTGACTCAAATTGAACAAAGAAACCATCCTGCTGGCTATGTCTCCACTTTCGTAATCCTTGACCTCTCCAAACCTGAAAAGACAGCACATTATCAATCAGAACTCTAGGATTTAACATTGTAAGAAAATAAATAAACAGTAGATACATAACTTAAGGTTTGAGGCCAGCCTACTCACAAATGGGTTTGTCAACCTAGCAAAAGAGGGAAAACTGCTAGATTAAAGCTAAGGAACATGAGATATTCATAAAACACAAACTCTTTCAGCCTAAGCAATTAATTAAGTTGATAGGTAAATACCAGACTTTATTCAAGTTGAAAGCATGCAACTCCAAGAAAGGTACTGGCCATAATCAAACATTAGATTTTTCGTGTGGAATCATTATCCAGGATTAGTATATTTATTTTATAGTTACTCAATAGGAACGAAAGAATTGGCACTGGCCAAGAATAATTAAGACTCCAGAATGTCATCCACCCTCACAAGGATGAGTTTGCATTTCCTTTTCGTTCTTTTTCCTTCCTTTTTTTTTTTTTGTTTTGGGGGGGGGGGATGCTTGAACCTGTGTGTATTAAACCGGGCAGAATAACTCAAACACCTACTAATAATGATTATCGTAAGTCTCGCATCCAAATCCAAATAACAGACACCAACTCATTTTGGCAAGCTAAAGAAGTATTATATTCCTCCACATTATATTTTATGTGGCTTAATATGCATTCACGTCAATTAGTATCTATATGGTAGTTATCCAAAGGGAGCATAGCAAGCATGATTGATAGAGAACATAAAGCAATTTCCAATCAAGCAGACGCATACCCAACCTAAAGCTTATATAAAGAAACTATATGTTACCTGAGGGTAAGATATGATACTTTTCGGTGCCACTAGGCAAGCTGCACTAGAGAAAGAATCATCAGCATATTGCCTTAGAAACTGAAAACAACTTCCATGAGTATGGGGTGACTCAAATGCCTGCACAATGCACAGTGACCACTATGAGTCAGATATACAAATTAACCAATTCAACATAGAAAAATGTTGATATACGTTCAAGCTGAGAATAATGGACCAAAGAATATATGCACATATATCTTCAAATTAGAAGCTTGGTACAAACTAATAATTAACTGAAGTAAAAGGAGTCGCATAAAGCTAAAGGTAGGTCCAAAGTCAAACAGCAGAAGGGCATTATAAAGTGCAAACAAATGCTTATAAAAGGTTATTTACCTTATCAACATTGACAATGGGGGCATATTTCTCAGTGTCGGTCTTCTCTTTATCAAGAAGAAAATAAACTCTAGCATCCACCTTAGAAGTTTCATGCCACGACTTCACAGCTGTCTCCATTGTCTCAACAACAAATGAAAAGACGTTCCAACATTCTTCAGCTCCATACTTCTCAGACTGCAAAGAGGGAGACCAACTTCATCATCCTTATTGGAAAATATTGAAAACATTCTCGCATTATACAATTCAGAGAATGAGCAGACCTCATGCTTATGAGAGAAGAGAATATGGAAAAATATAACACCAAGACCCAAAAAAAAATTAAAAATTTTTGATAAATCCCTCGCAAAATGTGTTATACACATGCAGAAAGGAGACAGTCTTTACATATATGCAGATCATGATACAATCTTTCTACTTTAGCTATTATACTAACCATTTCAGATTTGAACTCATCCAAATGCTGCACCATATCGACATTGGATCTCATGTTCTCAACTTCTTGAGCTCGCTTTTTGTCTTTTGCCAACTGGGAAACCCTCTTTATTTTTCTCGATACTTCTGCACTCTGTGGATTGTATTGCAAAGCTGTCTGGAAGGCACTTAGAGCCTACAACATTCGAACAGAAAAGACATAAGCAGCAGAAGGCAAAAACATACGCTATTGCTCAGAAGGCTCAATGGAAAGGAAATTAGAGCAAATTAACAGACATACATCATCATATTGTTCCATGGCCTCCAATATGCATCCTTTCCGAAAATATCCCTACATGTGCATCCGATGGATAATTGTTTCAAAAGAAAACAAGTACGAAGAATATGAACCAAAAGCACCAAAAGAACCAAAAACCTTTTCCCACTGGGGGTTCAATGAGATTGTTGTCTCCGCATCAGCAAGTGCTTTGTTAAGCTTGACTAGATGTAGAAATGCTGCAGCACGGTTGCTGGCCAATAATAAAACATAGAAACGGAGAACATGCGTTAATGCATTATCAAAACAATACACTGATTTCCAGGCATACATATATAACAAATTGAACTAATGGGGAAGCAAATAAATGAAAGCACAAAACAGAAGTTTACTCTATGCCTATAAACGGAGTAAAAGAAGGCATTGAGTATAAATTCAACCTGTGATCAATCTGAAAGAAAGAAAAACTCTTTAATCCTAATCATAAATATCTTATTTATCAATTAGCATAGAATGCAATCCCATCAATTTTCAAACAAGAAGAAGCATTTAAGTAAATGAGACATGAACAAAATAGCCACATAAACAGAAATTTGAGAAGAATTCAAAGACCAACTACAAGTAAATTAAAGAACCCATTTGAATCACTCAAGGGAATTGTTTCAAATACCAAACAAAGATTGCATTTCGATTAATAGAGAGTACCTGAAAAGAGTTGGATTAGAAGGGTCTTGTTTGATTGCCTGAGTGTAAAGAGCAGCAGCTTTAAGGTAGTTCCCAGCTTTGAAAAATTCATTACCTTTATCTTTCAATGACATTTCCTCTGCTTCAGCAGCCATACTTTCAGTTATAAAGCTATGATCTTTCCAACAAAAGAAGAAATTATCACTGTGTTTTGTGGTTTTTCGGTTGCTAGGGTTTATGTTAGACGTTTACAACGTTTTGTTTGTGGTTCTTTTCGAGGTTTGAAGCTTGTGCTAATTTGGGTTCCTGTGAGTCAGGGGGCGGGGCTCAATTGATCTGTTTCGAGACTTCGAGCCAAAGTACTCATGACTGAGTTACTGACTGTTTGAGAAGATAAATTAAAAGTAGCAAAACTCATATGGATCCTAATCTTTTAATTTATTTCAGTCAGGTTGCACATTCTACAAAAATTATCACTCAGCCCTCTTTTTTTTGAAGGAATGTAAAAAATCTTAGATATTCGGTCCGGGTTTACCCGGCCCGCGCCGACTAAAAACAAACTCGTTTCCAACATAACAAACGACAAAAAGGAAAAGAAAACAAAAAAAAAAAAAAATCAAAAGTGAAATCCCTGACTTGGTAAGCAGTAACCCCAAGTAAAACAAACATTGCAAACGCCACACACCAGCCGCCGACTATGCCTCAACAGCCGACAGCGGACAGCCACACCCTCAGTCCTCAGTGAGGACTCCTCACTACCTCACTCGCAGCCATCATCACCGCCGATCTTACATCCAAACTAAGAACGAAGGAGAGATTGAACAAAGAAAGAAGTCTAGTTATAGCCTTGAGAAGCAGTTCCCATCTTCGCCTGCCTGTTCACAATTGTTCCTTTCTCCCGGCCGATCTTCGCAAGCCCAGCGCGCTGCACCACGAGTCGCGAGCCCAGCACCCAGCAGACAGCCAGCTAGTCACGCGAGTCGCGAGCACCAATACGCGTTGAACCTAGCACCAGCAGCAAATGCAGCGCGACGCACGGACGCTAGCAGCAGCGAACCCGCTCTGTCCTTGAACACACCATACCCACGTGATCTTTGAGGTAGAAATCAGCCTCACTTTCTTTCTTTTTTTCATTTCTTGTAGAAAAAAAAAATCTCTATTAATTTTGAATGTATATATACATACGTATTATTTTGATTATAAAGTTACAATATTGGTTAATTTGATTGCATGCATATTAATTTCTGTATTAATTTTGCAATAAATATTAATGTGATTATAATTTATAAAGTTACAATTTGGTTAATTTGATTATATACATATTAATTTATGTATTACTTTTGCGATAATTGATCTTCACACTAAAGTTACAATTTGATTAGGAAGCATCAATGCCGATTTTAAATTGCATTACATGTTTATGCATTTAGATTTTCAACAAATTTGAAATTGTAATATTTATAATTTAACAGAATAAAGAAACTTTGCTAGCAAATTTGTTACGTGCTCTAATTTTGGTGGTATATTGGATTAGTTTGTTTTTTGTATTAGTATTTATAGTTTATTATGTTGTGTTGCTAGTGTTTTCTGGGTTGGATAATCATCTATAATTTAAGTGTGTGTGTGTGTGTTTTTTTTAAATGTTTTTAGCTTTATTAAAAATTATAATAAAAAAATAAAAGCTCAAGCTTGGCCCAGCCCGCTCAAGATTTTGATAGGCTTGGGCTTGAAACAGCCGGCCGGCCCATGCCCGTAGGCCACAAATTGCCAATCCTACTGGCATAACATCTTTGTTCAAACTAGGATTGGCAAAATTTGGGTTCAGATATCACAATGCTCAGACCCGACCCGGATGTAATCTTTAATTAAGTTTCTATACCTAAATTTTTTTTTTTAATATTATATATGTATACTTTTTTAAAAAAATTTTGTAATTTTATAATTTTTAAATTTATTTCAAAGAAATTAGACATGGAAATATAAACTTTAAATGTTTAAAACTTTATATGCGTAATAGATGAGTCGAATAAATATAAAATATTTAAAATACTATATATTTTATAATATTATTTAATAAAATCTGAGTTTTAGACTGAGTCTCCAAATTTATCAAGTGTTGTCTAAGAGTGACTCAACTTCGTACCAGGACCGGATAATCGCCTGGATCTGAACTGGGCGGATATTTTTACCACCTGTAGTTCAAACAAGAGAGAACCACAGGAAAAAATAAAAAGTACTCTTCACTGTCCTTCTATGAGACTATGACACTGATATCGGAAATGGTACAGTTTCAATCCAAATAAACTCTTTTATTTTGTGTTTTGCTTATGTTTCTGTATCAAAACAATCGAATGGGTATCTTTAATTTGCTTAATTTTTGGTCATATTTTTAAGTCCTGCATGATAATAGATATTTGCCGTTGTTAAAAAAAAAAAAAGATATTTGCCGAAATTATTTTTATTCACCAAGTAAATGACATGTAGTGATGTATTGATTTATTTAAATGTGAATGCAATACAATCAACCGTCTTAACGTGAGGACAAGCTAGAGATATGATTGGTTTCATTTTGCATGCTTCATGTTCGACGAAATTCCTCAGCGAATGTTGTCTCCTCCACTAATGACAGTTATTTACATTACTTATTGCCTCAGATGGCTGACTTATATTTTTTGTTCTTTTGGGTTTATTGTAGGGAGGTAAATAAAAGCAGAATCTGGGGGAACACTTGCTTATATATATGTACTAAAGGAGTTTATCATTACAGTTAATCAGACGAAATCATTTTCGTTATGAAGATGTATGTGCTTGCAATCTTATTCAATTGCTCCTTATTTTTTGTTCAAATGAATTGAATTTTCTATGACAGCATAATTGTTCATATTTTTCTTAATTTTATCAGCATGTATTGTGTAGCTAAACAGCTTGAATGTCTTTCAGATTGGAAGCTAATGCCGGGCCACTTACCAATTTTGAAGTGTTTGATTTTCTGCGATCTAAAGGGGCTTCGAAGGGCCCTACGCGAGTTCTTGTTCCAGTAACACCGTCTGAGTTCAAGGTTGAATTTTTTTCTCATTGATCTTCCAAGTCGTCATATTGTTATTGGATTAGAGTATTTTATTTCCAAACTTGTGCTGTAGGTTTATGATTATTTGGTGGAGAGTGCTGCTTGCAATCAAACAAGAAATATAATCAATGAGTTTCTAGAAAAGAGTAAAAAGTTTAAACTTGCAAAAGCCGAGATTCTCAATATCATCAACATCCGGCCATCCTCCTTAGTTGATGTAGACTCGGTAAATTTACTACCTCTCTCTGCTATATACTCTTCATTTTGCATTGCTGTTTTATCAAATTCATAATATTTTCACACTATACCATTTTGTATATTGGAATACATCTAAGCATACCATGCATGTTATTTGATTTATATCTTCTATGCCACACATCAAGTAAGATTTGTGTGCAGCTGTGCATTGTTAATCTGATTTATTTTCATGAGTTGTTTCTGTACTTTAGTACAGCTATACATACACCATTTTTGGGTCGTTTCCTTTTTCCATCAGACAACTTGGTCTGCCCATGTATTATCTTCCTTTCTCTTAACACAGTTTCTGTTTTCTATCTGTTAAATGAAGAAAATTTTAGTCTGGGGTAAGGAATTGTTGACTCTACAACCCGAGTGGAAAGAATGGAATAATTGTTAATGCCAAAGTCATTAAAATTCTAAATTTTTTGTTTCTGGAAATTACTGCAGGCTAAATGATTTCTACAGAAAAATCGCAATGTTGAACACTCTGGAGTAAAATGTTCTATGACCCATACATTGTGTGGTTGGTAGAATCCAACTTCATGACTTGAAAATTTTATAAAAGTTAATGTGCTGTGCTGTTTCTCCAGAAATTGACCATTAGCTAGACAGGGAATGGTTATATTGCCGGACTTTTATTTTCAAGAACAAGAAAATTAGCCATTTAAGTTTCTTTCAGAAACAACAAAAATTTTATTTTATTTGTAATATGTATGTTCAAATAGTATATCTTTCCAGTATTCTTTTTATTCTGAAAGGAATAGTAATTTTCTTTCATAAGATGCATACTTACATGCTATTGTAGTAATTTCAATCTAGAAAAGGTTTATTATCCTGCCGTGTTTGTATATAATGACTTTGGACTACATTTACAAAGACGTTGTTACTTTATAATAAGGATTGCTTGTATCTCTTCGCATTTATATCCTTATTCTTTTTGTCAAATTGGATTACTTTCCAATGCTTTATCTATGTTTGTTTAATATTTCTCAGATTATAGAGCAATGTGACACACGTTTTCAAGAAGAGGAACTCCAAGAGTTAGTTGATTTGGTTGTAGAAGTGTTACCGCCTCTTCCAAACCAACCAAACGCCGCAGCAGAGGTAAATGAAGATGTACAAGGAGCTACAGAAAGAATGGATGGTGAAGGAATTAAAGGCGTTAATGATGCAAAAGCAGATGATGAACCAATGACTGACAGTTGATGAGCTGAATGTGCCATACAGTTTGACTAAAAACTGATCAAATCAAGATTTTTGTGAATATTACCAGAAGTTTTTGGCATGCTAGCATCTAGAACTTGGTAAACTTGTAAGCAGAAGAGTCTTAATTGGATGCTTTTGTTACATGTTGATGATTCTGTGTTGGTTTCCTGATTGCTTTGCATTTGGAGTAAATGAAATGGAGAGTGATTATCTCTTTGGTTTTACACTTTGAGTCTGCCATATACTAAGCTGCTTTTTTCCACAATCCACATAGAAAATGGGGAAAATAGGAAGCCCATCGAGATGAATAGCGCCTGCAGGTCATATCCTATCGCATGATTATAATTACCTTATAACTTGCCCCAATTAGGCAAGTCATATTTATCATTCTCATGAGCATCAATCACAGAATCATGTGAGCAATTCATTCATTTTCTTTCGTCATTTTCTCTTCCAAAAGTCATAAGGATTTGAGTGATGGACAGATTTGACATGTGGGCACTAGCAAAAGCTTTGATAGATGAAAAGAGAGAGAGAGAGAGAGAGAGAGAGAGATATTGCTCTTACAAAGTCTGCATTTTACCACCCCCTACATCATCCAGTCCAACCCCAGCACTGTCAAATCAAATATCACTTCACTACCTAATCTTTCCTTTCCGAACTTTGATAGCCAAAGTTAGTGAAAATGAATGTGGGCGTGGCGAGAGAGAAATCACGAAATGGGCAACCTGACTAAGTCACGCACCGCATGCCCCTTGGGATTTGAATACAGATCGGAGCTACCAAGCCCAACTCTTCACATCTTCTTGTCAACTTGTCTCACCTAATCGAGAAAAATAATTACTCCATTATTTTTTTATAAAAAAAAAAGCAAAAAATATGAAAAAAAAAAATGTCAGGTTTGGGTCTTGTGAAGGGACAGTTGAACAAGAGAGACATAATATGGAAATCGGGGAGTGGCTAGAATTCTCTGAGAATAGTCTACAAATATTGTCCCTTTGATTGACTTAAGGTGGGGCCCAAGACCCAAGAGGGAGATGGGGGCTACTCTATTTAATGCGAGACTGGGGGGGGGGGGGGTGTCTTTTCTTTTCCTACAGTCCTTTTTTCATTTTCAAGTTGCCTTTTCAAATATAAACAACATTTCCACAGGCATGCACATACCAATACTAATTTGTTCAACCAAAATTGCAAAGACAGCAAACACTTGACCCCGCCCTCGTGCGTGGTACTAGACACTGATAATTTGCCTAAAAGTCTATGCTAGTTCGACTGGGTTGCAGTGAAAGAATACAATTATAGTAACACTACCATTAATAAAATATACGTTCTTCATTCTCTCACTTTCTTGGGGTTTTAAGATTTTTGTAATCTTTATGTTTCTGGACACAGCTTTTGAGTACCAATATCTGTTTTCCAAATTGTGAATCAATTGATATTACCATGTGACGGTGGGTACCGCTTAATTTGGATGATAAGCGGTGCAAGAGAACTTGAAAATTAATTCAAATTTTGCCGAAAGCATATGTGCGGAAAATGTGTTCAGTTTCCGGACGAGCAATGTTCATATATAAAAGAAAAAACGAACGTAACAAATTAAATGCGAGAAACGAATCGAGTGATGTTACAATCGGGACCTATCGTCCATATCTCATAAATGTGAACCAATAAGTACGAGATCTATTGTCAAAAGAAAGCTCACATACTTCATTTGATAGAGATTGAACTCAAGTTGGGATGAGCTTCTCATGATCTCATCCCATTCGTGATTATATTTCACAACAATTATGATCAGATAAACCCTAGTACAATATGGATGCATACTTGTTTTTTTTTTTTGGGAATACACATATGGCTGTGTTGATGTAATTGGAAATGGAATCTCAATGATCAAGTAGCTACAATACAATGCAAAGAACATAAGGTCTCGAGCTTCAAAAAGACAATAAATAATGTAGGAGTGGGTGTGGGGTCTTTTAATCTTTTACTATTGTTCCTGTACGTATTCCTTGATTCTGAAAAATTGCACCCCACATAAAAACAAAGCGAAATATATTTCGAATGGAAAATGCTCAGTGAAGAGAATGACGAGAGAAAGACGAGAAAAATTAAGAAAAAAAAAAGTAAAGAGAGAGAGTGATGGATAGAGAGAGGGAGGATAAAATTCTCTAGCATTTCTCTTGTGTTTCTTTACACCTAACACTGTTTATTTTGAATATTTTGATAATAAAAAAAAGATTGGAAAAAAAAATAAAATTACATGAGCTTGGAAACAAATTGTGCCTCGTAAACCAACATTCCACATGCCAACAAAGACTAAAAAAAAAAAAAAACACTGTAAAACAGAGATTCTTTTTTGCCCATACGTGGATCCCACATATATACTATTTATGTGAGAGGAATGTATTTTACATGCATGTAAGATAAGAATTGACATTAAAAAAAAAATTTAAATAAAATACGTACACCGATAGATATAAAGGCGGCATTGATGATATTTAAGGTAGAAATTTAAGTATTATACTTCTCTTCTAAGTTTTTACATGAACGAATAAAAATTAACGACTTGTTTCTAATCAAACATAATATAATAGAGAGAATTTTCATGATGGAAAAAAAAATATTGCCTTCTAATTAAAGATTTTGACAAAGATAGTTAATTAATCCTAATCCCGTACCTCATCCGATCACTTTTCATATCACAAAAAAGTCCACAACAATTTCAACGGAAATGATAAAAATAATATGGGTTCTTTTTTTTTTTCTTAAATGAAACAACTGCATGTGAGATAAAATCACTTAAGACTTTCAAAGTGCAAGTATTTACTAATTAAATATAAATATGCTAATTAATTGTGAGTTTAAAGTTACAATAGCTACATAATTAAACCTAATAACCAACAACTTGATTCCTTAATCCCAACATTATTGTTATATCATCCCATCCATCCATCCATCCATCACATCCGTCCAAAGGCAAAGGAATTTCGTCAAATCAGTAAGGGTGTCTTTGGAAACTAGAAATAAAGAAACTTTCAAGGTACAACTAAGGAGAGGGGGCAAAAAAAAAAAAAAATAATAATAATAATAAAAATAGTCGTTGAGAAATGAATGCCTGCTGTCGTATCTTTCAACATTCAAAGAGAAAAAAGATCACGGAGTAAGAAAATAAAATGTCATAATCAAAAGCTCAACACACTAGAAAACAACAATGTCCCGTATTCCCATTACAAAATAATTCCCCATAAATGCGATTGAAACAAGTGTCCTTTCTTTTTATTTATTTATTTATTTTAATATCCTTTCATGAATCATCATGCAAGCATGTTCATCACACTTGAGAAAATTAATTTTAAGGAGCAATGAATGAATGAATATGCTTGCAGTGGTGGTACACAAATTTAAAACAAAACCCAGAAACATTTAAGAATACAAAGAAAGCTCAGGGTACTCAGGCGAATTTGTGCCCCTCGTGTGCATATACTTCTACTGAAAAAATCATAACATACATAAAATAAGTCATGACCATCAATGAAGAAACTCAAAAACAGCAGTAAAGCCAGTAAAAGAGAAAAAAGGAACTGATGTTCTTGTAAAAGAGGCTCAACTGGTCATCTTAGTTAACTACTTACAAACTTTTACTTCCAATCTGTCCCATAATAACAGACTTGCATCAATGCAAGTGAAAGAGAGAAAAAAATTATAAAAAAAAAATTAATTAACAAGGGAGATAAAAAGATCTCCCTTGATAATCTCTCCCACTTACAAGTGACTTACATTTCCAAAGTTTCCCTGTCCCCCTCACAGGGAAAGCAAAATCATCATCATCATTATAATAATAATAATAACATTAATAATAATCATAATAATAATAATAACAAGTACATTCCTAATTTTTCATTTTTTTTCCCCCACCAAAATACTATGTTTGTTTATAGAGTAATAATATTATTTTTGGTTTTCAAATTGCTTTTTTTTTTTTTATAAATATTTTAACTAGGGCATGAACAGCTTGTTGCCACACTTGCAGCGCCAGGCTTCAGGATAGTACTCTAATGGCATGCTCAAACCCGGCTGAATCGGGACGTGTACCGGCTTACAAGGCGAGCACCTCCCGCACTTGGACCTGCACGTGGGCGGCGACGAACCGGGTCCGCTCATCCGCTTCTGATCCAGAACCCTCGTCTCTTTCTCTTGCGCCCCGCCGGTTCCTGCACAAAAATTCCAAAACATACATTAATTTAATTCACCACACAATAACCAGACGCAGGAACCCCGGTCACACATTCTGAATTAATATTGTTATAATGATTATCATCAAGTGACACGTACGTACCGAGTTGGGTTAGGACGAAGAAGAGGAATGTGAAGGCAGTGAAGGAAGAGAGTAGCCGGCGGTGACGCCACATCGCCTGAAGTGGAAATGGCGCAAGTTAGCAGTATCTAGACTCTTGAATGTGCGTCCTGTGTACTGAGCTCGAAGAGAAACAGTTTTGTAAGTTATAACAAAAGCGGAGGCCAGGACCAGGCGCAGGAGGCAGGAGTGGGGAATTGGTTGAAACTTGAAGAGAGGAGTTTTGTTAAGTGAATTGATTGAGTCTGTGCGTGTGTGTGAATTTTACTGAGCTATTATTGCAAAGTTCTGCGTGTGACGGTGTGAGCGTGTGAGTGTGTCTAAGTCAATTAGTCAAAGAAGAAACATGTTCAAGAGATTTGATGAGAGAGGAGGGGCAGATTTTTTCTTTTTTCTTTTTTGGTTTTTTTTTTTTTGGTTTTAGTGTTTGGCTAATGGGTAGCCGGGGTCCACCGAAAGGGGGCTTGAATAATTGTGATTCGAGTTAAATTCAGTCCTTGGTGCTGCTGTTTTAATTACGATTTTAACAGCCGTGTGAATGCCGATGGCGATGGGAGAGATATACTGTGGTGGCAACGATCGTAATATTGAGGAAGAACCGGGGTGTTGAGGCGTACGGCTACAACAGCGCCCGTGTGGTTGCGTGCGTGTGGGGAGAATGCTAGTGCTGTCACGTACGGGTCGAACATCTGAGTCAAGGTCCTAACCCTAAACCCAGCTAAGCCTAAACCATTATTGAATCCACCTTTTACTATGAGCCTGAAGACGATGTGCCACAGCTATTAAATTTTGACGTGGGACCCAATGGGTCAGAGCATTATAATTTTTTTTTCTCCCTGGGACATGGTTAATTGTTGCGGTAAAAAAGAAATAGGAAGCAAAGCATAGCAGGTTTAGTCTGTCTAGCTCTATGCTCCAGTGTGTGTGTGTGTGTGTGTGTGTGTATATATTACGTAATAAATGAAATGAAATGAAAGATCACTGTCTTTTTCACTGTAGCTGCGGGCCTCACAGCAGTTGGTGGGGTTTGGTGGCATTTAAGGCGAAAGGACTGTGAGCGGAGCAAGGGCTCTGGTTCAGGGCTTTGGAATAGTTAGCCGGCTCATCTGGGTTCGAAATGGCAAACCGCCAAGGTTTTGGTCCCAGATAAAAGCAATGAAGCAAACTTCGAAAAACTGACATTACTATCTCTGGACTCTGAAGAAACTAATCAACAAGGTTTGGGTTCATTCCATGTTTCTTTTATGGGTCTTTTGGACCGTCGAATTGTTTGTCATATTTCTTTTTTTCAAGGTGTGTGCAAAAAAAAAAATTTATAATGAATTGATTCTCTGTTTGATTTTTTTAAAAAATAAAATTAAATTAAATTAAAAAAAAGTAAAACTTGGTTCACTCACTCTATTGATTCGAGTCAAGATCGGTTGGGATCTGGCGGTTGAAATTAGACTGCAATCATCTACACTTTTTAGCACTGCAATAAAGGGCTATATACGATCCGATGAATACGCGCACGAGTGAACAGAGAGGATAAAAATGAATAATTACGGTTTACGGATGAAGAAAAGGGGCCAACTGTAAACAGAAAGTGGGCCTAAAGTTGGACTGAGCCGAGTATGACTGAGCAGGTTAGGGTAGGTTTAGGCCCCTGATTTGAACAGTGGCTCCTACTACAGGGACAGACCAGGGCAGGTTCAGGAAGCAACCATTGCCTTTTTAGGTATTGGTTTATGCAGAAACATCGGGTTTCAAAAACTCGATAGGGACACTTCGCCTTCACCAAAGAAAGGACTCCTTTCATTCCCTTTTTCTCTGAATGAGTTTTCAATCTTTTTTTTTTTTTTTTGTTTTTCTCTATCATTTGGGCCTAGAAAAACACTCAAAAGCCCAACAAACACTTTTTTTTTTTGTTTATTTATTATTCTTTCCACTGTTGTTTAGTGGTTTTCATTTTTAATTTTATTTTTATTTTTTTGGCATAAAATGCGGTCTTTGAAGTTGACATGGGTCTTTACAAAAGATGCTCATATTGAGTGGTAGGTAGAGGTGATGAAGCATGGAAGGGATGAGGGCCTGCAATTGTTTTCGAAAATTTGTTCTTAAAATATAAAGGCAAAAAAGAATTATTTTGTGGTTCGTGATTTTATGTATCCGGTAATGAGATTTTTTTTTTTAAATGAGAAATTTATGTGTATGCTACTAATTGATGCAGTTGATAGTAATTTTTAGATGGTATAAGACAATGAAATTCAAATATCACTCATATAATGGTATGTAATTAATTTGTTTATAAGCGTTATTGTAAAAAGAGAAAAAATTAAAGAAAAAAAACGATGCAAAATCACTATAACATTATGTTTTTTTAAAAAAAATATTTTAAATAGAGTACCATGTGCATTGTGGTACGAAACAACCTCCTAGGATGCAGGTTCTGTGTTTGAATATTTGCTAGTGCGCATCTATGCATGCATTACTACTAATAATAATAATAATAATAATAATAATAAAGTAACATTAAAAAAAAAGTGGAATAATATTACTTGACGGCAACTAAATTTTATCGGGAACAAAATTTCGAATAATTCAATTTAGTGCCACTACAAAAACTTTTACTAGTTAAATAAACTAACACACACATATAAAAAATAAGGTAACAATATTACATTTCCAAACAGTGGTTTAATGCTTGCCAGCTAACATTAATTATTCAATTGAATGATGAAATAAAATAATAAATAATTTTACATATTCCAGCATCAAATTACCGAATAAATGAGTGTCTAATCAACAAAAGAAAAGAAAAAAAAAAATCCTTCTGTTTTACTGTTTTCTTCTTTATAAAATTTCTCGATAAAACCATGAAGTTTCCATTCCCCAGCTCGTGCGCGTAACCTAAGTTTCTGCTAAACGACACGAGACGATTTTCCTAATCCCTCGGCGCTGAGTGAGTAGAACACCAAGGTCAAGATATTCTTAAAGCCGCGATTTTCAACGTTCTTTAGTGGCAAGGAGGCAATTTAACAGAATAATTAAGCCCAATATTGTCCCCTAATAATAATTACTTTGTCTAAAACAACCCAGACAGCTCACTACGTGGCAGTCTAGGGTGCACCGCAGCGCCTAAAAAGCTCCCCCTCTTACAAAGGCAAAGACGCCGCGGCCACTTTCTCTCTCAACCCCTCGCCACTCCCACATGCTCACTCCTCTTCTTCACTTTCACCCCTTTAAACTTCAATAATTGCCACCAAAACTGTCCAAATCACTGCCGCTGAGTGGCGTGTGTGAGTTAACGGAGAAAATCTGGACGGAATCTGATGGACGTGGACGGTGGCGTGACGTCGTGCCGGTCAATACTCGAGAAACCTCTCAGTCAGCTCACTGAAGAGGACATTACTCAGCTCACACGCGAAGATTGCCGCAAATTTCTCAAGGAGAAAGGTGAAATCACCGAAACAGTTTCTTCTTTTTTTTTCCATTTTTGCCCTTCCACTCATCCCATATTTTTCCGGTACCTGAGCTGAAGGTCTGTAAGTAGTGAAGCTTTAAAAATTAAAAAAATGAGAAGGCATTAAAGAGAAATCAATTAACAAATTGATTCTGTTGTCAAATGTATGGACACGTGGCAAAACAGGAATGCGCAGACCATCGTGGAACAAATCGCAGGCGATCCAGCAGGTGATCTCTCTCAAAGCTTTGCTCGAGTCCAGCGGCGATTCCGGCTCAGGTGTTTTACGCAGAGTACTCGTCTCGCCTCCGGAAAGTACGCCGCCGCGCGTGAATGTATGCTGTAACTAATTTATATGTATATATACACACACACGCATATGTATTTTTTAGTTTTTTGCATGAAGTAGTATACGGTTATTGTTCAAATAATAATGTTATATCTGTAGGTGACTTCAAATTCAGCTGATTTAGTAAAGGAACCGACCGTCTCAGTTTCTGGAGACCAAAACAGTGCATATAGGCGGAAGTACCCTCGCAACTGTGCCGTTGATGCAGATAACAAGACCATCTCTAACAGGTGCATTTCGGTAGTACTTTTGTTCTGGATGATATGCTTTTAATATTAAAAATGCACATTAACTAGTCAAGAAACTAATGATTGAGTTTGCTTTTGTTGTTTGAATTTGAATATTTTCCTAGATCCCTGTATGTCTGGTAAAGCTTTTGGATTAAGAGTGAGAGACTTGTGGGAACTGATCAGAAGTATATTGAAATGTGATTGCAGAAATCCCTGTGAAGGAAATGGGTCAATAGGGCAGATGACGATTTTCTATTGTGGCAAGGTGAACGTGTACGACGGAGTGCCAACTGATAAGGTAATGCAGCCTGGTCTTTACATGGATAGCTGGAGATAAGAATGACACGAGTTGGTCTTCCAATGTATCCAAATATGGGTTTGCAGGCACAGGAGATTATGCACCTTGCAGCAACTCCAATTGATTTTTCCCAGAACGGTTCATTTGGTGGTTCATTTGGTGGAATTACGGCATATAGGGCCATACCATGCCATTTACAAGTGACAAGCAACAGACATGTGTCTCTCCCTCTTCGTCCTGCTGCCATGATCTCTCAGTTCATGCAAACAGGCAAGAGTTTAAGATGGAAGTATTGATTGCCCAACTCTTTCTAAATTCCAAAATCTTTGTGGTTCAAAGAAGTTGTTGCTTATATCGGTCTGAACTGTTCTAGACTCTGCACTGGATACCTCTAGATTCGTCCCTCTTCTCATACTTGGGACATGGCTTTTCTTGTTGACAAACCATACAGTTTTCTCAGTAGAAAGAGAAGGCATCTTTATGTTTTGCACGTAGTCATTGTCCATTACAAAGACTTCTGGCTTACCTATTCTTCACTTCATTTTATGTCAACTTCCACACCAAATGGAAAACAAAATTCTTCAATAGTTATTTAGATCACTTTCCTAAATCCTCTGTTATAAAGTATTGCACTCATCTTATTTTTCTCAATGTTTTACCGCCATAGATAATATTTAAGTCTTTGCTGCTCTGAAGAGAACAGTATTCATCCGCTTACATAATGATGGTTCCAATGTCATTGCTAAAATTACTATAATGATATTCATTTTAACATACTTAACTTTGTGGTGGTTATGATTGACTTTTGCAGGGAAGATAGCAGATTATCCTCAGGAGTATAGGGAGAAAGCGATTAGTACTCATGACTCTGGTATAGACTTTGTTGCTAATTTTTTTATGGAATTTTGTACATCCAGAATGCTTTCACAGTCGTCTTTTGGAGTGATATTACATATAATAGTTGTCTTAATTGGGAAATTATATTAATTCCAGTGATCTTGCTTGAGATGGTGTAGAATTCAAATTTCGATGATTTACATCTGTAGCCAAATAAGAGAAAATTCAATACCTTACTTCAACGAATTCATAAATTCATGGGCCTTCTGTGGGAGCGTGTTTTCTCAAAATGCATGCAAATCTTTAATGATCTTAAACACGACACTGGAGCAATGTACTATACAGTTTGCTATTATGACCTCCATGCATGCGGCTTGCCTAAATTGGTTTCCCCATCTCATAGAAATGTAAGAGGCTCGTGATATTCCCCAAGGTGTTTGAGCTCCTCATGGGCAGTCAGATCACCAGACTAACTGATCCCCATCAAGAGAAGGAAGCTGAACCTTGTTCTATGTCACACCATTCAAGTTGTACCGTAGTCCTGTGCAAAATGATAACTGCAACCTCAGCCTTGGGAAATGATCTTCGAAACTAACTCCTGTTCTCCAATTACCAGTGGCAATGTTTCACCACTAGTCACCATTTTTTCCTCAAGCTGTGTCTGGAAAAAGTCTTCAGCACTGCAGTTTCAAAACATGCAGTTTCCTTTTATCTTTGCAGTTAAAAGGCATGCCTAGACACAATTGTTGCAATTGTTTTATTTATTAAGGATACCTATTTGAGAAGCATAGCCGAAATTTATAGCATAAATAGAACTTCAGCCTGAGCCATAAAATGTTGACTGTCATACATTTGAGGGCTAGATAAATCAATAAGCTTTCCTTGTAATTTATGAGAACCATTAGCCATTATTATGTCGATTTACATTTTCTCTTTCTTAAGATGTGGATGGTCAGGTTAACCGAAAAGTCTCGTTGCAGAGGTATCTTGAAAAGCGAAAAGACAGGTGCTTTTGGTAGCTAACATAATGTTCACTTGATGGCACTGATAATCTAGTTTTTCATGTTCTCATATGAATGTTTCTTCTTAACATTTTGCTCATGTTGATGTTACAGGGGAAGGTTTTTCAAGGGAAAGAAAAATACAGGACCAACTCCTAGTTTGGAGATGTACCTGAACCATCCAGGGAAGACACACGCCTCCAATGGACAACAGAGCCAGAGCAACACAAGCTCTCCAACCCAGCCTGAGTTGTCCAACACATTGGGGAGCTCCCCAGACAACCAGGCGAAGACTGTCATGCTTCCGGTTGATCTCAACAATGAAGGTAGTCTAAGAAGTTCTATTCATGAATGATTGATGGCTTAAAATATGAACAACTTTTGGTAATTCACAAATTTTTATGCTTACAGATAATGGCTGTGGATAAACGGATGTATGGTTTCTTTTGGTTGCTGTTTACCATATGAAAGTGCTGATTTTTTATTTTATTGCCAAGGATATCGAAGGATTGTGTATTTAGTCATCTTGCGTGCCATTTTATCAATAAGCATGAGGAAACTTAGTTAATAATAGAGCAAAGATATGTGTGAATATTTCTTATGTTTTCTTCGTTGCCTGCGCTACAGATATTCAAGACTAGCATTTTGAAATAGTCATATGGAGCTGGGATTCATAGCCATTTGTGAGAAGCTGGAAAAAAGTGAGACTATATATTGACATCATTCATCAACCCGTCTTCGTTTACATGACTTCGGCTGCTGTATTGCGGACGAGTTTTCTTTACTGGTTTATTAGATTCTACGGAAAGAGTTTTCTTCAGGTGGTACGAGTTTTATAGCAGGACTATGATCAATTTTGTAATTATGAAAAAAATCTTAGTGTTATCAGGAATTTCTTGTTTCTGATTCTGAGGTTCAAGGTTTCTCGGCTTGAAAATATGAAGCTAGATGCAATCTTATAAAACTGATAAACGATGAATATATTTATAAAATGTTGGCTTATTAGTCCACTTTTACCTTATTACTCTCTTTTGTTTTTGTTTTTTCATCTTTTAAGTGTAAATATTATAAGTACTTTATATTAACTCATATTTATTCATAGAATTTGGGGTTGGTCCAGTTTTTAACCATTGGATCTAATTAATACAATTTATAATTATAGATCCAATGACTGGTTATAACAGTGTTACGGTATTAATGTTGAAATATAATTTTACCGTAATTATAGATTCGTTATAACAGTGGTTATGTATTACTGTTGCAATATAGTTTTGCCGTATAATTGGATATGATATCATTAAATTTTTTATTTTTGTGGCACGGAAAAAAATTAAAGTTTCTCCAATCGACATGTATAAGCCACGGGAAAAAAAAGAAGGAAAATTCCAGTAAAAACAAAAATAATTGACAAAATGACGTGAAAAAGGACGTCTGGGAGGCGCCAAAACTGATATTTAATCGGCTTTGATTTAAAAACCACAAATAAACAGGAGGAGATCGAGCCATACACGTGGCCAAAACTAGTAACATAACTAAACAACTTAAATCAACCACAGTTCACAACACTTCTCCACCGGCGGCAGTTTGCGAGTTCAGGCTGGAAAGAGTCAGTTATAGTTACCGATGGCTCTCGAGGTGAGTTGTTATTATACCGAGTCGTCCTTTGCTCAGTCTGAGTCTTCAGTAACATTTCTAACATCAAAAGTGAAATTTGAATTTAATCAGGCGTGGTTTATGGATGAAAGTAGTCAAGACCAACGGCTCCCTCACCACCGCAACCCGAAGCAATTCGTATCGTTGGACCAATTGGCAGGTATTCAAATTATCTCTTGATTCAATGTTATTCATTCACTTATTTGTCTATTGATTTTATTTTGGTAACAAATTTTTGAAACTTGCAGAATTGGGAGTGCTGTATTGGCGCTTGAACCCGAAAAACTATGAGAACGATGAGGAATTGCAGAAGATCAGAGAAGCAAGAGGTTACAGTTACATGGTACTTCAATTTTCTGAGTCTCATTTTTGCTTTATTATTTTCTAATTTTTCCATTAGAAAATAGAAGCCACAGCTCCTTAATACCATGCGTAGCCTAAGTCTGGTAATTGTATCTAAGAGTAATCAGCTGAAGTCTAAACTATTGAATTTCAGTGCAAGATAAAAGAAATTGAATTCAACTGTCCAAGTAGTTTTGAACTGGCGTGACCATTGTATTTAATAGTAGTAATATAGGAAGAAATATGAGATGTAACTGTGACAACAATTACATCTCATATTTAGACTTGAGCTCAGAGATTTGACAAAAGCTTAGTTTTGAGATTTGAGGTGAAATGAGAGTCGAAGTAGGTAATATGTAATACATGCAGTCCGTATTGTAATTTCAGACTTCAACCAAGATATTTGTCCAAATTTACAATTTTTGTTGACACTTCACAAGTAAAGGAGCCTCAAATTATGATTGAGATCAAATGGGTGACAAATGAGTTTGGTTGAATTCAGCTTTAGCAATTTAATGGATGTTTGGTTGTGTGGAGCCTTGTTTCAGCTGTGAAGTTTAATAGCTAAGAATTAGAAGGGGGAGGCAAATTTTATATGCGATGAGTGGGCTGGTGAAATGTTCTTTGGTTTTTGAAGGTCAATGACTAGTAGAGTTTTTGTGGGTTTATTTCTTTTGTTCAAGGGAAAAAGATAAATTGAAAATAAATTGAAGTCTTTTCTGACTTGGTGGCCTATATAAGGTGCATGGTGAATGCTATGTACTCCTGCCTAACATTATTTACAGAGGTTTTGTTTCTGTCAGTAACTTTCACTGACTCATCGATCATCTTGTTGCTCTTGCAGGATTTGCTTGATTTATGTCCGGAGAAAGTGACTAACTATGAGGAGAAGCTGAAGAACTTTTACACGGAGCACATCCATGCCGACGAAGAGATACGCTACTGTTTGGAAGGAAGTGGATATTTTGATGTTAGAGACAAGAGTGATCAGTGGATTCGAATCTGGATTAAAGCGGGTGATCTAATCATTCTGCCAGCTGGAATCTACCACCGTTTCACTCTTGACACTAGTAACTATGTTAAGGTAATGCAAATTTTAAGTTATGGTGTGCAAAGACAAAGCGATCAATGAATGCCGTGGTTGGTTAATTAGAATTTAGAGCTATTGATTGACTCATTGATGTGCAGTTGATGAGGTTGTTTGTGGGAGAACCAGTGTGGACAGCATATAATCGGCCACAGGAGGATCATCCTGCCAGAAAGGAGTACATCAAAGGTTTGACTGGTCAAGCAGGGGTGCCACTTGAAGCTCATTAGAGTTTGAGAGTACTTTACCATTTACACTTATGTATGTGTATGTTAATGTAACTATATTTTTATAGACTTCTGATATACCACATTTAGCTAAACCTTATGTCTATGCATTTGGTGCTTTGATGAGATTTAACATACAGCAGCTTAATGCCGGCACATGCATACTATTTAGCTTATGATATTGGATCTCGTTGTATTGTCTGGAAATTAATCAAATGATGCATATGACTAAATACTGAAACTCGGGCGCACCTTAAATTAAATCATTGATCGTTTGCTTGCACTATAAGATGTCACCAATCGAATGAAATGGAATCTAAAGAACAAAGGGTATTTTTAATCTTATAAATGGAAAGGATAATGTTTAATAAGTTGTTAGTAACAGTGATAACGTATCTTGAACGAGACAAAAGGATTTTGCCCGATCAAAACCGACCACCTTGGCATCGATTCATCAAAACGGCGACTGCCGCACATGCGGCTTGATGAATCGCAAAGTCAATTATCAAAAGCAAACATCGAAACGTAATTTGCAAAGTTTCCAAAAGCTAATGTAATCGGGAGGATCGTGTAAATTTTTTAACATACTTCTGCTAATAATCAATGCTTTGACTTTGACCAGTGACTCACCAGAATTTGATCATTGAATGACTACCGCATACCTCCCGTTGGAGAGAATCAAATTTTCGTTCTCCACATTGCCACTTGTGTTACAAACTCCCATAATTGATGTAATAAATGGTGTCAGATTGGACCGACTCACAACACCCTTTTCCATGCCGTCTCAACATAAATTAAAAAATATATATAATAATTTTTTTTCGTAATTTTAAAATGGAAGAAGGTATAAAAAATTTTAAAATTGTATAATTTTAAAATATTATAAAATTAATATTTTATAATTTAAAAAATTTAAAATTTTGTCCAACTTTACCAAATTTTAAAATTTTAAATTTAAATTCAAAACTATATTAGACAAGAATTGAAATTCAGTTATATTACAATTGTAGTACGGTACTATAATTATTTTTAATTATTTAATTTAATTAATACAACTATATAATTATAAATTTAATAATTAATTACAATTATAATATTATAACACAGTTGCAATATAATTTAATTTTGCCCCAGGAATTGATCATGTGAACAGAAGTTGCGGAATTGATTAATATATTGTTTTGCCATTTCGGAATTGTTTATGATACTTTTTGACTCACAACAGAGGCCGAGCGAACTGGGCAAAGCGGAATGACAGTAATGCCCCTCAGTCACAATTACCCGTTCATTTAATCCGGACCGAGTTTCGAAATTAACGAGCCAAAGCCAAGCCAAACAGACAGCGTACAAATAAGGATATTTTCGTCATTCGAATTCTATTATCTCGCATTCTCGCGTTTAAAATTCCGTCTCCCTTCCTCAACCTCATTTCTATTGCGTTGCCACCAAGCGTTGTTCAAAGAATTTCAGAAACCATGGTCGCCCCTCAGGTACTTCGATTTACCCCTGCTTTTTATTGTTTATGAATTAAAAAAAAATCATTTTTGTTCCGCTTTTATTAAATGATAATTGTATTTTTTTTGTTATTGTTTTAAATTTTTAAACAATCTAGTGTGATCACTTTTTATATCCAATGGAACCCAAGATTATGTGATTATTTCATTATTATTTTTATTGTTGTTGTCGTTGTTATTGAATATCTCTTAGATAGCTTCATAATTTTGTAATGATGATTTCGTGATGTGTCGTATTTCACATTTGTGTTGTAATCAACTGAGTAATTTTAGTTTAATTTTCTGTTTTATTGCTTTTGGTCTTTTTTTTTTTTTTGGTTTTATTCGTTGTGTTGTTTAACAGTCAGTTTTAGTTAATTAAATTAAGTTTAGCTTATGTACCTAGATGTCGGAGCTCAGAGCTGAGTGCTTAAGCCTTGGTGAAATTGAATATTTGTAAATTTTTTATGGAAGATTAGTCACTTTTGTTTATTTTGCAAAAGCTTTCATGTGTTAGGTACTTTTAATGAGTTTGGAACGTCTTAGGGATGTCAATTTTTCCCAATGGGATGGGATCCCGGGACAGGATTGGGACATTTTTTTATCCCAATTACATATGCGGAACGGGAGTGAGATTGACAAATTTCGTCTCATCCCGTCTCATTACCGATTAAGAATGGAAATTTTTCCAATTGGGATGGGATCCCGCAGGATCCCATCTCTTTTGGGACGGGATTGAGACATATTTTTGTCCCAAAAAAATATAGGGATGGGATTGGGACGTTTTTTCATCCCATTTGCATATACGGGATCCCATCCCTTCCCATTGCCAACCCTAGTCTTTCGACAATTCTTATGCTATTTTGTGGTTCTGCGAGTGTTGTCTCTTTTAAGATCAGTGATTTTAACATTTTGGGGAATTCATCATATTATTGTTTTTTTAAATACTCGTACTTGTGTGTGGAACTCATATGGAGAGAGAAGGTAGTTAGTTTTATGGTGTGTTATTTGCAGTAAATGGAGACGCTATGGATTTGTGTTCGCATTTGTAAACTACGCCTAAAGCCCTATTTGATATTGTGGCTGAATACTAAAATGTTTGGTAAAAGTCATAGTACCTCAATACCAAACAAAGCCTAAATTGTGTAATCAAGAATAGAAATATGTTTATACCCAAAAAGCTTAGTGTTTTTAACGAATTATTAATAGGATGAGTTTACAAGAATCTTTAGGGTATGATGGTAACTCAAAACAACAATTTAAGGGAAATAAATGCGTGGCAAGGACTTCAGTTTCTTGTCTGAGCGATCAGTAGTATTTTGTATATTATTTCAGATAATCTTGCTTGTACTCTTGATCTTGCATATGGATTGTGCCTGGTTGGCATCTTGGTGTGTGTGAAAGAAGTGATCTATTCGGCAGTAGATATTATCTTATCATATACGTGGATTTTACTGGAGTTTGTAGAATTTTAAGGTAGATTTATGACTTGCAGACTTTGTGATTACCTTAATTGTGTCAGGCCATTTGTAATACTCTGTTATATTATGTTATTTTTAGTATGCAACAACTGATTGAATGTAATCCTTGTATTTTTGGATTTTTAATATTCCATTGGCTTCACTGTGATAGGCATGAGTATGTACTGCTGATACAAAACAATTGACTTTCTTATCTGATACAAAACAAATTCATGATTGAAACTGCTAAAGTTTCGATTTTCATGCATGTATTTGTGCTTGAGTAGCAGTTTCTGTTAGAATGAAGCAAATTAATGATTGTGCTGCCATATGGGTCTCCGGACGATTTTATATTGACTCTTGTTCTACTTGCCAAGCTTTGCTGACATTCAGATTAGTGGATTAACTTGATTGTTTTTCTCAAATGAAAAATGATAACCAATTTTCTTAAAGCAAACTTGCATTGGATTATGTTGTTATCACTACTTTCTTGGTGTGCTTTATAGAGGATGGTTTAATCAAAATTGAGTTGTTGAAATGAAGGGTTGGTTGTAAAGGTTTGCATGGTACATCCAAATGTAAGGATTAATGATCATACAACAGTCTTAAAACATTTATTTTTCATTTGTTCAATTTCTTGTACAATAGGACACAAAATCTCACCTGGTCAAAGATTTTATTCCATAAGATATGTTCTTGGATTCTGCTAAGTTGAGTTGATTGTATCACTGTTAGAAAAAAAAAAGTGTAAAGTAATTTCTTTTTCCCACCCTCCAAAAAAAATGTGTATTTATGCAGGTTCCTAGAGAGGAAGTTATTCAGGCATGGTACATGGATGATAGTGATGAAGATCAAAGACTACCCCATCACAAGGATCCTAAGGAATTTGTGTCCCTGGACCAGCTTTCTGGTAAGCATCTTTGCAAATATTTGGATTTGATCATTTGATGATATGTCCAAACTTTAAGTTTGCAACCTCTTCTTGACATGTAGAACTTGGAGTACTCAGCTGGCGATTAGATGCTGATAACTATGAAACTGATGAGGAACTGAAGAAGATTCGTGAAGATCGCGGATATTCTTACATGGTTTGTCACAGTAACTCACAGTGATTTATGTATTTATTCTTAACTGGTTTGTGAGAGAACAATTTTTCCTCTGCCCTATTCTTCTATTCTGAAAATAAGGTTTTCATATGGTTGTTTCTGCTTTAGACCCTTCAGTGATGTAAAATATCACATTATTGAGAGTTGATATTTGAAAATATTTTTTTAATTTTGTATTGTGAACCCCCTAACCATGTATTTGTGCATTGTGGCAATGAGTCTACTCTTGAACCTTTTTTCAGGACTTTTGCGAGGTTTGCCCAGAAAAACTGCCAAATTATGAAGAGAAGATCAAAAACTTTTTCGAAGAACATCTTCATACGGATGAAGAGATCCGCTACTGTGTGGCAGGAAGTGGTAAGATTAGTTTGATATTCAGTTGCTGGTACCACATACCTATCAGTTTGGTATTGAGGGTTTTCTTTCTGGTATAGGTTACTTTGATGTCAGGGACCGTAATGAAAAATGGATTCGCATATGGGTAAAGAAAGGAGGAATGATTGTTTTACCTGCTGGATGTTACCATCGCTTTACTTTGGATACAGACAACTACATCAAGGTATTGCCATTGTACATGCATATGTGAAATTCATTTTTACTTGTTTTCCTGTTGACTCTCAAACATCATTTTCTCCCAACAAACACCCCCTTCTGCCCCTTGACGAATGGAGTTTGCCTTAAAAAAGTTGATGACAATTTGCACTTGCTAGATTTATCCTGATGCTTGCATAATGGTAGAGTGTGGTAGGATTCTATGAAGATTTTGTACTAGCAAATGCTATCATCAACACCATCTTCACTTTTAGTTCTTTTAATGATTGTGATTCCTTACCTCATTTGGAACCACTATCATTTCATTGTAGATATCCTTTTCTATGCACTAATAACAAATACAATGGCGATTTTGCCATTTCTAAAAATGACAAAGTATATCATAATAAATTATATTAACACATCCTCTTACCTGGGAATTGCTTAGTTATTCCTAGGTGGATAATGAAGATGTTGTCTCATTATTCTACTAGATATTCACCTTCTGCTGCCTGTGTGAATGTATGTGGTGAATGATATACGCTAATTTTATAATTTTATTTTCAGGCTATGCGTCTGTTTGTAGGTGATCCCGTTTGGACTCCATTCAACCGTCCCCATGATCATTTACCCGCAAGGTATGGTTCTGCCTTCCCGTTGTGCTATGTACATCTCTTTCTTCTGGTATATAGACATATGGTCACAGAATACTCGAGGCTTTTCTTGAGTCTGACCAAGGGAGTTATATCGCAGGAAGGGATATGTTCAAAATTTCTTGCAGAAGGAAGCTGGTGACAGCCCTATCGATGCTGCTGCGTAATTTGTGCAATTCCTTGCTCATTGGATCAATAGTACTGGCTTTAATAAATAAAGAAACTTCTGTTTATATGGTTTGTCTGTGTCGAGGCTCCTGGAGTTACCTGTGTGGTTTAATTGCTTGTGTAGCATCTCTGCTTGCTTGGTTGCAGCCACTGCTGTAAACTCACCATGAATATCTGTGTCCTTCATTTTCTGTATACAATAGTACCATATATTATAATACATTCTAATATTGAATATATGTGTAGATTGCTGCTTGTGTCACATTTGTGAGCGTGTGTTCTCACGGCGTAGCCTCTCTGTTGCTTTTTTACTTACAAGGCCATCTAAGACTTATCCTACTCCCTGTGATTGGTATTTCTCTAATGCATGTGTATGTGGTAAAGATTTTATTAGAGATCTCGTCGTCGTAGATGGCCTGGTGGGGACTGGGGACTAGTCGGCGGATAGTGCCATGTAGATGTAGCTAGAATTAGGTGCGCTCGTTATTATTATATCTGCTACAGATCTGTAGTACCAATAACCCAGACCGCTTCCTACCCGCAGCTTCCTGATAGTTCCTCCTGTAGAAATTGCTGCGCGTCGCATTATTTGACAAATCCATATCCCATTATGTTTTGTTGATTTTGTAAATCTTTAGGGCAATAATTGGCATTAGCTTAATAAAGTTTTTATTATATTAGCGCCAAAATGACATACAGAACCGCTACGCAGACGTTGTACCCAGATTGCTTTATGAGTGATTGGATTTCTCCCCGGATTTGGCCCTGTCGGGTAAAAAATTTCGGCGCCATTTCTGCTTCTACATTCATCCTCAAGTTCCCTTTTAAAACTACTTATCAGTTTAAACCCCAAAGCTTTGATGACTCGACAGCGCATGAGCCTTTCGATTAGTTCTTGACGAGTAATCCCAGGCTGTACTGTCGCTGCATGCCGGCGTTGTGAGGCCAACACGTGTCCTACCGTAGCTTCGAGCTGTTGCGAAATGTGCCACTTGTCAGAAATTGATAGACGAGAAAAACCCTTTTACTTGTTATTGCATGTTGGATGAACAACGACGCGGGTTCTCTTAGCGAGTCAGTGACCCTTCGGGGCCACGTAGTCATCGCCTTTGGAAGACCCTTTTTTTGGCGTTAATTAGCGTCGAAAGGTCAGAAGTTTTGAACCGGAGTACAGAATATAAAAGATCTTGGCACAATTAAACTTATTGATCATTTCAAAAGCGAGACATGTATAACTATACAACGATATATATATATATATTTACTTATTTATTTGAAGTCATAAAAAAACAACTGCTGCGTGCACGGTGCACAGCGGCATCATTGAGGTGGCTAATTGTGTACCACCATATCATAAATAATAATTAAAAAAAGGGGGGAGAATTGGAGAAATATAATAGTAATAATACATGGTTTAATTGATTGGGTTTAATGCTCATTGGCCTTTCTCTAAATTTTTGTCTAGATTTCGTTCTTTTATGGGTTTTCGAGATCTGATTTGGGGTTTTTTAAAATACCACTTTATACAAGATATTTATGGGGCAAGTGTGCTTCTTATCAGTGAAATTTTAACACTGCTCCCGTGCAGATATTTAATTATCAGATTCCTTGCATCCGCTTAAAGAAACATTTTTAAAATGCATGCATCGTCATTTTTTTTACTACTTGCACTGTTCATCAATTGATCGTGATTGAGAACTGCTTACAGACTAATGAATAAGTGACACGCTAACAGCTTCGCCTTGTCGATGGTAAAACAAAAAAAGTTTGAATAAGAACAAACGCCACAATACAGGTTGATGTGATTCTAATCGCTAATAAAAATATTGTAATGTCACGATTGCTTGAACAAGCACAAAGCAAAAGATCAATTCATCCACATCTTGATCGAGAATTTTATATGCTAGCGAAACATAAAGATCAACAAAAGATTGAAATTAGCCTGACGCAATGCCGCGACTTGGTAATGATGCGTAGTGGTTTGATTAATGCATATAATAATATTTAGTAGCCAAGATATTTTGAGGCAATTTCTAGCTCCACCTCCTGCTCCCCACAAAACAAAAAAAGTTTCACCTCCCGAGTCTACAAGGTTCCTAAATTCTCCCGCTGTAGCTTACACACAGCTCTTAATATATTGATGTCAAACTTAGAATATAAGATCAAATAAAGTTAATACCCTTCATCTTTATTCCATCATCTGAACCTCTTTTATGCTTTGATTGGGGGAGAAAAAAAGAAAAAGGGAAAACAAGAATCATATAAATTCTAATGTTTCATTGAATGAAAATTTTACCGACAATTTTTTTGAAGTAGATTTACGTGGCTTTGAACCCAAATTGTGTCATCACATAATTGATTTAAAAAATTGAGGTAAAATTTTTATTTTAATAAAAATTGAAGTAGATTTAGTTTTTTTTTTTTTTTTTTGAAAATTTGCTTGGCTTTTAGGGTTCTTCATCCGCAATGCATCCCTTTGAGGATGGCATAAAGTTCTCGCTTGGTATGGAAGCATGTCGGAGTTCATTATGTTTGAGTTGAGTATGGAGTCTAATTTTACCTCCGTTTCATAAAAAAAAATTGGGCATAGATATAATTTTTATACTCCTTGACAGGTTGAGTACGAGTATAAACACTAATACTTATACCGTTCACTGAAACCGTATGACTATTGACTTCTTTTTAATATTTTAAAAGTTAAAATTAACAGTTAAATTAAGTAAATATTAAGGTAAACAAATTAAAAACCGTAAAATATAAACGTTAGCTTTCAATAGCTTAGTAATTGAAATGAATATCTAATATGATATTATCGTAGTCATTTACTTAGATATTTTAGTCATTTAATGGGTTCGACATTTACTACACCATCTAAAATCTTACCCTAATAAAAAAAATAAATGACAATAAAATAATGTTCAAATTAAGATTAGTTGAAAAGAGAGAAGGATGGGCAAGGAAATCTCATAATAGAGATTTTTATTTTCTATCCAAATATTTAGTGATATGTTGATAAAAATTAAACTTTACAACATCAGATTACAATTAATATTTTTCTAAAATTAAAAATATTTCTATATAAAATGTTGCATATTCATTTAGAACTAAATAGTTAAATTACTTTTTTTTTATATATAATGTATATTCATATGTTAAAAAATAAAAAGGGATATAGGGAATAGGAAAAAGGACGAGTATCTCTAATTTTTATTGAAAAATTAATACCCATTCAAACCCACGACGAATAAAAATGAATGATGAGAATAACCTCTATCAAATGAACGTGAATATTTATATTAGCTTAGTAATCAAAATGACCATCTAATATGATATTATCGTAAATATTTACTCAGAGATTTTAGTTATTTAATGGACTAAACATTTATTAGACCATCCAAAATCTTATCTTAATAAAAATAAATAAATGACAATAAAATAGGTGTTCAAATCAAGATCACTTGAAAGGAGAGAATGATGGACAAGGAAATACTGACCTTTTGTCATATAGCTGATTCCTCTTCCCGCACCATTGTAAATCTACGGAGAATTCCAGAACTTTCTAAATTAAATTTTAATTTGCATTTCAGGGGGAAAAAAAAAAAGAGTAAAAACAAAAATACAAATGCACGCAGCCAGCGGACAGCAGCTCTAACCTTAAATGCCCTTGGATTCCCGAAATTCAGAAAAGAAATTGGTTTTTGGGAGCAAAATATTTGTATTTTCTCTTATTTCACTGAAAACTGATATGACAAATCTGTCCTTGGCATTGACAGAATAAGACAGGAGCATTGGCCAATGATCCGACTTCCCGAAGGAGAAAGAATTGAGGCGAAAGAAAAATATCCCATTGCCGTTTTTGATAGTTTCCATCATTAGCCCTTTACACTAGTAGCTACTAGCCCCAAAAGAAAAAATTAAAAAAAGAAAAAAGAAAAAAGAAAAAGAGAGATAGAGAAAGAGAAGAATAAAAAATAATTTGTCAACTAATTATGCAACTAAATTACTGATACCCAGATCACATCCTTCTCTCTCTTATTTCTTAGTCCTCACCTGTCCTTTTTCTCCCTCATTTGATCTCAATATCAAAACCCTGGGCTTTCTCCTCACTAACTCTCCTTTTTTTTTTTTTTTGGTTAATATTTTCAGCTTAAATCTCTAAACTTTTGTTGTTTTTAAGTTACATTTCAGAGACCCATTAAAGCCATCTTTTCTAAGCACAAAACCCTTGAAAAAAAAAAACATTCATGTTCATCTACATTTCATCACTTCAAAGAACAGATTTATATCTTCATTATTGTTAAAAAGATTAGATTTGTACTTTTTCTTAAATTTGTTCAGTTTTTTTCAGAGATGCATCCAACAGGTAGAGTAGAGAGGGAGGAGTTTATAGGGGCAAGTTCATCATCAGCATCCTATTCTGCACCTCCTCAACCAAGGGAGGGGCTTCACGATGCTGGCCCTCCTCCATTCCTTACAAAAACTTATGACATAGTTGAAGACTGCAATACCAATCACATAATCTCTTGGAGCAGGGGCAGCAACAGCTTTGTTGTTTGGGATCCTCAAGCATTTTCCATTAGCCTTCTCCCTAAATACTTCAAGCACAACAATTTCTCAAGCTTTGTTAGGCAACTCAACACTTATGTAAGCTCTTCATCACCTCACGTTAATTTCTTTTGTGATCTTGAAATTTTCTTCACAATTATATGAAATGTCTTCTTTTGTTTGTTCTTGTCATTTATGGTCCTGAAACGGCTACATACAATGTTTGTTGTTCATCTATCTTTCTCTTCTGGTTACTTTTTTTCTTCTTTTTTTTTTTTTAGGTTAAAAAAATATTGATAAGTCCTTTTGGCTGCCTTATTGTCGTCTATTGGGGTATTACTTAATGTAGATATTTTCATTCTTTAATGGTTTGAAAACTTGGAATGTGCTAAAAGATCATAACATAAAATATACAAGATAAACTCTTATTGGGTAATTTCGTCTGCTTATTTGCTTTTGGTCTGCATTATGCTGCCGCATTGGTATTTTTTTATATATTACCTTGCAACTTGCTAGTTCTGGAATTTATTATCTTTGTAAGGTCCTGGATTTTTTTTTGAAGTTAAGTGAACATTTATGACCCTAAAATTTGATTTTGATCATGAATCTGTCTTGTTAATTATCTATACTGCGGGCTTTTACAGTCATGTTATCTGATGGAAACAAATTTTTATTTACTTGTCGAAAAAAGAAAGATTAAAAAAAAGAAGGAAAAAAATCATGAGCAAGAATGTGGGTTCATGTAGGGATTTAGAAAGGTTGATCCTGATAGATGGGAGTTTGCAAATGAAGGGTTTCTTAGAGGGCAAAGGCATCTTTTAAAGAACATTAGGAGAAGAAAAACAACGCAGTCTTCAGCCTCACAGCAAGCACTGGACGCATGTGTTGAAGTAGGAAGATTTGGACTAGATGGTGAAGTTGAAAGATTAAGGCGTGACAAGCAAGTTCTAATGATGGAATTGGTAAAGCTTAGGCACCAACAGCAGAATACTAGAGAGTACCTTCAACTAATGGAACAAAAACTGAGAAGAACTGAAATGAAGCAGCAACATATGATGAGTTTCTTGGCTAGAGCAATGCAAAATCCAAGCTTTGTACAGCAATTAGCCCAGCAGAAGGATAGAAGGAAAGAATTTGAGGATATGATTACCAGGAAGAGGCGGCGGCATATTGATCAAGGCCCTGGTGAAATTGACGTTGGTGATTTAGGCCAAGGTGAAGTTGACATTCCTTTTGTGAAAATTGAGCCTGAGGAATATGGTGACCTGGCTGAACTTGGAGTGTCAGAGCTGGACAGGCTTGCAATGGACATGCAAGCCGGACTAAGTGAAAGCCAAAGAAACCCAGATGACGAGTTTGTTGAGAGAGGAGAAGAACATGGAAGCAAAAATAAGTTCACAATTGATCAGAGATTTTGGGAAGATTTCTTGAATGAGGATGTTGAAGAAGAGATGTTGGCTGGTGAGGGGGAAGGAGATGAAAATGTGCAAGTGCTTGTTGAGCAATTGGGTTTCCTGAGTTCGAGTCCAAAGTAAAGAAGAAGCTGCTAAAGAGCTTGTTATCCTCTTGTTGTGCTTTTTCTTCAATCAGTTGGGTTACAACAACACTTACCTAGCTACCTAACTTAATTCTCATTTCTTGTTTCTTTTGATTTAAATCAAAACACCAAGAAAATTTGCAGATGGGGTTTCTTGGTATTGAACGGAGAATCCCAATACTGGCAACGCATTAACACTGGAAGAATGGACTCCATGGTGATTGGTGAGTAAAAGAAGGAACTTTTCTTTGCAGAAACATTTCAGAACGTTATGCATATTGTTTACTTTGATTGAAAGTTTTTGTCTGCAATTGTTCTTGACACCACTATATATCCTAGAATGAGAGACTTGATGTAATTTGGATAGATTTCAACACTACAGTCGTTTCGCTGTAATCTTACCGACATCCAACTTTTTAACTTCTTCTGAATTAAAATCCAATTCTCTTGAGATAATGACCATATTACAACGTTCTTCGGTGTAGAACTCCCAACCCACTTTCCCTTGAAGAACCTGAGTGTTTAAAATTTTGGGTTGTTTACTTTCTAAATTTTTATTAATGATGTATAATAATATATGCACTAGTGTAACATTTAGGATGTCAATCGCGGATAACTTACAAAATTCAGAAGTCTTTAATAAGGATTTCCCTAAGTTACGTTTTATGTACTTTACATTCACTTATATAAATAATATTTAGTGTGGGATTTAATCACTATTTATATGAGTAGGTATAAGATACATGAATTGTATATTAAAGTTTGCTCTTTAATAAGGTAAAAAGCGTTGTACCAAAACATATTTGCATTGTAAATATATGTAGATGTTCTTGTGTGTGGATATGCTTTTTTTTTTTTATATATATATATATATTATTTCGTTGATGTGCATGGAATCAATTGTAACTGAACTTTTTTTTTTAATTACACAATTAAGAAATCACTTGGATTACTTTTCATTAAATCTTATATATAATAATACTCAAATTATACTTTCTTTGATATTCGAAAAATATTTACTCTATTCATATTTCATAAAAAGAAATATTTTACTCAATTTTAATAATAATCAAGAGAAATATATAATTCACTCAAAATAAAATTTTATCTTCACTTAATTATAAATTATTTTATAATTAAAGAATAAAATTAAACTCTTGTAATTACCTACTAAGACCAGTTGGGTCCATTGGAATTAAACTTGGAAAGAGAATTGAGGTACAGTTGAGAACATTCAGGATGCTGATGCTGCTGCTCCTTGTCTCTGACTACACTGTCGGTAATATAAAACTCTTTCTTCTTTCTTTTTTTTTTCTGAAATGGGTAATACTAGTAATAATATAAAACTGTTAAAGGAACTGTACATTTTTAATAATTGTCTATACACTTCACGAAAGTCCTGGATGATGCTGGGAGGCACCACCAAAATGATTAAAAGCTTGAAGTCTCAACGGCAATTTTGAAGAACACTGGAGAAAAGTTATCACGTTGTGTTCGATGTGAGCTTTTTCTCAATATTATATACAAAATCATACTTGACTGTCAATTGTGTTAGATCAGATATTATATTATATTTTATTATATTTCATATTTGAGGCATAATTTTGAAATTTGTCTCTTTGTAATCTAGCACGTTCCAGTATTAACCACTTCCCGGTTCAATCAAAATCATCCTTCAGTCGTATAGATAGCAGGTGAAATCTTTGTTTCTTCCTCCAAATAAGTAATAATTTTTGTCCCCACTTACGTGTAGTCAATTTTGGTATCGCTTAATTTTACTAAATTTAATGGGGTTTGGGATGCACGTCTATTCACCAACTCAATGTTAGGATGTTAATTTCACACTCTTTTTTTCTTATAAGTTGGTCGTAGGTACGAATTTCACTTAATAAATGTTAACGGTTGGTGTTAAAAATAGGTAACCATATTATTATATATTTGATCAATTTAGATGTGACTTTATAACCGCAGTTGTAAACGAGACATCATGTTAAGTATGTGATTATAATACAAATGTTGAAATCATACCTATATTGATCACAGATTCGGTACGGGTGAGCTTTATGACATGTTCTTATCTTTTTTTTTTTATATATATAAATGAAGCAAAGCTAGAAAGTGCTGCCATCTATTTAAAACGAAATCCACAAAAAAATCACTTAACTATGAATTAGGTCATTGTAGAAGTCGGCTGTATGTCCCATCAAAAATCACAACTTTTGATTGAAGATGTTTATCGTGGGTTCTTGATAAATCCATCTAAAGATATTGGGAATCTTTTTTTTTGTTCAATTGTTGTTCTTTGGGGTATATGTCCCATCAAGATTTCCTAAAAAAAATGAGAAATCATTTTTAATCATGGTTATTTAATTTTTTTTATAATTTATATCTCCATAATTCTAAAATCTTTTAATTTTTTTCCAAATATGTTTTTGATTAAATAATAAAAATATAAATATAAAATAATGAAATAGGATGAGCGTAAAAAGTTTGTTATGTTTAAGTGTAATTTAATTGAATTTCCATTCAAAAGATAAGATACAAATAAATTTATCTTTAGTTATTTCAATTAGAAAAGAGTTTCATAGGAATTTCGAGGGGTGTCGAAAAGCATATTTTAGCTTAAAGATCTTATGAAGTTATATATTATGATATATGTGAAAGGTTAAGTAAGGTTGGGTAGTCTAAGGAACTTGCGGAGTGATTTTATTTAGTTGAACATCCAAATTTGAATCGAAGAAAGTAAGTGTTAAAAAAATTAATTTGAAATTTACCAATCTCCTACTTTTATAAAATAAAAGTTTTAAAAAAAAAATTGTAGGGGGGAAACACAAATTTTCTCTTTTCATGGGCACAAAAAGAAAGCTGGATCATGAACTTTCCTAAACTTCGGAACTTTTAGGGTGCCATCCACCATTATAACTTGAGTTGGATCACATTAAACGTTTGGACTTGTCTGCTCCAGAGATAAAATTGCACATGCCCTTCGTGACCAGTGCCAAAGATCCAGCTAACAGAGTATGGGTTCAAGTGAAAAGTCCATCAATATTCTCAGAAACCAAATATATGTTGATGCCCACTAAAATGATTCTTCTTCTTCTTTTTTTTTTTTTCTTTTTTCTTATTTTCCTTTTCCCCCTTCACTTTCTTTTAAGTTTTAACCATTTTGTTTTGTACATAACATCTTGGCAGTCACCACATTTTCTGACTCAAATATGAGAAAATTTATGGCAATGAATCACCCTTCGAAAAATTATTGTCATTATAACTACTAAAGTTCTGTTTAGAGTGCCCATGAAAGAAAAAGGCATTTTCTCACTAACTGCTCCCAGATTTTGCTTTTACTTCCGGTAAAAATATCAATTTACTCTCTTCTGTAAAGTTCACATCTTTGTAAAGATCCCATCTTTTTTGTTGTTGTTGTTGTTGTAAATGGGCATTGTAATGCGTATGTTAATTGTCAGAGATCCCATCAACAATTTCAGCCACTATTTGGGCATGAACTGCAAGGCCCCGCCGAGCTAATTATGGATTTAGCGGCCCAAATCTAACCCAAAGCCCAAAGGGTGCATCAACCAAAAAGCGTTTCTTGTAATGCAAGGCTTCACCAAGCTTATTATAGATTTAGCGGCCCAAATCTAACCCAAAGCCTTAAGGGTGCTTCTACCAGAAGCGTTTCTTGTGAAAAGTACTTGCCAATTCCTTTTTTTTTTTTTCGCTAGGTACAACATATAGCTCAAAATACCACTCAACTACCCAAAACAATGGAAAATTTGGAAAAAAAAATTGATAGTGTCAAACTTCCGATGCACTACTAAAAGTATAAGACGCTCTAATTAAAAGTATTTGAAATATTTTTTTTTCTGATTCTAATAGAGAAAATGCTTCTAAATAAAGACGTGATTAAAATGGGTTGCTATCTCAAAAGTTGTTGAATTATTGACACGGAGTGTAAGATGAATTGTTCAAAACAAGGCGAGTCATCAGAAATATTATAAGTGACATGAAGAAAAGGACTCCATGGAAGGCCAAGTTAAAACTAGTCAAGTAAAATTATGAAACATTACAACTCCTTCAAGACACGTGGCTCCTTGTGTTTGGTAGGATGGCAATGAAAGGGACAATCGAGTGGGAGCCAATATTTGAATCGAATGCTTTATTGGTGAAAAAACAACCGAAAATGAGGAAATTGTAGAACCTGTGAGAGGAACATTATTCATTCTCTTAATACTAACAATTTGAATTACTAATAAAAAAAATAATCAAATTACGTTAATACCCTAAATAAATTCCTTTTTTTTAATCAATTGCTTTAACTAAATTCTCTTAGATATAACTTTTCAAATAAGAATTCTTCACCTAAATCGATTAGTAATAAAACTTTGATTAGTAAGTTTACTTTTAAAAAAATTATATATTAATTATTTAGTTATCAACGAAAACTTCCATTAAATATTATAAACTTACTTTTTTTGTAGATAAACTCTTTTCAAAACTATATTATGAATAACAGTGAGATGACATTATAAAATTAAATAATGATCATTTAAATAATTTGATTTGTAACATAATTCTATAACCTCTATTTCTAAAAAATTGAAAATTAAATGCACTAAAAACTCTAGTCGAAATACCATTAAACTACACAAAAAAAAAAACTCGTTTGGTTCGCATGGAAATCGTACTCAATGGACACTTGTTATCTTTTTGATGAAATTTGTTTTATCCTCAGAACGGTCAACACCACCAAATTGGATTTGACCCCATAAATATTCATTTTCTTTCTTTTTTTTTGGTTTTCCATAAAGATTCATTTTCAAATAGCCAATTCAGTGATTGGTATAATTATTAATTTTTGTCTTTCTTTGGATAGAAAATTACTTTTGTTTGAATGAAAAAAAAATTAAGCATTTTTACATAGAGAATTAATCATATAAAATTATTTTCATAAGAACAAAACTTTAAAGATATGCAACAAAGGAATTGGCCTCGGCCTAAAAAGGATAAGTACTCACCCACCGACACAGCCCAACACCCATCTCAATCTCAATCGACCTAGACTTACAAAGTCAAACACATCGATGATCCAGAGCAACGGGTGCCCACCGATTGCTTTTGTCTCTTTCATTTATCGCCGTTGATCTCTTCCCATCAAATCAAAGCAACTCGTTTTCCGAGTGATGTGTAACGCACGAACACTTGTAATTTTTAAGCCTTTAATTTAGCATTCTTTTAAAATAATTTTAGAGGACGCGAGGAGTACACTTGAGTACTAACTTAGGTTACAGCATTATTGTTATTACTTAACTCTACGTGATCGCCGCATGTTTTTGTCCTCTCCTTAAAGTTAAGTAAGATTTATGAAGATGAGAGTTCGAATTTTCATGAACTCAATCTCTTTTAATTAATTAAAATTATGTAGAGATTATTTGTAAGTATTTTTAAAATGCGAGTGGAGTAAAGACATTCTTCGTTTGTGAGGATTATTTTTTTGAGTATGTATTTTTATAGAATTTAATGTAATAATATATATATATATAAGTATATACTTTCATGAAATTTAATGTAATAATAATAATAATATATCTCTGAGCATTTTTTTTATATATAGAATTTAATGTAATAATAATAATATATCTATGAGAATGTACTTTTATAGAATTTAATGTAATAATATATCTTATGTGTAATCGGTATTCAATTTTTATTATCACATATTCTTTGCATTAATTTTCACATTTTCTTTAAATGATAAATAAAAATTAAACAAAGGGTTGGGCAGTTGGTCTCCCTCAAGAACCTCATTTGATTTTGTAAATGATTCAAATTATACATAATGCACATGTGCATTTTATTGTCACATATTCTTTGCATTAATCTTCACATTCTCTTTAAATGATAAATAAAAATTAAACAAAGGGTAGGGCAGTTGGTCTCCCTCAAGAACATGGAATAAAAAAAAAAAATAATGAAAGAAGATTTTTCAGAATGCAAGATTCTGTTTCGACTTTCGAAGTCACCGTACACGCTCGTCTTTGTTTACATATACATACAGTTTTGTGTTCGCATGCAGCATGCTGCACTTTTCAGGACGTGGCCGTATATCAAATGTTTATTCAAACGAAGACTTGGATCCACAAAGTCAAAGGCGGTGAAAGCCGTGGTGCACATTTATTTGGTGGCACGTCCAACATGGGATCGAGTCTTGGTATTCGTATTAAACCGCCAATTAGCCCCAAAAAATAAACACGCCCTTCAGCCTATGAACGGGGGACACGTGTAGAACGGCATTTTTTCATTGGATGGATTGCTTGGTGATGATCCGTCAATTAAGCTAAAAATTGCGTAACAGTGATGAAAGAAAAATGAAGGCGTGTTTGTTTCTTTTATGTTAAGATTAGATGGAGGGATAAGAGTGTTACTGATTTTGAGAGCCCAAATGAATAAATAAACAAATAGAAATGGTATTTATTTATTTATTTTATTTATTTGTTTTTATTTGCATGCTTTAGTGTAGCATTTACAGATGGCCTCCTGGCCTGGGTCTTGCCGACGAAGCTAAAACCTACTGTTGCAAATGACTACAGATCTACAATTAATAGAGAAACTTCATCCTCCGTTGTTTGCAATGACCCAAATGCCCATGATGTCATTTTCTTTTTCCAAATAAAATTTCCAAGATAAATTGAATGAATAAATGATTTGTTAGTTTAAGAAAAGTATTCATATTAGGTCATTGAGACATCTTCGATCGGAAATTTATTTAAATAAAATTAATTTTAAAATGTTAATGAATCAAATAATACATGATATCATAATAGTATAGAAATAAGAAGTTTTATTCGAAATATATTGTGGAATCAACAACCAAAAAAAATATTTGTGAGAAAATTTTTAGTTGGTTAAGAATAGTTAATTTTTTATACTATCTAATATTAGAGTCTGGTATAATTTCTTCTCTTTGAAAATATATGGTATAAATTTTAATTACAATTTTTTAAATAGATTATATACTAATATATTGTTTAGAAAAATTTATTTTAATGTTAATTATGATTTTAGTAAAAAATTTGGAACCTCTTTTCTTTTTAATATTTTTTTTATATTATAATAAAATATATTGATATTAACACTACAAATATGTTAAGACGATCTTATTATCATAAAGATGGGAAGAATATTTACTCCACTTATATTAATTAGAAAGAAGCTAACTTAATTTTTAATTGAGATAAAAATTTTAAATATATTTAAGAAAGAACTTAAATATTTAATTGAGAGATTGTAACCTCTTTGATAAGTAAAAATAAATTATATATATATATATATTTATTTATTTATCTTTTATAAGTTTATTTTTGTTTCAAACAAACCTAGCAATGCGGAAAAAAAAGAAAAGAGAGAGAGAGAGATTTTGGAATCTAAAAACGTATTTTGACTAGTAGAGAAGTCGTATAAAAAACATTATTAGATGCGTCATTAAATAATTAATTAGAAGGACATTTTCGTCCAAAAGTGGGAAGCAATTGAAGTTAATGACGCATCATCATCCGCAAACGAATAGCCTTTCTCTCTTAACAAAAAAGAAAAAGAGAAAAAAAAGAAAATTAAAAAGTCGTGGATTTATCCCTCTCTTCACAAGCTTCGTTTACAAGCTCGCTCCCTTGGCTTCTATCTGTTATAAACGAAACAAAAGAAACTCCAAATTTCTAAATTCATTTTTCATTTTCGATTTCAAAGGCAGCCAGAAACAGATCCACGTCTCGGACACTCTCTCCGCGTAATGCCGTTGATCTCGTAACTCAGGTCTCCGAAATCAGAGTTGACTCAGTAACTTCGCACTCGCGACTCGAACCGAACCGAGCCGTTAACACTACCAAATTGATCAAAGGCTTTGAGTCTTGACACAATGGGCGGAGTGCCTTCGACGCCGCGTTTTGCCGACTCGCGGCCGCAGGACACGGCGGAGTATTTAATTGCTACGTTTGTCGGCGAGAAATCGTTCCCCTTGGCCTCTGATTTCTGGCAGAAACTTCTCGAACTCCCGCTCAGCCTCCACTGGCCGTCTCACCGAGTCCACCAAGCTTGCGAGGCTTTCGGTCAGTCACTTAGCTATTTTTTTTTTTACTTTTTTAATGCATTGAGTTTATTTCATTTGCTTATTTGATGAATTTAGTGCTTGATCGAAGAATTTTCTAGGTCCTTGAGCAGCGGCGTCTTTGTGTGGTTTTATTGATTATTGTTGTGTTTGATGAACTGAAATGCTCTTTCTTTGAATTTTTCGTTATTTTTGAATTGATCTTGGTAACTAAAGTACTTAAATAATTCAACGTTAATAAGAAAAATAGAGAAGAGAAAGAAATGAGAAGAAATTAAGGTTTAATAGCTACAACGTTAAAAAAATGCAAAAATAACAATAACAAATTGGTTTTAGTGGAAGAATAACTTACGGAGCACACAAATGTAAAATAATTCGAAGTTTGTCTCTTAAGATCCTTCATTACTAATGTGCATTCCTTCTTGTATGTTTTCTTTATACATTATTGATAGATTTGGTCTCTTTGTATTATTCTTGCGCAGCACAAAACAACTGTTATACTAGGCATCTTGCGAAGATTTTGATTCACCTGACATGGTGCTTGCAAGAGTGTATTTCATCTTCTGGCACTCCATCAGTGGCTATTATGAAGGCTATTAATGCAGTGTACATTTCGTCAGTTTTTCTCAAGTACCTAATAGAAAATGCTGAGAGCGAGAATTTTGAGGAATTACATCTGTCTCTTGCCGAAAGTGAACCACTTCCAAAGGAATTTGTGTTAGGTAGTTATCTTTTATCTTTTAAATGTTAATTCTAATTTGATCCTCTGAATGAAACAAAGCACAAATATCCTGAGGGCTCATTGACTTGAGTGGCCAAGAGGGGGTTGTGAAGTGGCTGTTCTTGAGTCTCAAATTAATAGTAATTATAAATTCTGTAGGCATTGTTCTGGCAATGGTAACGCATTTTCTTCAAAACTTGTCGTTTGAAAGGGGTCCACCTTTTGTGATTCCAGTTTTTTGTCTTTGGGAAATTTTCTTTTTGGTAAATAAAGGTTTCCCACTCTTTATGAAGTTTCATCAACCTGAAGGCTGAAGCTTTGTTTTTGTTTGCAGATCAAAACATTGAAAATCTTGTTATGCATAGTGTGTTGAGTTTTATTGCCTTGGTAGATGTAAGGTATATCACTGAATCTCTGCGTGTTCTAGCTGTTGAGATATATGTCCATTATTCTTATAAGTAAGAATTTTCTTTTTGCAAGTCCCCATACATACAACCTACATCAGGAGCTTCTTAATTTCATGCTTGTTGCAATGTCGACTCAGCTTCTTTCTGTGCCATCGCTGGGACCAAAAGATGTACACCCTTTCATTGATGCGGCAATGACTGAGGTTACAATATGAAATTTAGACTTTTTGTTCATTATCTCAAGATTTCCAAACTTGTTGAAATTTCTAAAGTTCAACTTAAATTTTCAGGAAGGTTCTTTGGTATGTTCAGTGGTCCGCAGATTGCTACTCAACTACATAACACGACCTCGTATCTCTCTGAACAGTTCATCTTACTCTATATTTTCAGAGGAGAACCAGCCTGGTGTTCTGCAGAGAGTTGGTTCTGCTGCCGGTATGGGGTTATTTTATAGCTTGTTTTCTACATTGAAATTGTTTTCATTTGGAGTCTTATTGATGATGTATTGCAGATTCTTCTTTTGTATATGATAGACAATGGATGTATTTTTCAGGCAGTTTGGTTGACATTATATATTTGACCTGCAGCAACGATTGTGCTGTTGCCGTTTAATTATTTGGTCAGTTCAAATGGTGAAGGCTCAAGAAATCCATTGACTGACTGCAGCCTCCTTGTCCTACTTGTTCTCATTCATTACCATAAATGTGTTGAGAATGATGAATCCATAACAGATAGAAGCGACGACAGTGCCACTTCCGATTCTTTGGCCAAATCGAGCACGCATTTTACTGTAAATCCTTACTGCAATGCATTAGAAAATGCAAGGGATATTGAATGTGAGCTCTGCTTTCTTTTGTGTTTATTTATATGATAGCATCATAGCAACAATATTTTAAGGGGCCCCAGTCTTAAACTAGAGTTCCTAAGCGGTGTCTGGGCTGACCTTGTTTTTCCATTAATATTAATTTTAAAGAATGGTATTTAGGTAGTTTGGTAAATCATTACTTATTTATTCATTTTCTTTTCTTGTGTTGACACACTGTATGTTTGTTGGTAAATATTTCCTGCTTGCAGTTGGTCATATGGATCTTGAGGGGAATGCACATAGTGGTCCGGTTGTGAGGCTACCTTTTGCTTCTCTATTTGATACACTTGGAATGTGAGTGCCCCATTTTTCCTCTTCCTGAGTTTAGAATCTTTTTGTTGTGAGATTATATTGATACTTTTCTGCTTCAGTTTGCCAAACTTGATCTGTGGGTTAAAATTTAATGACGATGCACCGCATTAAGATTTAGTTATATTGAATTTTGCGCACGTTACCAGCAGTTTGGATGGCTGGTATTTTTTCAATGGCTTGGGCTCCACGTCCTTCTGAGCAATAATTCTTTGGTGAATCTGAAAGCAATGGCATACCACTGATGACTCTATTTCTTCATCATCATTAAGTTGTAATTACTTGTTCCCCTTCATCAGTTTTATCTCACATGAATGTTTGCTCTGCAGGTACTTGGCTGATGAGACTGCAGTTCTATTGCTTTACTCATTGGTGCAAGGGAACTCTGGCTTTTTGGAGTATGTTTTGGTGAGAACTGATCTGGATACACTGGTATGAAACAACAGAACATTGCTTCTTTATATTCGCAGAAATCTTCTTTCTGAATACAATCATTTTATTTCTTAGCCCCTCCACATAGCACAAAAAAAGGAAGCCTTACACTGTCATCTCAAGGGCCATATCTCAATATCATGCTACTTTTTTAGTGCAGCTTAGTTATATGAGATATTTTTCCTTGCCTTAGTTTTTATTTTATTCTATTTTTAATTTATTTTTGGGCTTGAATAAGTTATTAATCAAGTCTTAGTTATATGAGCTTGCTGCTGCTCATCCTAATATTATTCTAATTCACTATGGAATCGACAGTTGATGCCAATTTTGGAAACATTATACAATGCTTCAAAGAAGACTCCTAATCAAATATACATGTTGCTGATTATCCTTCTCATACTTAGTCAGGATTCTTCTTTCAATGCAAGCATTCACAAAATGGTAAGGATCTGCTCTAGTGGCCAACCATTGACTGGATTACTTAAGGATTGTGTTGACATATTTGGTATTGTGTATAGATTCTTCCCAGTGTTCCATGGTACAAAGAACACCTCCTTCATCAGACGTCTCTTGGATCTCTATTGGTCATTATCTTGATAAGGACTGTGAAGTACAACCTATCCAAGCTGCGGGTATGACTTGAAAGTTTACTACTTGTTAAGTTTTCTTGGAATGTTAGTTGAGAGTGTTACAGCTGATTGCTTGATTAAAATATCATTTATGTCAATGTTATCGTATAAAAAGTGACTACCTAATGCTTCTGATAGACTTTATTGCAGTTTAAGTACCTTTCTTTTTTTATACATGTTAGGTCAGATTCTTATAAATCAATTGGTGTGTCTGTTGATCTTGGTGCTCCTTGAAAATTGTATAGAATTCCTATCCTAGGACTGTGGCAAGATAGAAACGAGGTGATTACTAATTTGACATTGTGAAAGCAAATGCTAACTTTCACATATTATTGGGGCTAACTGTACTGTATTTATACTATGAAGAAAGCTAGAATTTAGTGCAAGAAAACCTATTGTTGTATTTTAATCAATGGAATGACAAAAACATGAAGGCTTGAAAGACATAACCTTATGATGAGCATGGGAAGTGGGCAATTAAAGGAGCTGAGATGTCTTACAGTTTTTCAAACTAGTTTTCTGTATATGGATAAAATGTGCTTTCCATCTGTTAGGCAGTGCTTGGTCAAATCATAATTTTGCATGAGGAATCAATGCTATCATTCTAGATTCAGTCCATATGTCACTATAAATGAACTGGATTCCCTTAATTCACCCAAAACCCCATTAAAATCCTTAATACTGAGGATCTGTTGTATGTTGTACGCTGATTAAATCTTGTTATGCTGGTAGAGACTTGTATTCTTATCATTACTATATCATATTTTATGCTCAAAACACTTGATATTTCCCTGTGGTAGTCACCATTTTGACATGTTTTGTAAGTTTCTAGATCGATGGATAGACATATGGTAGATGTTTATACTCTGTTCATTATGCAAGTTTCGTCCTACTAAAGCTTTTTACATGTTAAATTATAACAGGATGTCTACCTCCATACAACCTGTCTTGCAACTTTGGCAAACATGGCACCTCATGTTCACCGTTTGAGTGCATATGCATCACAGAGATTGGTCAGCCTTTTTTATATGCTCTCACGAAAGTATGTCCTCCTGTTCTCTCTTGTTTCTGCTGATGTCAATATTCTGCTGTGTTAATTTGAAAATTTTCAAGCGGACTTTTGTTTCTTAAAATAATGCATGATCTATATATTGTTTTTCCGAATTTATCAACTTCAGGTACAACAAAATAGCAGATCGAAGAGACGACAAGAAAGGCAGCTTAACAGAACAAGACAGCTTTGCAGAAGATATGGTAGTCATTCTGATCCTTTTCATCCTTGTATATATGGCATTAATAACTTAAAATTTTTTTGCTGTTCCAATGTTATCGTATCTTATATTAATAACTAGATTATTTTTGCTGCAGTCAGCAGAATTGCACATTTACACGGATTTCCTGAGAATTGTCCTTGAAATATTAAATGCAATTTTAACTTATGCCCTGCCACGAAATCCAGAGGTATCAGTTTGCATTTAAGTCACGAGACAATGTTTTGTGCTTTTTTTTTTTACCTTAACAATCATAAGCCATTTGGCAGATTTCACGTTGTCATTATTCTTAACTAAATGTTCTTAGCAGGTTGTATATGCAATATTGCATAGGGAGGAGGTTTTTCAGCCTTTCAAGAGTCATCCTCGATTTAATGAGCTGCTAGAAAATATATACACGGTAAGCAGATGGTTTCTGTGTCAAAACTTGTCTATTCTCTCTTATATTAAGTATTTGAATTTGGCATATCACAAGGATTGGTAGCGGTTGTAGTGCCTATCTACAAGGCTTCTGAGTGTCAAAATTCTATTCTTTACACTCTTTTACTCTTTTTCGCTGCGACCAAATTGGATGACTGCATTGGCTTTTATAGGTGTTGGACTTTTTCAATAGTCGGCTTGATGCACAAAGAGTGGATGGTGAATGGTCTGTGGAAAAGGTCCTGCAGTCCATAATTATCAATTGTAGATCTTGGCGAGGCGATGGTTTAAAGGTGAATGCCGATCGCTTTTGGATGTTATTGTTTAAACTTTGGACTTTTATCCAGATGATTCTTCCCCTTTTTATTTTACAAAATCTGGATCCTTTTATGACAGATGTTCACTCGATTATATTTCTCATATGAACAAGAGAGTCATCCAGAAGAGTTCTTTATTCCATATGTTTGGCAACTGGTTCTATCACGCTGGTATTTTTCCTACTCCATTCTCTCTTACTAACCAGATTACCATACTTAGGCAAATTGTCATTAGGAAAAGACTGATAGGGTCCAAATATTTGATGTGATTATTTGGTTTGACTTTTCCTAGCAATTTGGTTTCATGGTTAACCATGATCCAACGCTTTAGTCACTTTTTAATCCTTAAAATTTCTCTTTAATATTTGCATGCTACTTCTTATATATCACTGATATCTGTTTTCTTTCTTGTTTAACTTTATTCAGTGGGTTCAGCTTTAATCCCAGTGCGATAAATTTGTTCCCAGTGGATTTGCCTGTAAAAGTAAGTGTTGTGATCTCCTCTGAATCTGTTATTGTAATAATGTTTGATCTAAAATCGGAGCTTCCATTTTTAGTACGAGCTTATTAATTTTTCATGCATCTCTAGAATGTACAAACTCTGATTTGTCTTGGTTTTACTCATCGTGACTGTCATTGTTCACTTGGCTGCAGGAGGAGAGTAATGACGATGGGGAACCCAACAAACATCAAAATGGGCAGTTGACCGAGCAAAGAGTTAATATTGATCCATAGCCGCATGATTCCGGATGTTCATGATGCATGGTGAATATGTAAATAGATTACATGTTTAAAAAATGTATTCTTCTCATTCTTTTCTGTCAATATGTTTAAGACACTGTAGAGGCCATTTTGTCATAGATATAAGATCGATACAATGTAATGAATAAGAGAGCACGCTCAATTCTACCTTAGTAATATAAAAATCAAAAAATTATTTTACTTGGTAATTTTCATCCTGTACCGAGTCTTTTGCATCCTCGCTGTATTGGAGACCACCACTTATAAATTTGTATCTTTGGATGACCTCGCTAGTCGATGGACTCTGATTTTTCAAGTGCTTTGAATGGGAAAATGATGGATATGACGCAAGAGATTGGATTCATTAAGATGGACGTTGACTCTGTAATTAGCTGGTGTATGGTGGATGTGGAATTGATTGTTAGATAATCAAAAAGCATCATGAATGAATGAACGAATGAATTCAGAGATATCAGATTGTGCCAGACGCTCCCTGATTTTTCAGTTTAGATGCTGTTTCATTGACGGTGAAGGCGATGCCAGGTTCAGGTCTCCGGATCCTCAGTTAGATAAAGAGGTAGGGTGTTTGGATATTGATTTGAAGAGATTAGTATCTGAATTTTTCATAAGATTTAGAGGCAAAGGGAGGTTAGTTTCTTTCAGTTAGTATTAGCAAATTCGAAAAGCATATTCTTAAAAAATTTCAGTTTGCAGTGTTTTATTATTTTCTAGTCTCCTTTATTTAGTTTGGAGATCAGGGATTTATGTACAATAAAATCAAGTAGCCACAAAAAAAAGCATGATGTTTAACAACGCGCGTTCTTTATTTCGATCTTCCATATAACTATGTTAGCAAAAACACAGATCTACGAGACGTACAAGACTTGACTTAAACAAGGCTACCGCCCTTGACATACTCGGTGAAAGCGAAGGCAACAAGACCCAACACGGCCAGCCTTCCATTCATCAACTCAGCATCCGAAGTCACTAACCCATCCGATTTCGACTCTACACCGACACCTTTAGACAAAAGAACCAGAAGCGCAAGCCAGAGCAAAACACTGGCCCCAAGAAATACGCTGTCCTACCGTCTGATATCTGGGCGAACACGTCCTGACCCTTGGATATAGTTCCACTGCCTGTGCAGCCACAAACCCAATCATCGCAAGCCTCCCGTTGAGCCTCTCCGGTGCCGGCCCACTGAAAGCCAAAACGTGTGGGAATCTCGTGCTCATCCTCGGCTGCTTTGGTGGCTGAGGCTTCTCACCCCACAAAATTATTATTTCAACCATGCAGTTCAGTTAATTGTTTGTCAAGCAAAACAAGTTAAAAACCGCAGAGAATTTTTTTTTTTTAAAGCATCGTTACTTGACCACCTCAGCAATGCAACGCGCTGAAAAGTTAAACATTTCTACGCAGATTACTGGGAATGTACTGAACAGGAGAAAATTAGTTCAGCCCTGATCAAAAAAGGAAAAAAAAAATTCAATTCACGTGTCTATACTGGTTATAAAAATTCAACCTCCCCTCATATTATCATCATGAACTGATCCTTCACATTTGTTGTTCTATTGATGCTTGTGAAGCACGATCTCTGCTTTAAGAGGCTTCAATATGGACCCGTCGGTTGAGCTTCAGTTGTCCAATTTAAATGTCATGTCACTTGACAGACATATTCTTTCTTGAACAGATTTGATAGAACTCATTCCCAAAATATCAAATTGCAACGAAAGGGAGCCATAAGCCACCTGCCAACCTTTGACTTTAGCATTATTGGATTCAATTTACGGCGATTCAACATATTAATATTTGATTTAAAATTAGAGAATGTTAAATTTTTTTCTTGTATCTCCGAATTTACAAGTCTAAATTTACTTGTCTTTTATTCATAATGGCACCATCACGATGCATGGTGAATATTTGATTAAAATGTAAATTTTAATGGAAATAAAAAGAAATTTAATTTTAAGTAATTTTTGAAAGCTGCTTAATTTTTCTTTATTATTTTATTTTTTTACTCAACTAATGCAAAAATAATTTGTGAACCAGCATTTGGCCCAAACCCTAAAAACTAAAAAGTGCATATATTCCAAATTCAAAACGGAAAAGGGTTATTTCATTAGAAAATTGGCATAGGAAAACAGAGATTTACATACAACACCACCATAATTCATACACAATAATTAGCCACGGAAAAAACATGACGTGCGCTTCAAGTATTAAGAATAGGGTCTTGTTATTATTTCAAGACTCCGCAGTCCGCATATCACTGGAAAATTGGACTTGACTAAACAAGGGTACTGCCTTTAACAAACTCAGTGACAGCCAAAGCAACAAGACCCATCATAGCGAACCTCCCATTCAACAACTCAGCATCCGAAGTCATGAACCCATCCGATTTAGACTCCACGCTGACACCTTTAAACAAAGGAACCAGGGACGCAACCGAAAGCAGAACACTGGTCCCCAAGAACCAGGCAACTCCACCGTCTGATAACTGGGCAAACACATCCTGACCCTTGGATAGCTCCACTCCCAATGCAGCCACGAACCCAATCATCGCAAGCCTCCCGTTTATCCTCTCCGGTGCCGGCCCGCTGAACGCAAACACGTCAGAGAACTTCGTGCTTATACGCGGTCGCTCTGGTGGCTGAGTTGATTGATCCTTCTGCTGCTCATTCTACAAAATTGTTATTGCACCCATGCAATTAGTGTAAAGTCTCTAGTTCTCAAGCAAAAGTAAAAAAGTAAATATAAAGTAGAACTCTAGCCTTTACTTACCTTAGCCATGCAGCGCACTGATAAGCTAACATTTCTCTGCAGAGTACCAGGTAAGTACTTAACAGAGGAAAATTGGTTCACCCCAGATTTCCTGATGCCGGTAACGCGAGCTGCGACGACGGAGCTTGCAAGCATAGATTGAGTGGCGAGTGAAGCAGCCATTTTTGTAGATTATGCAACGGATGAATAATTTAGCAACTGGGAGTTTTTAGGTTAATGGGCTCCTTACTTGCAATTTGATGATCAGTAAGAGCATACGTTGCATGGTATTTATAGCAAGTAATAAAGTGTGGGGAGGGGAAGAGAGTGATGGATATTTAGATTCCACGTAGTCTAGATCTTTCGCCAAAAGTTAGTTGGTTCACGTGGCTTCGCTGGTCCACATAGGTGATGGAGCTTGGGACGTGGCCCGGTTACACTCACCAGATGGGGATCTTGTGAATCTGAGGCCAACGTTGTTCCTAGGTTTCGAGTTAGGTCACGACCTGCAACTAGGGCGTTCTAGTCATCTCATCTTCTGTCGCCACGTGCGCGTAGCTGGTTCTTACTTGATCACGGAAACAAAATTTGACACATTGATTGTTTGCTTTTGTTTTTTTTTTGTTTTTTGCAGTCTGCAGCGATCAACTTGGAAAAAGTTATTCCGTGCTTTCGAGGTGCGTGGCGCCTGCAAGTCGACGAGTTTCACCTCCCTCCCATAGTCATCTCATCTTATGTCTTCAGGTGCTCGTAGCTGGCTCTTACTTGAACACGGAAACAAAATTTGACTCCTTAATTGTTTGTTTCTTCCTTTAGCTAGCTAGCAGCTACGTAGCTTGTTTGCTTGTGTTTTTTCTGCAGTCTGTAGCGATCAACTTGGCAAAAGTTATTCCGTGCTTTCGAGGTGCGTGGCGCCTGCAAGTCGATGAGTTTCGCCTCCCTCCCATATATTTATTCGGATTCACTTTTATATTATATGTAATTTTAATTTCTAATTTCTAATTTCAATCGAATATAACTGAATGTTCCGTTTTATCCAAAACCAAGAATAACAATTCAATTCACGTAACTATATATTGTGGTTACAAATGAGTGTCAATTAATTGGATAGGTAAAATCTCTTAAATTATGTCCTCTTAAATACAATGAAAATACTAGCTTCCATTCATAACTAAAAAGTCTAATGGATGAAAACTCTGAAAATCTCGGACGTGGCGAAAACCCTAATTTCGGCGAGGCTTCTCTGTTTAGGGAGGCTAGAACGACAAAAAAGCACGCTTTCGTGATGAGGAAAACGATAGTGAAACTACTAAATAGGTCTCCTACAAAGAAACGCTCGTGAATTCATCACAAGCTATGGAGAATGGCTTTGAAGGAGGTGCAGTGGATAGGGATTTTGAGGAAGGAGTTGTGGTTGAGCGTAATGATGGACCCATGCCGTCAATCAATTTTCGGCTAGGGTTCATGCAAAGTTAGGTGAACCGTGGAAGAACTTTGTTGTTGTCATGTTGCTTGGCCGAAATATTGGTTACAAAACATTATGTACAAGGCTACATGCGTTGTGGAGAACAACCATGACATATTCAGTGATTGACTTAGAAAATAATTATTTCTTGATTCGTTTTCGCTCTTCTGGGGATGCGGTTGATGCTCTAACTAAAGGCCCTTGAATTATAATGGGGCATTATTTAACAGTCTAGGCATGGTCACCCTCCTTTGATTTCACTAAAACGGTTCTTGACCAAGTCATTGTATGGATTTGCTTACCTGGCCTTGTTGTCCATCTTTATGATAAGAAAATTCTGCAAAAACTTGGTCAGTTGGTGTGTACTGTGATCAAAATAGACTCGAACACTACTTCTTCTACTCGCGGAAAGTTTGCTCGTCTTGTAGTAAGTGTTTCCCTAGACAAGCCTTTAGTTTCATAGTTTGAATTGGATGGGAGGATCCAAATGGTGGAGTACGGGGGATTGCATGTGATTTGTTTTGCTTGTAGGAGGTACAACCATAATAGCAATAATTGTAAGATTTCGGCTGCTGAGAGAAATTCGGATAACGTTGCACAGCCTCCATCTGGTGTGCAATGTCGGGAGGATCTTGCCCCTCCAAAAGCTAATCGTGAAGATGCTGCTACGATTGAGCTTTTTGACCCTTGGATGATTGTAACCAGGAAAGAAAGGAAGCCCAATAATGGACAAAACTGTGAACCTAGTGGGGTGAGTGAGTCATGGTTTCACATCTTAGCTCATATGTCGGATGTGCATGAAAACCCTGTGCATGGAGCTTCCACAAACATCCCCTCCACCTCAAGACAACCAAGTCTATCTAGCTTAAATCCGATCTTTACCTTTAATAATGATACAATAGTTAAGCCTCCTGTTAGGCGTCAGTAGAATCCAAAAACTGTTGCTTCGAAGCCTCAAAATAGGAAACCATCCACTCTAATAAACACTACCCGAAATCCTTTTCAGACTAATACTCTTCACATAAGAGAAAAAAATATTATTACCACACCCCATGCAAACCCTAGCCAAATTCCTTGCCCCATTCCACATGTTGACTCTAACAACCAACAAGCTCCTTCTGTAACTACCACTTTGGATCCTACAAAGCACACGGTGGTTTTTTGTTCCTTACAAATTCTTCCTTATGGAGATGTGAAGGGTGTGGGCACGAAGCATAGAGATCATGAGGGTCTGGACCCTCAACATTTGGCTGACACTCTAGATGACCATAATGTGTCTATTGTAAATGCTTTTGAGCATGCTTATACACATCCAGTTGTTCCAATGAGTGGAGATGATGGGAATGAGATGTCAGATGAGGAAGTCTCGATGGTTCAAGAATCACATTTGGTGATGATGACTGATATCCATGGCCAGTAGCTTTGATAATTTGGGCCTTTGGTTTTTGTTTATATTTATGACGATTAGCATAATGTTTTGGAATGTCCAAGGAGCGGCCTCCGGAAATTTTATGCACTCTTTTAAGACAATTGTAAAAAATTATAACCCGTCTATAGTGGTTTTTATGGAACCTCGTGTAAGTGGAATGAAAGCAGATGATTTTATTAAGAAAAATGGTTTTGAGTTCTCTCATCGAGTGGAAGCAGTTGGCTTTTCTAGAGGAATTTGGCTCTTGTGGCAGAATTGTGTTGAGGTGGAGTTGGTAATAAATCATAGGCAATTTATTCATTTCAAAGTTTGTAGAAATAATATTTTTGTCTCTTGGGTAACGGCTGTTTATGCTAGCCCAAATCCAATGTTGCAGAGACAATTCTAGAGTCGTATGGAGAGTCTTGTCAGTTCAGTTCAAGGTCCTTGGTTGATTGGAGGGGATTTCAATTTTATTTTGTTTGCTTCTGAGAAGTAGGGGGTGCTACCAGGCACTCTGGAGTATGTGGTTTATTTCGGCAGTGGTTTGATGGCCATCAAATTTTTGATTTAAAGTTGAAAGGCCCTCGTTTTACTTGGTCTCGTGGCACTCTTTTTAAATGGCTTGACAAGGCTATATGTAATAATGATTGGCTGATGAAGTTTGCTGATAACTCTGTTCTCCACCTTCCGAAAGTTGCCTCAGATCACAGACCGGTGCTGGTTCGTTTTGAAGGAGCTGATAACCGACACCAGGTTAATAGGCCTTTCAGATTTTTGGCTGCTTGGTTAACTCATGAGAGCATTTTAATACTTTTGTCAAACAGGCGTGCAATTTTACTGTCCAGTATAGTATTGCAGCTCCTCGTTTTATCCAGGCAGTGCAAGGTTGGAATCGCGATGTTTTTGGTAACATTTTTCAGCGTAAATGCAGATTATTGGCTCAGATTAATGGTATTCAAGCAGCCTTAGAGCAGTATAATTCTAGAGGGCTAATTCGGTTAGAGGCTCGCTTATGAAGTGAATTGGATATGGCAATGGCTCAGGAGGAGATTTTTTTTGTGGCAGAAATTTAGGAAAGATTGGATCCTTTACGGGTATAGAAATACTACTTTCTTTTACCAAAAAATTATTGCTCATCGTAGACGAAATCGAATTGAGGCCATTAAGGATAATATGGGGAATTGGATTTACAATGAGAAAGATATTCGTATCCACACGGTTGGGTATTTCTCCTCTTTATTCAAAAGCGATGCTCATTTTTATCAAGCATACCTTGTTCCTAATTTTTTTTCATCTTTGAATGCTAATTATCTTGATCGTGTTACTAATCCGGTTGTGGAGGAGGAAATAAAAAAAAAACTATTTTTAGCATGAAACCCCTTAAGGCGCCAGGTATTGATGGACTGCAGGCTATCTTTTATCAAAATTGGTTCACCCCTGATCAAAAAAGGAAAAAATTCAATTCACATGTCTATGCTGGTTATAAAAAATCGACCTTTCTATCGCATTATCATCAGACTGATCCTTCACATTTTTTGTTCTATTGATGCTTGTGAAGCACGATCTCTGCTTTAAGAGGCTTCAATATGGGCCCGTCGGTTGAGCTTCAGTTGTCCAATTTAAATGTCATGTCACTTGACAGACATGTTCTTTCTTGAACAAATTTGATAGAACTCATTCCCAAAATATCAAATTGCAACGAAAGGGAGCCATAAACCACCTGCCAACCTTTGACTTTAGCATTATTGGATTCAATTTAGGGCGATTCAACATATTAATATTTGATCTAAAATTAGAGAATGTTAAATTTTTTTCTTGTATCTCCGAATTTACAAGTCCAGATTTACTTGTCTTTTATTCATAATGGCACCATCAAGATGCATGGTGAATATTTGATTAAAATACAAATTTTAATGGAGATAAAAAGAAATTTAATTTTAAGTAATTTTTGAAAGCTGCTTAATTTTTCTTTATTATTTTATTTTTTTACTCAACTAATGCAAAAATAATCTGTTAACCAGCATTTGGCCCAAACCCTAAAAACTAAAAAGTGCATATATTCCAAATTCAAAACGGAAAAGGGTTATTTCATTAGAAAATTGGCATAGGAAAACAGAGATTTACATACAACACCACCATAATTCATACACAATAATTAGCCACGGAAAAAACATGACGTGCGCTTCAAGTATTAAGAATAGGGTCTTGTTATTATTTCAAGACTCCGCAGTCCGCATATCACTGGAAAATTGGACTTGACTAAACAAGGGTACTGCCTTTAACAAACTCAGTGACAGCCAAAGCAACAAGACCCAACATAGCCAGCCTTCCATTCAACAACTCAGCATCCGAAGTCATGACCCCATCCGATTTAGACTCCACGCTGACACCTTTAAACAAAGGAACCAGGGACGCAACCGAAAGCAGAACACTGGTCCCCAAGAACCAGGCAACTCCACCGTCTGATAACTGGGCAAACACATCCTGACCCTTGGATAGCTCCACCCCCAATGCAGCCACGAACCCAATCATCGCAAGCCTCCCGTTTATCCTCTCCGGTGCCGGCCCGCTGAACGCAAACACGTCAGAGAACTTCGTGCTTATACGCGGTAGCTTTGGTGGCTGAGTTGATTGATCCTTCTGCTGCTCATTCTACAAAATTGTTATTGCACCCGTGCAATTAGTGTAAAGTCTCTAGTTCTCAAGCAAAAGTAAAAAAGTAAATATAAAGCAGAACTCTAGCCTTTACTACCTTAGCCATGCAGCGCACTGATAAGCTAACATTTCTCTGCAGAGTACCAGGTAAGTACTTAACAGAGGAAAATTGGTTCACCCCAGATTTCCTGATGCCGGTAACGCGAGTTGCGACGACAGAGCTTCCAAGCATAGATTGAGTGGTGAGTGAAGCAGCCATTTTTGTAGATTATGCAACGGATGAATAATTTAGCAACTGGGAGTTTTTAGGTTAATGGGCTCCTTACTTGCAATTTGATGATCAGTAAGAGCATACGTTGCATGGTATTTATAGTTAGGGGTGGGCACGGTTGGGTTCGGTCGGTTCGGTTCGGATCGAAATTAAGTAGAACTGATTTAATTCAGTTATTTTATAAAAAAAACCGAATAAGAACCGAACTAAAAAAGAACCGAACTCAAAAGGTTCTTTTCAATTCGGTTCGGTTCGGTTCGGTTTGGTTTTTTCGGTTCTGAGCCTATTTTGAATTTTCAAATTTTTAGCCCATTGAGCTTCATGAATGTAATAATTTTTTTCAACTAATTAATTCATCCTAATTTCATTACAAATATTAACAATAAATACAAAGTATTCAAAACACATTTTATCACTAATATCTTACTAACTATTAATAAATAATTAAATAAACAATCTATATAATAAGAAGCTAGTTTAAAAAAAAATAAAGAAAACTTACTGGTAAGCAACATCAATCAACTATCATTTACTCCTCAGCTACTTGCTGTTGTTCTTGAGATTGCATTTGCCTAAAAAATTCTTCAAGAAATTGAAACAATTATATTAAAATAATTAATTCTAATATACAAAATGTTATAAGTTAAATAGAAAAAAATAACATAATAAATTACAATATTACATGTTTCAACTAATTCATAAAATTCAGTTTCTTCCTGACTTGGTTGTATTGTACGCTCTCCTAATAGAGTTGAGCGAAGCCAATTTTGAGTGCATATTAATGATTCAACTGTTTTATGAGTTAAAGAACTCCTAAAAGGATCAAGAATGCGCCCTCCTGTACTAAATGCTGATTTAGAAGCCACAGTAGACATCAGAATTGCCAAAACATCTTTGATTGCAGTGATTGGGGTGGGTGATTTGGATTTGGTTTCAATTTTGAATATTTGATTTTAGGGTTTATTTTGGGAAATAATGATTTACGAAATTGTAACACTAACATATATATATATATATATACTCTGATTGTGTGTATGTAAGTTTATGTTAATTATCTTACACAATCAGTTAAAAATTAATACATATTTAATTTAATAAAATTTAAAAATAATTCGATTTTTCGGTTCAATTTTTTGATTCAGTTAAATGAACCGAATACCAAACGGATATTTTGATTTTTTTATAAATGGTACCATTCGATTTTTTAAAAAAAAAACTGTACCGAATTGAAAAAAATCGTCGGTTATATTTTTTTAACACTATGATTTTTTTACCCACCCTTATTTATACTAAGTAATAAAGTGTGGGGAGGGGAAGAGAGTGATAGGATATTTAGATTCAACGTAGTCTGGATCTTTCGCCAAAAGGTAGTTGGTTCACGTGACTTCGCTGGTCCACATAGGGGATGGAGCTTGGGACGTGGCCTGGTTACACTCACCAGATGGGGATCTTGTGAATCTGTGGCCCACGTTGTTCCTAGGTTTCGAGTTAGGTCACGACTACGACTAGGGCATTCTAGTCATCTCATCTTATGTCGCCACGTGCTCATAGCTGGTTCTTCCTTGATCACGGAAACAAAATTCGACACATCGATTGTTTGTTTCTTCCTTCAGTAGCTACGTAGCTTGTTTCCTTTTGTTTGTGTTTTTTTTTTTGCAGTCTGCAGCGATCAACTTGGCAAAAGTTATTCCGTGCTTTCGAGGTGCGTGGCGCCTGCAAGTCGATGAGTTTCACCTCCCTCCCATATATTTATTCGGATTCAATTTTATATTATATGTAATTTTAATTTCTAATTTTAATCGAATATAACTGAATGCTCCGTTTTATCCAAAACCAAGAATAACAATTCAATTCACGTAACTATATATTCTGGTTACAAATGAGTGTCAATTAATTAGATTGGTAAAATTTCTTAAATTATGTCCTGTTAAATATAGTGAAAATATTACAAATAAATTAAAATCAAGCTTTGATAATCTACTTAATCGAATTAATATCATTTGTGACATTGTTTAAATTATTTTATTATCGAGAGACAATCATATTCTTACAAAATTTCAATTTGCAGTGTTTTTTATTTTCTAGTCTCCCGTCATTTAGTTTGGAGATCAGAGATTTATGTACAACAAAATCAAGTAGCCACAAAGAGTCAAAGAAGCATGGTGTTTAACAACACGCGTTCTTTATTTCAATCTTCCATATAACTATGTATTAGCAAAAACACAGATCTACAAGATGTACAAGACTTGACTTAAACAAGGCTGTGAGATTTTTTAGTAATGAATTGTAATAATTTTATTCAATTCGACAATGTACAATATTGATGATATATATAGTTGATTAGTTTTCGTATCCAGCTCAGCAACTTAGATTTACAATTAGCAGACTCAAGTAAAGTGTGTGAGCTATGTTTTAATCACAGCCACTCATCTATAACTAATTTGCTACATCACACAATAGCTGTGAAATCTCTGTATAATTGTTCTGCCAACTGGAATATTCTTCCTCTGCACGTGTGGATTGCATCACATAGCTTGTGTGAGCGTCTCCCTTGGTTATCAAGTAAACTCCAGCTGGCACTCCCACATGAGCTGATCCAGGTTCAACTTCATTCTCAAACTTAACATCTCTTCTCAAACTTAAGTCTCTAAGAGAGACTTTAAACTTGTTTCTGAAGTAGCTAAACTTAGAGTAAGTGAGTGGTTTAGTTAACACATATACTGTTTGATCACTGCTGGACACAAAAACAATTTCGATTTCTTTCTTTTCAACTTTGTCTCTGATAAAATGAATATATATCTCTATGTGTTGGTCTTGGAATGGAGAACTGGGTTTGTAGCAATTGTAGCTACACTTGTACTGTCAGTTAGCAGCATGGGAGTACAGCTAAGTTTTATACCCAACTCTTTCAGTAATGAACATATCCATGTTACTTCTGCACTTGTTAAAGCCATGGCTCTGTATTCAAATTCAGCTGAGGATTTTGATACCACACTTTGCTTCTTTGAACTTGAGCTAATCAAATTGTCACCCAAGTATACATAATAACCATTAGTGGATCTTCTATCATCAGGGCCACTTCCCCAGTCAGCATTTGAGTAGGCTATAAGATCAAAAGAATCAGATTTTTTGAATGTCAAACCATAGTCAATCGTTTCCTTTACATACCTGAGTACTCGTTTACAAGCTCTCCAGTGTGGCTGTAGAGAATTGGACATAAATTAACTTGTTAACTGAATAAGCAATTTCAGGCCTAGTTAATACAACATACTGCAGCCCTCCAATAGCTCTTCTGTATTGAGTTGAGTCAGCATATTTTTCTCCCACATGTTTGCTCAACTTTTCAGTGGTTGCTAGTGGAGTATCTAAGTAATTACAGTTCTTCAAATCAAATTTAGTAAGCAGCTCCTTTAAGTATTTGGACTATGACAATACGAAAGTATCTTCATTTCTTATAACTTCAATGCTAAGGAAAAAGTTTAGTTCACCCAAATCTTTGAGAGCAAAAGTATTTCCCAGATTACAAATAAGCTGCTCTATTTCAACATTATTACTCTCAGTGACTATGATATCATCAACATAAACTAACAAGATGATTAGCTCATTTCTATTTTGTTTGAAGAATAATGAAGTGTCTCATTTTGCTCGACATAATTGCCATGATTCAAGCATGGACCTTAATTTATCAAACCAGGCTCTTGGTGCCTGTTTCAAATCATATAGAGCTTTCTTCAGCTTACAAACATATCTTGAGTGATCAGCATCCACAAATTCTTTAAGCTGAGGCATATATACTGTTTCAGTTAACTCCCCATTTAGAAATGCATTATTAATGTCAACATGTCTTAACTTCCAATTATTTATCACAACCATGCTTAGAACAATTCTGATTGTAGCTGTTTTTACTACAGGGTTGAAAGTCTCCTGATAATCCACTTTTGCTACTAACCTGTCTTTGTATCTATTTATTGTTCCATATGAGTTTTGTTTTACTCTAAAAATTCATTTATTTCCCACAGGTTTCATATGTTGCTTTGGTGGAATCAAACACCAGGTCTGATTCTTAATCAAAGCATTGAACTCATCTTGCATGGCTAGTTTCTAGTTGCTATCACTTAAAGCTTCAGCAACACTTGATGGTGTTTCCAGGGACAAGGCTTTTTCAGTGTTGTAAACTTTATGCTTAAAAATTCTAGCTTTGGCTCTAGTTATCATATATTTGAAGGATTGATTTTAGGAGTGGTTTGAGTTATTTTAGGATTTTGGTTTTGAACTTTATTATTTTCAAGTGCACCAGAATACTCGGAGGTACCCTGGAATTCTAAATGTATATTTGAAACAATATTTGGCTCTGAATGGATTTGGTTATGATAGTTGTCAGGATCTTGATCATTAGAGAGAGTAAGATCTTGAATTGCATTTTTAGATGAGTTTGACCTTGCTGTTGGTGCCTCATGACTATGACTTTCAGAAGGAAAAGTCACTGTGATGAATTTACTGAATGAATTTAAAGACTCAGATGATTGATTCTGGTTTGAACTTATGAATTTTGGATCTGTTTTGAGAGGAAAAGAACTTTCATTGAAGTTGACATGTGTTGCTATGTATATTCTTCCATTTGAGTTTAGTCAGATGTAACATTTGTGAAATTGACTGAATATTAGATTTATACATGTAAAAGTATAGAAGTCGAATTTATGTCTATTGTAAGGTCTTATGAAAGGATAACACTTACAACTAAATATTTTGATGAGAGAGTAATCTAATTTCTTTGAGTAAAGGGATTCAAAATGAGTCTTGTCATTTAAAGTAGGTGTGCTGGTTCTGTTTATGAGATATGTGGCATTAGAGAATGCTTCCCACAAGAATTTCAAAGGTAATCCAGATTGAGCAAGAAGAGTCAATTCACTTTCTACAAGATGTCTGTGTTTCCTTTCAGCCTTCCCATTTTGATGATGGGTGTATGAACATGAGTATCTTAAAAAAATACCTTCATGTTTCAGGTATGGTTCAAAGATTTTATATTCCCCTCCCATGTCACACTGTAAGGCTTTAATTTTTAGTTCAAGGCTTTTCTCAACTTGGTTTTTGAAAGACATGAATGTTGTGAGTGCTTGTGACTTATGTGTTAATCCATAAATCCATGTGTAACTAGTTTTATCATTAATGAAAGATGTATAGTATTTGAAATCTTGATTGGTTTCAGTGGGTGCAGGGCTCCAAAGATCACTATGAATGATCTCAAGGGCTTTTGAGGTTTTTGTTTCACTATGTTTGAATGACAATCTATGTTGTTTTCCATATTGGCATACTTTATAGAAAGATAAACCAGATGTTTTATTTCCAAAAGAGATATTACAAGCAGACAAGGTTTTCACAAGAGCATTACATTAGGGTGGCCTAATCTCATATGCCATAAATCAAGCACTTTGTTGCTTGTATAATTGTCATTACAACTGACAAACAACATAGATTTAGGACCATGTGTTTTATTTACTATAAGTAGATTAGGAGTAGTAGTTGAAGACAACAAAATTGACTTGAATTGACTGGAATCATGAGGCAAACTCAGCAGCTTGTACAATCCATCTTTAGCCAATCATTTCAAAAGAACACTCCCCATTCTCTTGTCCTTGACAACACAACAAGTTTTATGGAATTCAATAGAAACAATATTACCATACAATAGTCTTGAAATGCTAATCAGGTTTTTGGTTATTTCTGGAACATAATGGATGTGATTAAGTTTGAAATGAGATAATGTGTGTGAGTCAAGTGTGCTGAGCAATGAGTGAATTTTGAGTTTAGCTCTATTACCTACTGCCAGCTGATCACTTCCTTTGTATTCAAAACTGATGTTGAGATGGTTGAAGTAATTTGAAATGTGGTTTGTTGCACTACTGTTAAGATACTAAGCCCTATCTCTGTGTCCTTCATTCTCAACTATGTATGCACTCCTCATGTTAGGTACTTGATTAGACACATAATTCTTCTTGAACCTGTACCAGCAGTTATCAGCAGTATGATTTTCTTGAAACAGATATGGCATAGTCCCTTAGGTTCTTCTTCATCAGTAGGATTTTTGCCTTTGAACTTCTCTGATGGATTCATAACCCGATTGAAATTATTTCCACCAGGTTGTTTTCCATTTGAGCTTCCAACTAGTCTTCCACTATAGTTGTTATTATTTCCACCAAAATTGAAGTTTGGTTGCTAGATCCTCATTTGATTTCCTCTGTGATAAGCCAAATTAGCTTGATAATCCATGTGACTGACAGAGTGATGATATTCAATTCTATTTTCATGACTCAGCAGCATTTCATACACATTAGAGAGAGATGTGCCTTCAGGTTGTGCATTGATTGTGGTAACAATTGAATCATATCTAGATCCAAGGCCAGCAAGCAAGCACAACACAAAATCTTCATCACTCATATTATTTCCAGCAGCTCTTAGTGCATCAAGAGTGGTTTTCATCTTGGTATAGTACTCATGAATAATAGTTGATCCTTTCCTGATAGTTTGAATTTGAGTTTTTAAATGCAGAACTCTAGTTCCGGATCTGGCTCCAAACTGAGTTGCAAGAATTTGCCACACATCCAGAGAAGATATGGCTTTAACTACAGCACTAAGAACTTTTTCACTTAAGGGTGAGAGCAACCAGCTCATTAGCTACTGATCATTCCTCCTCCAGATCTGGAATTGTGGATTTGGAGTTGTGATCACTGTTTGATCACTATTAATATTGATCATAACTCGATTAGGTGGACTCTTTGAGCTATCAATCAAATCTTCCAGATTGTTTGCATTGATTGTAGTTATCACTTGAAATCGCCATAGCAGGTAGTTGTTATTGGTAAGCTTTATTGGCGTGTTGAAGACAAGTGAGCTGAGAACAGAGGCGCTGACATTTGAAATTTGATTAGTGTTTATAGTTGAGCTTGAAGCTCCATTACTATGAGTTCAATTTGCATTACTCGCCATTGTTGCTTCTCAGAGCTCTGATACCATGTGAGAGTTTTGAGAAATGAATTGTAACAATTTTATTTAATTCGACAATGTACAATATTGATGATATATATAACTGATTAGTTTTCGTATCCATCTCAACAACTTAGATTTACAATTAACAAACTCCAGTAAAGTGTGTGAGCTATGTTTTAATCACAACCACTCATCTATAACTAATTTGCTACATCACATAACAACTATGGAATCTGTATAACTGTTCTGCCAACTGAAATATTCTTCCTCTGCACGTGTGGATTACATCACTTTGCTTGTGTGAGCATCTCCCTTGATTATCAAGTAAACTCCAGCTGGCACTCCCACATGAGCTAGTCCAGGTTCAGCTTTATTCTCAAACAAAACAAAGGCTACAGCCCTTGACATACCCGATGAAAGCCAAGGCAACAAGACCCAACATAGCCAGCCTTCCATTCAACAACTCAGCATCCGAAGTCATTAACCCATATGATTTCGACTCTACACCGACACCTATAGACAAAAGAACCAAAAGTGCAAGTGAGAGCAAAACACTAGCCCCCACGAAATACGCTATCCCACCGTCTGATATCTGGGCGAACACGTCCTGACCATTGGATATAGTTCCACTGCCTGTGCAGCCACAAACCCAATCATCGCAAGCCTCCCGTTGAGCCTCTCCGGTGCCGGCCCACTGAAAGCCAAAACGTGTGGGAACTTCGTGCTCATCCTCGGCTGCTTTAAGGCTGAAGCTTCTCTCCCAACAAAATTTTAATTTCAACCATGCAGTTCAGTTAATTGTTTGTCAAGCAAAACAAGTTAAAAACCGCTGAAAAGTTAACATTTCTACGCAGACTACTGGGAATGTACTGAACAGGGGAAAATTGGTTCACCCCTGATCAAAAAAGGAAAAAAAGAAAGAAAAAATTCAATTCACGTGTCTATGCTGGTTATAAAAACTCAACCTCTCCTCATATTATCATCACTGATTGATCCTTCACATTTGTTGTTCTATTGATGCTTGTGAAGCACGATCTCAGCTTTAAGAAGCTTCAATATGGGCCCGTAGGTTGAGCTTCAATTGTCCAATTTAAATGTCATGTCACTTGACAGACATGTTCTTTCTTGAACAGATTTGATAGAACTCATTCCCAAAATATCAAATTGCAGCGAAAGGGAGCCATAAGCCACCTGCCAACCTTTGACTTTAGCATTATTGGACTCAATTTAGGGCGATTCAACATATTAATATTTGATTTAAAATTAGAGAATGTTAAATTTTTTTCTTGTATCTCCAAATTTACAAGTCCAGATTTGCTTGTCTTTTATTCATAATGGCACCATCACGATGCATGGTGAATATTTGATTAAAATGTAAATTTTAATGGAGATAAAAAGAAATTTAATTTTAAGTAATTTTTGAAATTATATACACTAAGGTAAAATAATATAGCTGCTTAATTTTTCTTTATTATTTTATTTTTTTACTCAATTATCGCAAAAATAATTTGTTAACCAGCAGTTGGCCCAAACCCTAAAAACTAAAAAGTGCATATATTCCAAATTCAAAACGGAAAAGGATGATTTCATTAGAAAATTGGCATAGGAAAACAGAGATTTACATACAACACCACCATAATTCATACACAATAATTAGCCACGGAAAAAACATGACGTGCGCTTCAAGTATTAAGAATAGGTCTTGTTATTATTTCAAGACTCCGCAGTCCGCATATCACTGGAAAATTGGACTTGACTAAACAAGGGTACTGCCTTTAACAAACTCAGTGACAGCCAAAGCAACAAGACCCAACATAGCCAGCCTTCCATTCAACAACTCAGCATCCGAAGTCATGACCCCATCCGATTTAGACTCTACGCTGACACCTTTGAACAAAGGAACCAGGGACGCAACCGAAAGCAGAACACTGGTCCCCAAGAACCAAGCAACTCCACCGTCTGATAACTGGGCAAACACATCCTGACCCTTGGATAGCTCCACCCCCAATGCAGCCACGAACCCAATCATCGCAAGCCTCCCGTTTATCCTCTCCGGTGCCGGCCCGCTGAACGCAAACACGTCAGAGAACTTCGTGCTTATACGCGGTAGCTTTGGTGGCTGAGTTGATTGATCCTTCTGCTGCTCATTCTACAAAATTGTTATTGCACCCGTGCAATTAGTGTAAAGTCTCTAGTTCTCAAGCAAAAGTAAAAAAGTAAATATAAAGCAGAACTCTAGCCTTTACTTACCTTAGCCATGCAGCGCACTGATAAGCTAACATTTCTCTGCAGAGTACCAGGTAAGTACTTAACAGAGGAAAATTGGTTCACCCCAGATTTCCTGATGCCGGTAACGCGAGCTGCGACGACAGAGCTTCCAAGCATAGATTGAGTGGCGAGTGAAGCAGCCATTTTTGTAGATTATGCAACGGATGAATAATTTAGCAACTGGGAGTTTTTAGGTTAATGGGCTCCTTACTTGCAATTTGATGATCAGTAGTAAGAGCATACGTTGCATGGTATTTATAGCAAGTAATAAAGTGTGGGGAGGGGAAGAGAGTAATGGATATTTAGATTCCACGTAGTCTGGATCTTTCGCCAAAAGTTACTTCGTTCACGTGACTTCGCTGGTCCATATAGGTGATGGAGCTTGGGACGTGGCCTGGTTACACTCACCAGATGGGGATCTTGTGAATCTGAGGCCCACGTTGTTCCTAGGTTTCGAGTTAGGTCACGACTACGACTAGGGCATTTTAGTCATCTCATCTTATGTCGCCACGTGCTCATAGCTGGTTCTTCCTTGATCACGGAAACAAAATTCGACACATTGATTGTTTGTTTCTTCCTTCAGCAGCTACGTAGCTTGTTTGCTTTTGTTTGTGTTTTTTTTTTTTTTGCAGTCTGCAGCGATCAACTTGGCAAAAGTTATTCCGTGCTTTCGAGGTGCGTGGCGCCTGCAAGTCGATGAGTTTCATCTCCCTCCCATATATTTATTCGGATTCAATTTTATATTATATGCAATTTTAATTTCTAATTTCAATCGAATATAACTGAATGTTCCGTTTTATCCAAAACCAAGAATAACAATTCAATTCACGTAAATATATATTCTGGTTACAAATGAGTGTCAATTAAATTGGTAAAATCTCTTAAATTATGTCCTGTTAAATACAGTGAAAATACTAACTTCCATTCATAAGTAAAAAGTCTAATAGTTGAAAACTCAGAAAATCTCGGACATGGCGAAAATCCTAATTTCGGCGAGGCTTTTCCTCCGCCGTTTAGGGAGGCTAGAACAACAAAAAATGAACACGCTTTTGTGATGAGGAAAACGATAGTGAAACTACTAAACATGTCTCCTACAAAGAAACACTCATGAATTCATCACAAGCTATGGAGAACGGCTTTGGAGGAAGTGCAGTGGACTGGGATTTTGAGAAAGGAGATGTGGTTGAGCGTAATGATGGACCCATCCCGTCAATCAAATTTTCGGCTAGGGTTCATGCAAAGTTGAGTGAACCATGGAAGAACTCTGTTGTTGTCAAGTTGCATGGCCGAAATATTGGTTACAAAACATTATGTACTAGGCTACATGAGCTGTGGAGAACAACCATGACATATTTAGTGATTGACTTAGAAAATAATTATTTCTTGATTCGTTTTCGCTCTTCTGGGGATGCGGTTAATGCTCTAACTAAAGGCCCTTGGATTATAATGGGGCATTATTTAACAGTCCAGCCATGATTGCCCTCCTTTGATTTCACCAAAACGGTTCTTGACCAAGTCACTGTATGGATTCGCTTACCTGGCCTTGCGGAAAGTTTGCTCGTCTTGTAGTAAGTGTTTCCCTAGACAAGCCTTTAGTTTCATAGTTTGAATTGGATGGGAGGATCCAAAAGGTGGAGTGCGAGGGATTGCCTGTGATTTGTTTTGCTTGTCGGAGGTACGACCATAATAGCAATAACTATAAGATTTCGGCTGCTAAGAGAAATTCTGATAACATTGCACAACCTCCATATGGTGTGCAATATCGGGAGGATCCTGCCCCTCTAGAAGCTAACTGTGAAGATGCTGCTACGGTTGAGCTTTTTGGCCCTTAGATGATTGTAACCAGGAAATGAAGGAAGCCCAATAATGGACGAAACTGTGAACCTAGTGGGGTGAGTCAAGGTTTCACATCTTAGCTCATATGTCGGATGTGCATGGAAACCTTATGCATGGAGCTTCCACAAACATCCCCTCCACCTCAAGACAACTAAGTCCATCCAGCTTAAATCCGATCTTTACCTTTAATAATGATACAATAGTTAAGCCTCATGTTAGACGTCAGCAGAATCCAAAAACTGCAGCTTCAAAGCACACGATGGTTTTTTGTTCCTCACAAATTCTTCCTTATGGAGATGTGAATGGTATGGGCACGGAGCATAGAGATCGTGAGGGTTTGGACCCCGAACATTTGGCTGACCCTCTAGATGACCATAATGTCTCTATTGTAAATGCTTTTGAGCATGCTTATACACATCCCATTGTTCCAATGAGTGGAGATGATGGGAATGAGATGTCAGATGAGGAAGTCTCGATGGTTCAAGAATCACCTTTGGTGATGATGGCTGATATCCATGGGCGGTAGCTTTGATAATTTGGGCCTTTGGTTTTTGTTTATATTTACGACAATTAGCATAATGTTTTGGAATGTCCAAGGAGCGGCCTACGAAAATTTTAGGCCCCCTTTTAACACAGTTGTAAAAAATTATAACTAGTCTATAGTGATTTTTATGGAAGCTCGTATAAGTAGAATGAAAACATATGAGCTTATTATGAAAATTGATTTTGAGTTCTCTTATCGAGTGGAAGCAGTTGGCTTTTCTAAAGGAATTTGGCTCTTGTGGCAGGATTGTGTTGAGGTCGAGGTGGTAATAAATCATAGGCAATTTATTCATTTCAAAGTTTGTAGAAATAATATTTTTGTCTCCTGGGTAACGGCTTTTTATGCTAGCCCAAATCCAATGTTACGGAGACAATTCTAGAGTCGTATGGAGAGTCTTGCCAGTTCAGTTCACGGTCCTTGGTTGATTAGAGGGGATTTCAATTGTATTTTGTTTGCTTCTAAGAAGCAGGGGGTGTTACCAGGCACTCTGGAGTATATGGTTTATTTCGGCAGTGGTTTGATGGCCATCAAAATTTTGATTTAAAGTGTAAAGGCCCTCGTTTTACTTGGTCTCGTGGCACTATTTTTAAACGGCTTGACAGGGCTGTATATAATAATGATTGGCTGATGAATTTTGCTGATAACTCTGTTCTCCACCTTCCGAAAGTTGCCTCAAATCACATACTAGTGCTGGTTCGTTTTGAGGGAGCTAATAACCGACACCAGGTTAATAGGCATTTTCGATTTTTGGCTGCTTGGTTAACTCATGAGCATTTTAATACTTTTGTCAAACAGGCGTGCGATTCTACTATCCACTATAGTATTGCAGCTCCTCATTTTATCTAAGCGGTGCAAGATTGGAATCGCGACGTTTTTGGTAACATTTTTCAGTGTAAACGCAGATTGTTGGCTCGGATTAATGGTATTCAAGCAGCCTTAAAGCAGTATAATTTGAGAGGGTTGATTCGGTTAGAGGCTCGCTTATGAAGTGAATTGGAGATGGTGATGGCTCAGGAAGAGATTTTTTGGAGGCATAAATCTAGGAAAGATTGGATCCTTCACATGGATAGTTACTACTTTCTTTCACCAAAAAACTATTGCTCGTCGCAGAAGAAATCGAATTGAGGCCATTAAGGATAATATGGGGAATTGGATTTACAATGAGAAAGATATTTGTAGCCACACGGTTGGGTATTTCTTCTCTTTATTCAAAAGCGAAGCTCATTTTTATCAAGCATACCATGTTTCGAATTTTTTTCCAGCTTTCAATGCTAATTATCTTGATTGTGTTACTGATCCGATTGTGGATGAGGAAATTAAAAAAGGTATTTTTAGCATAAAACCCATTAAGGCGCCGAGTATTGATGGATTTCATGCTATCTTTTATCAATCCCAGTGGCACATTATTGGACCCTCTTTCGGTAAGTTTATCACTGACATTTTTAATACTGGCAAAATCCCTCAAAACGTAAACAAAACCATGTTGGTTTTGATTCCTAAGGTGGATCATCCTACCAATTTAAAGATGTTTCGGCCTATAAGACAGTGACTAAAATAATTGCCAATCGTTTACAAGTTTTATTACCTAAGCTGATCGGGCCTCAACAGACAAGTTTTGTTCCTGGACAGCACATTGTGGACAACATTGTTATTAGTCATGAAGTAGTTCACTCCATGCGCAGGAAAACTGGTAAAAGAGGGTTCATGGTTATTAAGGTGGATCTCGAGAAGGTGTATGATCGACTGAATTGGTCTTTTATTTTTTAAACTTTTCAACAGACGGGGCTCCTGATTCACTTATCTCGGCTCATCATGGAATGTGTTACCTCAGCTAGCATGAACATTTTGTGGAATGGTGAGGTAACTCAGGAGTTTTATCTAGGAAGAAGTATCCGGCAGGGTGACCCACTCTCTCCGTATATATTTGTGCTATGCATCGAGCGTTTGAGTTATGGAATATCCCAAGCTGTGGTGGATGGAAGTTGAAAGCCAAATCAGTTGGTTAAACATGGCACTCCTCTTATCTATATTTTTTTGGTAATGATTTGCTCTTATTTGCAAAAGCTTTAATTGATCAAGCTCATATTATTGATGTGGTTTTGGAGAATTACTGTCGAAGTTCTGAAGCAAAGGTTAATAAAGTGAAAACCACAATTTTCTTTTCGAAGAATGTTGCTTCAAGAGAGGCAAAGCTCATTGGTGCTGCCTTGGGGGTTTCGATTACTCATGACTTGGGAAGCTACCTTGGAATGCCGTTACTTTATTCGAGGGTGAATAAAGCTACTTACCAATCTATTTTAGACAAGGTGGACATGAGGCTCAGTGGCTGGAACGCGGTTCATTTATCATTTGCTGGTCGTGTTACTTTGGCGCAATCGGTGATTCAAGTTATGCCAATTTATGCTATGCAAACGACCATGCTTCCTTCACTGGTGTGTCATAAAGTTGATAAGTGCTGCCGTAGATTTATTTAGGATGGTAAGTCGAAGAGTCACAAGATGTTCATGGTTGGTTGGGATAAAATTTACTTGCCAAAATCACGTGGTGGCTTGGGTTTTAAAAATTTAGAGGTGATGAATCATGCCCTGTTGATGAAGATTAGTTGGGGGCATTGTTTCAAACTCGGATACGTTATGGTGAGGGTTCTCTGTTCCAAATATGGCTTAGACCCATGCAATTTGCCGTTTCCCCTCCCTAACAAACAAGGATCGCGTATCTGGTCGGCTATGAGGAAAACGTGGGATGCAACCATGCATGGAGCTTGTTGGTCAGTGTGTAATGGTGCTAGAATTCGGTTATGGCTTGACTGCTGGGTAACGAAATATGAACCTTTGATTTGCCTAATTCTTCAACCGATCCCTCAGGTCTCTCTCAATTCCACTGTCAGCGAGTTTACTAATGAACATGGTGGTTGGAGATGGTCGAACTTTGAACACCTACTACCCTATTTTATTCTTATGCAGATTGCTTCGGTCATGCCTCATGCTCCTCATCTTGGTCCTAATAGAATTTATTGGTGTTTTAATCCAAGAGGTTTATTCATTGTTCGATCCGCTTATGAGTCTCTATGCCATCATAACTTAGACGCTCAAGATAAAGCACGGAAATTGCTATGGTCTTGGAAAGGGCCCCAATCTATACAGCTCTTTATTTGGTAGATTTTGCATGGCAAATTGAAGACCCACAGTGAGCTTTATAGGCGTAATATACCCGTTTCTGATGTTTGTGATAAGTGTGGGGTTTTGGTTGAGGAAATTCTTCATGCTGTGAGATATTGTAGTTGCATTAAGAGTCTATGGCTTCGACTTGTTCCATCCTGTCATTAACTCTCTTTTTTCCAATCTAACTTACGTGCATGGGTTGCTGCCAACATGCAAAACAAGTAGAGAATTGATTATGAGCTTCCTAGGGATTGTATTTTTGGAGTGGCTATTTGGAGGTTATGGTTTTGGCGGAATCAATTTATTATGGCTGGGAAATTGGTAGATGGCAAGACAATATATTCGGATATTATGGGCAGAGCTAGTGAGATCCATAGAATTAATAACTCTCATCTTAGCCAACAACCGAGGTGTAAGGAGATTTTTATTAGTTGGTTGCCTCCTCCATGGTCATGGTGTAAGTTGAACACAGATGGTTCCTATAAAAATACAGGAGAAGCTGGAGCGGGTGGGGTTATTCGCCATTCTTTTGGCAACTGGATCTCAGGTTTTAATATGAATATTGGGGAAAGCTCAGTGATTATGGCTGAACTTTGGGGCCAGTATCAAGGATTATCCCTTGCCTGGAATGCTGGCATCAGACACCTCTCAGTGGATGTAGACAGCCTCTGTGTAACTCAGATGATCTCTTAGCAGGTGGTCGTGTCTAATGTTTTCTATACTTTAGTGGTGTCAGTTCGTGATTTTTTAAGCAGGAATTGGCAAATTTTTATCTCTCAAATTTACCGTAAAGCGAACTCGGCTGCAAATTTCATGGCCATTATGGCTCACTTAGTACCGCATAGTTTACATTTATTCTCTAGCCCACCTGTGAGTATTTATTCTATTATTTCGCAAGATTTGTTCCTGTTTAGCTCATCTTGATGAGCCCCTTTTAATAAAAAAAGTACAGTGAAAATACTACAAATAAATGAAAATCAAGCTTTGATAATCTACCTAATCGAATTAATATCATCTTTGACATTGTTTAAATTATTTTATTATCGAGAGACAATCAATCTAGGAATGACAAAATCTAAATTTAAGTGTAGGTGCATCCAAATCTGAATCCGCATTAATATTTCGGGATTCAGACGTGGGTAAATTTATACGGATTCCAAGCAGATATTCTAGATATCTGGATCCGCACATTTAAAATATTTATTTATAAAACTATAACATTTAACCTATATAAAAAATAAAAATAAAATAATCATCCAAAACTAAAGAAATCTAGAATAAATATTAAAAACAATCCAAGTTAAAGTGCATTTGGGATTGAGGTGCATGGAATCAATTGTAACTAAACTTTTTTTTAATTACTCAATTAAGAAATCACTTGGATTACTTTTCATTGAATCTTATATATAACAATACTCACATTATACTTTCTTTGGTATTCGAGAAATATTTACTCTATTCATATTTCATAAAAAAAAATTATTTTACACAATTTTATTAATAATGGAGAGAAAAATTTATTTCACTTACGAAAAAATATTATCTTCACTCAACTATAAAACAAACATAATTGATGAACAAAATTAAACTCTCATAATTACCTACTAAGACCAGTTGGGTCGTTTGAAATTAAACTTGTAAAGAGAATTGAGGTACACTTGAGAACATTCAGGATGCTGCTGCTCCTTATCTCTGACTGCGCTGTCGGTAATATAAAACTCTTTCCTTTTTCTTTTTCCTTTTTTCTGAAACGGGTAATACTACTAATAATATAAAACTCTTAAAGGAGCTGTACATTTTTAATAATTGTCTATACTTCACACGAAAGTCCTGGATCATGCTGGGAGGCACCACCAAAATGATTAAAAGCTTGAAGTCTCAACGGCAATTTTGAGACTCCTAATCTATTTTGGAAACATTATACAATGCTTCAAAGAAGACTCCTAATCAAATATACATGTTGCTGCTGATTATCCTTCTAATACTTAGTCAGGATTCTTCTTTCAATGCAAGCATTCACAAAATGGTAAGGATCTTCTCTAGTGGCCAACCATTGACTGGATTACTTAAGGATTGTGTTGACATATTTGGTATTTTGTATAGATTCTTCCCAGTGTTCCATGGTACAAAGAACACCTCCTTCATCAGACATCTCTTGGATCTCTATTGGTCATTATCTTGATAAGGATTGTGAAGTACAACCTATCCAAGCTGCGGGTATGACTTGAAAGTTTACTACTTGTTAAGTTTACTTGGAATGTTAGTTGAGAGTGTTACAGCTGATTGCTTGATTAAAATATCATTTATGTCAATGTTATCGTATAAAAAGTGACCACCTAATGCTTCTGATAGACTTTATGGCAGTTTAAGTACCTTTCTTTTTTTATACATGTCAGGTCAAATTCTTATAAATCAATTGGTGTGTCTGTTGATCTTGGTGCTCCTTGAAAATTGTATAGAATTCCTATCCTAGGACTGTGGCAAGATAAAAACAAGGTGGTTACTAATTTGACATTGTGAAAGCAAATGCTAACTTTCACATATTATTGGGGCTAACTGTACTGTTTTTATACTATGAAGAAAGCTAGAATTTAGTGCAAGAAAACCTATTGTTGTATTTTAATCAATGGAATGACAAAAACGTGAAGGCTTGAAAGACATAACCTTATGATGAGCATGGGAAGTCGGCAATTAAAGGAGCTGAGATGTCTTACAGTTTTTCAAACTAGTTTTCTGTATATGGATAAAATGTGCTTTCCATCTGTGTAGGCAGTGCTTGGTCAGATCATAATTTTGCATGAGGAATCAATGCTATCATTCTAGATTCGGTCCATATGTCATTATAAATGAACTGGATTCCCTTAATTCACCCAAAACCCCATTAAAATCCTTAATACTGAGGATACGTTGTATGTTGTACGCTGATTAAATCTTGTTATGCTGGTAGAGACTTGTATTCTTATCATTACTATATCATATTTTATGCTCAAAACACTTGATATTTCCCTGTGGTAGATTGATGGATAGACATATGGTAGATGTTTATATTCTGTTCATTATGCAAGTTTCGTCCTACTAAAGCTTTTTACAAGTTAAATTATAACAGGATGTCTACCTCCATACAACCTGTCTTGCAACTTTGGCAAACATGGCACCTCATGTTCACCGTTTGAGTGCATATGCATCACAGAGATTGGTCAGCCTTTTTTCTATGCTCTCACGAAAGTATGTCCTCCCGTTCCCTCTTGTTTCTGGTGACGTCAATATTCTGCTGTGTTAATTTGAAAATTTTCAAGCAGACTTTTGTTTCTTAAAATAATGCATGATCTATATATTGTTTGTAATATACGCACTTCGAATTTCTTAATTAAGTGCCGATTTTATGTTTCCTCTTGTCTATTAATTTTTAATTTCGTCACGACATATTAATCGGGATAAATTGAACTCGATTGCACGCGCTGATGGCCGTATTTTATTTTCGTAACGGGTCCGAAATTCGCTTAATTTGTATTAAGCTTGAAAAAAAAAAAAGAGAAGGGCATAATTGTATAATTGGAAACAGGATTGCTTCATTTTGAGAGAGAGTAACCGAGAAACAGAGAGAAAGAGAGAAGGTTTGACCCGTTTGACCCGTTTGACCGACCCGAACCCGCAAATTTGACCCGGACAGATCTCCCAACTCCGGCCACCTTACTGGCCGTGCTTGGTATCGATTCGAAGCTTGGAAGATGACCGTCGCATCCCCGCTGTTGTGGTCACCGGAAACTTACCAGAACACCGGCGATCGAGCTCGGAACGTTGCGGCCAAGACCCGTTTTTGCCGCCGTTGATTCCGCCGGATTTTTGGAAAGCCATCACTTGGAACTGGTTCCTCCCATCCCCAACAACTTTTCCCGACCCGCCACGACCACCGGGGACGCCGGGAACTCGCCGAACGACCACCGAAAATTTGCGGAACTTTGGAACTTTGATCCGCTACCGGTAGCGCGCGTGGCGACTCACGGCCACCACCGTTGGACTCACCGAGGCCGAAATAGCAGACCTAAGCTCCCCGTCGTCGTTGACTGAAGTCCGGTCACCGTTGGCCGGCTAGGGGCAATTCGGTAAATTCATGGACTTTTGGGGGTGATTGTGTAATTTTATGTAAATAATGGACATTTTGGTAATTTTGGTTGAGGGCAATGAAGTAATTTGTGATTTCGAGGGTAATTCGGTAATTTAACTCGTTAAGGACATTTCGGTAATTTTACGAACCGAGGGTAATTTCGTAATTTCGGACAATGTGGTTAATTTATATAATCTGAATTGAGGACAATTTGGTAATTGCCGATATGAGGATAATATGAGGATAATTGGGTTAAATAATGATGTTTGCGGATAAGTCAGTAAAATATCGACGTTGAGGGTATTTTGGTAATTTTGGCCTGTAGGGGCATTTTGGTAATTTTGTACATGCGGGACTAGCTTATCGTTAATAGATATTTGTTTCGAGATTTATTATATTAATTGGTTTTTACGGAGAATAATTATGGTGTTTTCCGTGATTAGGAGGATCCGCATCCGCGAATGAGAATCTACCCGTGGATGTTGTTGATACCGAGTCTAGACATCATCACTGTGAGTGGAATATACAAAATCTATTTTCAGAGTATATGCTGATTTTATAATACAGTGCAGTATGTTTTGATAAATAAGTATTGAACGCTTCGATTTAATGATTTTTCAGAAAGTTGAGTGTTATTTATGAATGAGTTTGAGTCATGATTTTATTATCGTTTTTGAGTAAAAGCATGGTAGTAGAATTGAGCATATTTGAGATATGTTGAATAGAAAGAAAAAGAGATTTCAGATGAGATTATATGTTTATGTATATGTTATTTTTTAAATCATTAGACAGTACCCTTCCCCCGATACAGAGAAACAAATAATATGAGATGAGAAAAAAGATACAGAAAAGAGATACAGATAAGATGAAATAGAGGCCTTTGGGGCCGTCTGAGCACACATAGAGGCTTTGGGCCGTGTGTTTGGATACTTTTGCCTTTTGGGGGCTTATGCATGCACAATACAGATATATGAGATATGAGATGAGATCGTCCCCATCTATCCGTTATGGCTCCGGGGCGTGACGTTACCCAGATAGTGCGTCATTGCCTAGCCGTTGAAGCCCGGATATGATCAGATTATCCACTGGGTACTTGTTTGATGACAGTTTTTAATATTCAGTATTTGATATGAGTATGATGATTCTATCGAATTTTTATGCAGATTTATTATTGCCTGATTTGAATTAAATGAGTTTATGATATTTTGAGAAATTGATTTGAGAATTGATTTACGAAATTGGAATTGATTTAAGAAAAGATTTGAGAAATTGATTTGGGAACGATGAAATGATTTTAAATAATTTATTAAATTATCAACACCTACTATCCACTCACTGAGCTCACTGAGTTTTATACTCACCCCTCTTTTGTTTTTATAATATTTTTCCCCCCACAGGAGATTTACAGGTACATCAGTCAACCTAGTAGCGAACGTTAGTTTAATAATGTGGTCACGTGATGGTGCTAGGAGTAGCAGATTGTATTATTTTAATATTTGGGATTTTTGCGAGTTGTGTTTAATATTCGGATGATTTGGGTGATATTTGAGAAAAGTTGGTTATGGAGGATGTTTGGTTATTGAATTATTTTGGGAGTGCTATTTTGAAATTTGCAGGGTTTGATATGTTTTATTTATAAGGGAGATTCTGCCGAAATTTTTATAGATTTATTATTAATTCGATTTTACGAGTTTAGATAGACTCGCCCTGGGGGAGGTTGCGGGGCGGGTCGTTTCAGATGGTATCAGAGCGGAGCCCTGTCGGGTGCCTCTTGAACGGTGTGCACAGCGAGGACGCTGTAGCCCTAAGGGGGGTGGATTGAGATATCCCACATCGACAAAACACGGGGTGAAACCTGGGCTATAAGGAGGGACAAGCCTTGAGTTGCTAGGAAGCCTTTATACACGGGGTAGTATGGGCTGCCCTGAGAACAAAATCGTGCGGAATACGGCTCAAAGCAGACAATATCCTAGTAGACTTGAGCCGGGTCTTGACATTGTTTTTCCGAATTTATCAACTTCAGGTACAACAAAATAGCAGATCGAAGAGACGACAAGAAAGGCAACTTAACAGAATAAGACAGCTTTGCAGAAGATATTCTGATCCTTTTCATCCTTGTATATATGGCATTAATAAGTTAAAAATTTTTTGCTGTTCCAATGCTATCGTATCTTATATTTTCTTTTTCTTTTGCTAAACTAGATTATTTTTGCTGCAGTCAGCAGAATTGCACATTTACACGGATTTCCTGAGAATTGTCCTTGAAGTATTAAATGCAATTTTGACTTATGCCCTGCTGCGAAATCCAGAGGTATCAGTTTCCATTTAAGTCACGAGACAATGTTTTGTGCTTTTTTTTTTTCCTTAACAATCATAAGCCATTTGGCAGATTTCACGTTGTCATTATTCTTAACTAAATGTTCTTAGCAGGTTGTATATGCAATATTGCACAGGGAGGAGGTTTTTCAGCCTTTCCAGAGTCATCCTCGATTTAATGAGCTGCTAGAAAATATATACACGGTAAGCAGATGGTTTCTATGTCAAAACTTGTCTATTCTCTCTTATATTAAGTATTTGGATTTGGCAAATCACAAGGATCGGCAGCGGTTGTATTGCCTATCTACAAGGCTTCTGAGTGTCTAAATTCTATTCTTTACACTCTTTTAACAGGGGAAAATTGGTTCACCCCTGATCAAAAAAGGAAAAAAAAAAAAGAAAAAGAAAAAATTCAATTCACGTGTCTATGCTGGTTATAAAAATTCGACCTGCCCCTCATATTATCATCATGGACTGATCCTTCGCATTTGTTGTTCTATTGATACTTGTGAAGCAAAATCTCAGCTTTAAGAGGCTTCAATATGGGCCCGTAGGTTGAGCTTCAGTTGTCCAATTTAGATGTTATGTCACTTGACATACATATTCTTTCCTGAACAGATTTGATGGAACTCATTCCCAAAATATCAAATTGCAACGAAAGGGAGCCATAAGCCACCTGCCAACCTTTGACTTAGGATTATTAGATTCAATTTAGGGCGATTCAACATATTAATATTTTATCTAAAATTAGAGAATGTTAATTTTTAAGATGAAATTAATTTTTTTTCTTGTATCTCCAAATTTACAAGTCCAGATTTGGCTGCAGCAGGAGAGCAAGATTCTATATCACAACGGGCAGTTGAATAATGAGGTTGGAGGGCATGATTCTATATTATCACGATGCATGGTGAATATATGATTAAAATGCAAATTTTAATGGGGATAAAAAGAAATTTAATTTTAAGTAAAATTTTGAAATTATATAAACTAACGTAACATAATATAGCTGCTTGATTTATTTTTATTATTTTAATTTTTTACTCAACTAATACAAAAATAATTTGCTAACCAGTAGTTGGCCAAAACAGAAAAGGGTTATTTCATTAGAAAATTGGCATAGGAAAACAGAGATTTACATACAACACCACCATAATTCATACACAATAATTAGCCACGGAAAAAACATGATGCGCGCTTCAAGTATTAAGGCTCCGTTTGGTACAGCTTATTAAATAGAGCTTATAACAGTAGAGCTTATACCAATAGAATTTTTGGACAAAAAGTTATTGGGTGTTTGGTTGTCAATAAAAAAAGTACTTTTTAACTATTAAACTGTGTGATATTTTTTATATTATATATTTTTAGAAAAGCTCTTTAAACTCTACTATCAAAAACTTAAATTTTTGGCTTTTGCTAATAGAGGTAAATTAGATTATTTAAGCTAAAAAAACTATATTAAAAAAATAATCAAACACTATAAAAATTTTTAAAAAGTGCTTATACAATTAAATAAACATTTATGACTTTTAAATAAACACGGTACTTCTTTTAACAAATTCAGCGACAGCCAAAGCAACAAGACCCATCATAGCGAACCTCCCATTCAACAACTCAGCATCCGAAGTCATGATCCCATCCGATTTAGACTCCACGCTGACACCTTTAAACAAAGGAACCAGGGACGCAGCCGAAAGCAGAACACTGGTCCCCAAGAACCAGGCAACTCCACCGTCTGATAACTGGGCAAACACATCCTGACCCTTGGATAGCTCCACCCCCAATGCAGCCACGAACCCAATCATCGTAAGCCTCCCGTTTATCCTCTCCGGTGCCGGCCCGCTGAACGCAAACACGTCAGAGAACTTCGTGCTTATACGCGGTCGCTCTGGTGGCTGAGTTGATTGATCCATCTGCTGCTCATTCTACAAAATTGTTATTGCACCCATGCAATTAGTGTAAAGTCTCTAGTTCTCAAGCAAAAGTAAAATAGTAAATATAGGACACGGCTACCATGCAGGGCATAAAATCCCTGTATGGTGCAGGGGCCAAACTTAAACCGTTGGATTCAGCTTGTTTGAATCCAACGGTTGTTGTTTTAATTTAAAAAAATGAGAAAAAATGAACAAAAACAGGAAAAAAAAGGCAACCGGTTGAATCAAAAGCATTTTCCCCTCCCTTCCTCTCTTTCTCCCTCCCTTTCTCCCTCTCTTTCTCCTTTCTCCCCCCTGAACATTGAGCAGATCTTTGTCATTCCTCACACTGTGACGGTCTCGTTCTTGGTCACTCTCCCACTCCGGCTCACACTCCCACTCCCACTCCGGCTCACACTCAGGCTCCCATTCTCGCCGTTGATGTTGCTGTTGGTCTTGGCTTTTCTTCCAACTCACACTCACGCCCGAACTTGCTCTCACTTTCGCGCTAGCTCCCAGCTTCGACTTTCACTCTTCTTATCAAGGTTACCGAACTTTAAACTTAGCCTTGTATTTGTTAAAGTGATTTAGATCTATAATTTGTTATATTTGGGGAAAATGATTTGTTAATGATAGTGTAGAAATATAATGCTTACATAATATTTGACAAAATGCCACAAAGAACTATAGAACTATTTGTCATCTTTTAAGATAATAGGTTAATTTTTTTTTTGTTGACAAAATGCTGTAGCCGTGTTTTCAAATTTTTTATAATAATTCGATGATGAAAAAAATTAGACTTGGCCATTCGTGTGTGGTAGCTTTGTGTGATAGTTTGGCGTATGCATTCGTTTGATGCAAGATGCATTTCGGTTAATGCCCATCGCACGTGTGAGGTGTGTTTTGGTGCGATAGGCACCGTCGCACCAACACGTGTGAGGTGTGTTTTTATTAACTGCTTTCTTGTAGATTTTACAAGAACACATGGAATCTGTTGATGGTAAGAGGAAAAAATCGAAAGAAAAATCATTATGGCAGGAAAAGCAAGCAGTGAAAAAAAAAGCTTGGATATACTATTTGTAAGTATAATTTATATGCATTTATGTACCCATTATGTTAAAAGATTCAATTTTTTAATTAATGTAACTTAAAATATTGATCACAGTAAGGCAGAAGCAAAACGACTAAGGCTATTAGGGGTAGAAAAGGTGGATAAAACGGTATGTAGCAAAAAAAATGACCTGCTGGATATTCAATTTTCTCTTGCCTAAAATGATATGCCACTGATCGTATATATATTATCATTGTTGTAGGTTAGAGCTGATATTGCACAAAATTGGAAAAAACTAACCCCCGAGGAGAGGCATCAATGGATGGTTAGTAATATGAATGAGATATCTAGCTCAAATAGTGGTGAAAATAGTAGTACGAGTAAAAATATTAAGGAATCTGATGAGGAGAAGACTGATGGTGGCAACCTTCTATCTCGATGTCGTGTAGCCTCATTCTCCGATGTGGTTTCATCTTTTTCAAGTGACCAACAAGTAGCAGTGAATGAAACCGGCTTAGGAAGTCTACTTGACCTAAAATGTGGACGCTTAAGACAAGAGTTATGTGCAGCACTAATTCAACAATGTGATGTAGGTAGGCAAAGTATAATTCTACATGGGAAAGAATACAATTTAAGCCCTACAGTGTTTGCAACTATAATGGGGGTTAGAGATGGAGGCACACGTGTGGACTTAAATGACCAAGCAGTTGATATAACTGACTTGCGTGTAGTGTATAGTAGTGGACCTAGAGGAATTCATATAGCGGGGGTGAAAAAAAGGCTAATGAATACTTCAACTTGTGATGATGAATTTAAGATACTTTTTAGTCTTTTTGCGTTGGGAACCATATTATGTCCCACAAGTGCAATATACATTAATCCGTTGTATCTTCGTGCACTGAAAGATACAAATTCAATTAAAGAAAAAAATTGGGCTAGTTGGTGCTTTACCTTTTTATGGGAAGGTGTGCAAAAGTTTAAAGAGAATAAAGTTAGCTCTGTTAGCGGCTGTGTTCTTTTCTTAAAGGTTCGTATTTAATTAAGAAAAAATATATTGTTTCTTGTTTCTTGTTTCTTGTATTTTGGTTATTTTAGTGTATAACATACGTACTTTGCCATTGATGGATAGTTGTTCTACTTTTCCTCCGTTGTATATGATCGACCTTCTATTGATAGAACAATGTGTCCTATCAGTGTATGGAATAATAATGAGATTCGACGATTCTTGAAATGGCAAAAAAAGCTTGGTGGCATCAAAAGCAATAAGGTATAGAATACATGCATACTATTTTAATGAAATCAATTACCATATTTTTGGACTAAATTGTTATTATTTTATGAATTATTTTAGGTTTCGATGCGTGACCGTGATCGGCTTCATAAGCCTGAACAAGCAGAACCTCCTGGGTTGAACAATGCGAATAATGATGCTTTTCAGTCACTAATGGAAAGGTTTGGCTCATTCGTCGCACAAAACAAAGAGTCGTTCCAAACCATTGAACGGAGATTGGAAAACATAGAGAAAATATTGGGAGAGTTGACATCAAAGTATCACGGAGGATCAAGCAAACAACCAATTGCTCCTGATCCACCTTCAAATTTGAAAAGTCAAAATCGTACATCTCCGGATGGAAAAACAATGTCAAAAACTGAAGGGAAAATGATTTTGGTCAGTGATGACGACACCGTGGATCTTAGAGTGAAAGCAAGTTTACGAACCTTTGATGTTATGTTGGGCTGTATTGGGACTACTGCACATACTAGTGAAACTCCGCTCGATTCATTTCAATTTGATAGAGGACAGGATCTCCATTTAACGCCAATACCTCGAGAGGAGGGAGAGGTTTGTCTAAGCGATCTTTAGTTGTAATTTAGTTTTAATGATAATGAATTAATTTTGACCCTGGACATATAGAATTTAGCTGAACCACTTGACACTAAGCAAGAGTTCCAGACCTCCACTAGCATGAGCGTACCAGCAACACGACCAGCACGGAACAGACGGCCGGGACGATACCAACTCTCTCCTTATGATAAAGTGTCTCGGGGAGCGAAGGCTAAGTTTAAAGCTGGTCCTTTCTATGTAAATAACCCCCTTTCTCTTGACCAATTGAAGCTCATTCAATATGCATTTGATAAAGGTGGTAACGGAAGGTACTTATGGTTTATAGGGCTTTGTATTTTTTATTCCCCTGTACATATATATTGATTAGCTAACACTTTATTACTTGTTTATGTTTTCAGCGAAATCGTTGTCTCTACTGATGATCAATTTATCTCCAGGCATAATTTCATGAGCCTTTTGCCTAACACGGCTCTGAGTGGAGAGGTTTGTGGTGCATTGGCACTCACATCATCGTACTATATGTTTGGATGCCTTATTGCAAAATTGAATACTAAGTTCTCACTTATTGTCCACTGTTTCAGATTCTCACCATGATAGCATATCACCTCACACTGTATGAACAGGCTAAACGCAGTGATGCACCAATAAACTGGTATTTACCGACAATATATGCAGTAAGTATCCACCACTATTATTTTTATCTATAATAATTTTCAAACATTGCTCTGTACAATAAGATTTTTTTTCAATACTTGTGCATTTTTTGACATATCACTTGTTTACTTATTGTTCTTTTATAGCAATCAGCACTTACCGTTGGAGCCGACGTTGATGGTTTTGCACAAGTAGCAAGTGTCGGAAAACCTTTCATGCTAGACTTTCAAAGGTGCCAAAAGGTTACTTTCTACACTCTCAACTTATTACAATTTTACTTCTTGTAAAACATCTTCTATGAGAAAAATACTTATTTTTGTTTGTTAGATCTATGTTCCAATTATCGATGGTGACTGATTTTTTTGTTAGATTTATGTTCCAATTAACGATGGTGCCTTTCATTGGTTCCTGTTCATCGTGAATGTCAAGGAAGGCTATGGTGAGGTTTGGGACCCTCTTCCTGATGGTCGAATTAATCGAAAACGCGAGCAACAAGCTGAACGCATAGTATGTTACATGTGTATATGTCGTTCCTCAATTTGGTGTAGGTTTTTATTATTCAATAATCTAATTTGCCATTTTGGTTTGAACTTCGCAATTACATTCTCTTGATTCCATTTTTCATTCTAACTTATCTCCAAATGCCAAGCCATCAACACGATTCATTTGGTTCCCTATTCGGTCTGGTGAGGGGGTTCCGAAACAACCAAATGGATTTGATTGTGAAATCTATGTCATCAAATTCATGGAGACTCCAGGGCTCATTCCTACCAAATCATATATGGTAACAATTAAAAATTTTAATAGAGACATTTTAACTCATTGTCTCCTTATTGTATTGATCAAGTAAAACAACTTATTCCAAAATATTCTTCATGCGTAGCATGATTCCCAAGATGTTCGTGGAAGACTAGCAGTTCAACTTATTGACTCGGCCTTTAATGAAGCACGAGCTGGATTGCTTACTCAAGCAAACGTCACATTTGCTGAGCATGCTGCCCAGGCAAGGGCCATACCGTCTACGCTGAAGGCAAACACATATAGAATAGGCGCGAAAGCTCTAGCAAAAAGTCGGAAAAAAAATCCAAAAAGATTACGGTCGTAAATGTTAGGTCTTCTTCATTGGGTTCGTGTGAAATTCCACATTTTGTTATAGGTTTAACTGTGGAATTATAATTGTTCATTTAGTGCACTGATTTTTGTAGTTTTACCACTAACATTGTTCTAATTAGTGTATTCAAATTAGTAAATGACTCGTTGTCTACTTCGAAGACACGCACTCTATTTGTATAATATATTTTTGAGGATAACATAACACATACTACAATTGTGATGGTTGATTCCCCTCAATATTGCAAGATTTCAAACTAATTGCAAAAATTTAAAAACCTCGCCCTAATAATCATCAACATCTCAAGACAAGCACATTGGTTAAAATTTATCCAAGCACATTAGGCATGATGGGAATGATTTTTCTAAACCCATTTGATGGCTTTTGTGTTAACATATATGTTTCCATAATATTGATTTTGATAATAACAAACAAGATTAAGAATGATTAATCTTTTAAGCTTAAATTATTTAAATATTCTTTTTAAATAAATCATTATTTTCACATTATAATTGTTTTATATTTAATGAAAAAATGATTTTATTCAATTGATTGCTTTTATTCCTTTTGAATAAATCATTATTTTCACATTATAAATGTTTCATATTTAATGGAAAAATGATTTTATAAAATTGGTTGTTTTTCAAAGTTTATGTTTTAATTGAAAGAATTTTGAAAACTTTGAAATAAACAAATATTGCTTGACACTTTTATAAAGGATTTATTTGGAAAGTGTCATAGCATTTTGGGCTATATAATAATTTCAGAAAGTTTTGAGATTAATAAAGTATTATTTAGAAATTCTGAAATTTGACCTATTTGTAACGTTTCATAAATTTTTGGGCCGTATTACAGTTTTGTAAAGTTTTGGGGTCAAACTGTAATTTTAGAAACATTTCACTGTAGCACTGTAGCAGTTACAGTTACGGGACATAATGTTTCCAATTCGAATCCGGCTTACCGGATTCCAAATCCGGCAAACCGGAAACTGGGCAGAATGCACCCAGAACGAATCCGGCTTACCGGATTCCAAATCCGGCAAACCGGATAGGCAAAATTTTAAATTTTCCCTTAACGGTAACAAAAATCCGGCTTACCGGATTCCATAAACAGCAAACCGGATTTCCCAGAATGTGAGTAACGGCTAGTTTTTGAGTTCAAACTATATCCAGAGCTTTCTTGCTCGAAACTGGCAAACCGGTTTCGTTCCAGAACTCTCTTGCTCGAAACTGGCAATCCAGTTTCGTTCCAGAACTCTCTTGCTCAAAACTGGCTGTCCGGTTTGATAAATCTATACGATAAACGGCTTTGCATGTGATTACAAGCGGTATGCCGGTTTATCTTTGGAAAATGTTATGCCATTACAATTAAATACATGGTTCAAAAAAACTTTAATTAAATACATGTCTTTCGAATAGTAAAAAGCTTCAATTAGATACATTACATGCTTTCCAATTATTGAAAAGAATTGTCTCCAGGCCACATATCAGAGTGTATGGTGGGATATGGAAGAAATGTGAAGGTATTACTTCCCATCGATGGTGGCATTGATGAATTATTCCACAAGTGATATGTGGATTCAGCGCACGGTTGAGAACTACTCCCACATTCATTTTGAGTTTCAATTTCATATGAGGCTTCACTGTTGTAGAATGAAAAATTTTCACTCGCGCCAGCGAATATAGATGTACCCCAACTGTCATTATTAGCAGTATTGGCTTCGCTACTCCTGCAAATAATCAATCGTGAATAAAACTTAATACTGAGACCATAAATGGATCAAACAGTCAACGACAAACATAAAAACATATTAAATACCTCGCGCTATTACTGGCAATAGGATAACTTCTTGCTGTATGGCCAGGCTGTGTACAAATGCTACACTTCCTGTTGTTTGAAGGGGATTTTTTTAATCTTGTTGCAGCACCTTTTGTCCTGACCACAACTGGATCTAGTATCGTGGATTTTGTTTGTGGACCGTATACAGAACTTTGAGGGCAAGTTCTCTGTCCTCCAAACAGTTCTTGAAATTTTGATGTCAATTGATTGATCACAGCTAAAGCTTCTTTATATGAGTGCTCGTTTTTTGCCGCATAGAAACACATTTTGTTAGTTGCGGTGCTCAAAGAACTGAATCTAGCAACATCGGAAATCTCACTATCAACTTGTGATTGGGCTAAGTTGCACGATGTATAATCCTTTGCCTTTTTTGTCCACCGATGAAGAATCATATTATCAGGAATGTTTCTAAATTGTTCCACTTTCATGACATGAAACATGTGTCGACATGGGATTCCAGTCGAATCCATCAGTTGACAAGAGCAATCGATTTTGTTTGTGGGTTTATTATATACCACTGTCCACTTTATGTCTACATTCCCAAATTGTGTCAGCGTGTAGTAGTTAGTATCAGTGCAGTTCAAGGCTTCAAACTGAATCAAAGTGGCTTCTTGACGAATTTCTTCCCTAATCCAATGAAATATGCTAATTGGGAAAACATTTGTAGCATGCTTTTCTAGGCTGCGTAAGTGTGTGGTCAACACAGGAGTACTAAATTTTGTTTTAAACTCATCTTGAACTTCGGTGGTCCGAATGTTACGGAGTGCGCGATCAATTTGTAGCACAAATTCATATAATTTTAACCTGTACTGCAGAAAACGATTGAGATAACAATGAATACTTTCACACCGTTGAGTGCTTTGCATACCAGCAAAAAATGTTCCTTTAAGAAAAGCTTCGGCCCATTTATGTCGCTTTGCATACATTTGTTTAACCCAACCATGTTCGTGTAGCTTAAACTCATCAATTAAAGCAAACCACCGCTGGTCAAATTCACCTGCACTCATGCATGTCAACATAAGATCACGAAATTTACGAGTGAAGTCTTCGTTTTTAATATTTGCTTGTGCATTTCTCTCTAAATGCCAGCAACAAAGACGGTGAGTAGCTCTAACAAAAACTGTCTTAATTGCCTTTGACATTGCTTTATCGCCATCAGTAATCACGGACTTCGGCTTTCGATTACCCATAGCAGACAAAAAAGTTTGGAGTAACCATGTGTATGATTCAACGGTCTCGTCGCCCAATAGGCCAAATCCAAAAACTGTAGTCCTACGATGATGGTTAGTGCCAATAAGGGTCACAAGTGGTTTCTGATATGCATTAGTTTTGTATGTCGCATCAAAAGCCAAAACATCACCGAAGCATTCATAATCATACCGTGCCATGTAGTCGGTCCAAAACAAGTTTCTTAACCTATTTTGATAATCTAATGTGTACTCATGATATAGACCAGGATCGTTATCAAATTTTGCCGTGAAATATGCTATAGTTGCCACGGAATCAGTATCACCAATTTCAGCTCGTCTATCTGCATCTAATCTATTTTGCAAATCCTTACGCTTGAACCTGAGATTATGTGAACCCCCAACTTGATCACCCATGTAATCCACAACTTGGCATGTCTTCACGCCAACATGCCTCAATGCCTTAGCTTGAGCAAGATCTCCTTCACTAACATGCCGATGTGAACGAAGGAGATGTACTTCATTCAGAGAAGTCAACGGATGATTGTGCTCAGTTTTAAATTCTGTCACAGTATACTTGCCACTAGAATTGTCGTAATTCACTCGAAACGATGTTTTACAACCTGTACGCGTTATTGGTCGTGGTTCCCGCACTCTATTATCATTTGCCAAATATTTTTCAGCCCTATATCCTTCCAAATTACAAACCCACCAACGGATCGTAGTTTGTCCAGACTTGGAACGACGAAGCTCATTTTTTCTAACACTAAAACCAATCAATCTTGAATAGTTCATGTACCATGCATCTGCATCTTCTACTGAATCAAACTGAGCTCCAAGTACATTGGTCCAAGGTAACTTAAGAATGTCACATGATTTACTCATCTGTAAATCTTGAAAGATAATAGCACGAAATTTGACAAAACAAATAAAATACAGTGATCAAAATACAATGACAATGGGTATATTTTTAAAAATCAATCTACATTCATCCAGCATCATTTTAATGTCATTCATCTATTAAAAAATAAAAATAAAATTGAGATAACACAAATATTTAAGTCATAAACACTTACTTGAGAAACAACACTGAGATTTTGCAATGGCTGAAATTTGCACATGTAGTAGCTATGCAGGCGAAAGAAAATGTTGATTCAAGGTGAGTGAGTTATGGTAGGTAGGTGGCATTTAAAATGGAAACATATATATATATATATATATATATATATATATATATATATACATAGGTATATTTATGAAGGAAGGAATAATGTCATTAATTGGTTCAATAGTTAGTGAGTTATAAATGCAACAATAAATATACTATAGAGTAGGTGAAAAAAATTAGTACATTTCGAAAATACGTACATGGAACAATAAACAACAAATATGAAACATCTTACTTAAAATATGCAACAACGAACATAAAATATGAGTACCTCGGTAACAGTGAACATACAACGTCAAACATGAAACGTAGAACAGCAAAACATGAAACGTAGAACAACAAACATGAAACGTGGAATGTAAACATGAAACGGGGGCAAAAAAGAAACAATTTGGGGTATTTGAAAAATTATTACATGAAACATTAAAAAGCAAACATGAAACATCTTACTTAAAATATGTAACAACGAACATAAAATATGAGTACCTCGATAACAGTGAACATACAACGTCAAACATGAAACGTAGAACAACAAACATGAAACGTAAAACAACAAACATGAAACGTGGAGCGTAAACATGAAACGGGGGCAAAAAAGAAAAATTTGGGGTACTTGAAAAATTATTAAATGAAACATTAAAAAGCAAACATGAAACATCTTACTTAAAATATGCAACAGCGAACATAAAATATGAGTACCTCGGTAACAGTGAACATACAACGTCAAACATGAAACGTAGAACAGCAAACATGAAACGTAGAACAACAAGCATGAAACGTGGAACGTAAACATGAAACGGGGGCAAAAAAGAAAAATTTCGGGGTATTTAAAAATTAGTACATGAAACATTACACAACTAACATGCAACAGATCACTTAAAATATGCAATAACAAACATAAAATATAAGTACCTCCGTAACATGGAACATGAAACATAAAACATGAAACGTAGAACAACAAACATGAAACAGAGAACGTAAACATGAAACGGGGGCAAAAAAAAAAAATTTCGGGGTATTTGAAAAATCAGTACATGAAACATTGCACAACCAACATGAAACATATTACTTAAAATATGCAACAACGAACATAAAATATGAGTCCCTCCGTAACAGTGAACATGAAACATAAAACATGAAACATAGAACATCAAACATGAAACATAGAACGTAAACATGAAACGGGGGCAAAAAAGAAAAATTTCGGGGTATTTAAAAAATCAGTACCTAAAACATTGCACAATCAACATGAAACATATCACTTAAAATATGCAACAACAAATATAAAATATGAGTTCCTCCGTAACAGTGAACATGAAACATAAAACATGAAACATAAAACATCAAACATGAAACATAGAATGTAAATATTAAACGGGTGCAAAAAAAAAATTTTGGGGTATTTAAAAAATCAGTACATGAAACATAAAACATAAAATATGAAACTTAAAATGTTAAACATGAGATAAATTTCATAGAAAATGAATAAAATTTTTGTCTTTTTGTTAACACACATTTTATTTTATTTTTTAAAATATTTATAATAAAAAATATTTTTTTTCATTTTTACTTTACTTGTCATTTTTTACTTCTTATTATTATTATTTTTTAAATATTATTCGTTTTAAATATTTTTTATTTTAATTTATTTAAATAAAAAAAACATATTAATGGCAGCAACCGGCTGTAAAACCGGTTGCTGCCAGTCAAAAAAGTTGTTTGGCTGCCAGATGGCAGCCAAACAACAAAGGGGTCAATAAATTGACCCCCTCTATGATACAGGGACTTTGAGTCCCTGTATCATAGCCGTGTCCGTAAATATAAAGTAGAACTCTAGCCTTTACTTATCTTAGCCCTGCAGCGCACTGATAAGCTAACATTTCTCTACAGAGTACCAGGTAAGTACTTAACAGAGGAAATTTGGTTCACCCCAAAAGTTAATTGGTTCACGTGGCTTCTCTGGTCCACGTAGCTGATGGAGCTTGGGACGTGGCCTGGTTACACTCACCAGATGGGGATCTTGTGAATCTGAGGCCCACGTTGTTCCTAGGTTTCGAGTTAGGTCACGACTACGACTAGGGCATTCTAGTCATGTCATCTTATGTCGCCACGTGCTCATAGCTGGTTCTTCCTTGATCACGGAAACAAAATTTGACACATTGATTGTTTGTTTCTTCCTTCAGCAGCTACGTAGCTTGTTTGCTTTTGTTTTTTGTTTTTTTCTTTTTGCAGTCTGCAGCGATCAACTTGGCAAAAGTTATTCCGTGCTTTCGAGGTGCGTGGCGCCTGCAAGTTGATGAGTTTCACCTCCCTCCCATATATTTATTCGGATTCAATTTTATATTATATGTAATTTTAATTTCTAATTTCAATCGAATATAACTGAATATTCGGTTTTATACAAAACCAAGAATAACAATGCAATTCATGTAACTATATATTCTGGTTACAAATGAGTGTCAATTAATTGGATTGGTGAAATCTCTTAAATTAAATCATGTTAAACACAGTGAAAATATTACAAATAAATAAAAATCAAGCTCTAATAATCTACCTAATCGAATTAATATCATATTTGACAGTGTTTAAATTATTTTATTCCTAAAAGATAGTCAATTTAGGAATGACAAAATCCAAATTTAAGCGTAGGTGCATCTAAATAAATGAAATCTCTAAAATTATGTTAAACACAGTGAAATCTCTTAAATTCTGTTAAACACAGTGAAATCTCTTAAATTATGTCCTATTAAATACAGTGAAAATACTACAAATAAATGAAAATCAAGCTCTGATAATCTACCTAATCGAATTAATATTATCTTTGACATTGTTTAAATTATTTTATTCCCAAATGATAGTCATATTCTTACAAAATTTCATTTTGGAGTGTTTTTCATTTTCTAGTCTCCCTTCATTTAGTTTGGAGATCAGAGATTTATGTACAACAAAATCAAGTAGCCATAAAGAGTCAAAGAAGCATGGTGTTTAACAACGCGCGTTCTTTATTTCAATCTTCCATATAACTATGTATTAGCAAAAACATAGATCTATTAAGTTTGAGAATGAAGCTGAACCTGGATCAGCTCATGTGAGAGTGCTAGCTGGAGTTTACTTGATAACCAAGGGAGATGCTCACACAAGTAAGGTGATGTAATCCACACGTGCAGAGGAAGAATATTCCAGTTGGCAGAACAATTATACAGAGATTCCACAACTGTTATGTGATGTAGCAAATTAGTTATAGATGAGTGGCTTGTGATTAAAACATAGCTCACACACTTTACTTAAGTCTTTTAATTGTAAATCTAAGCAGGAGTGGATGCCATGTATGGCTAAAGGGTGCCATGGCCCCTCTTGGATTTTAAAATATTTTGAGATTTTTGAATAAAATATGAATAATTTGCACACTGACTCTTGTACAATTAAGTTTGGCCCCCCCTTAAATTTATAAGTTTAAATTTGGCCCCCCTTAAACTTCCTCTTGAGATCTGCCCCTGAATCTAAGTTGCTCAACTGGATACGAAAACTAATCAGCTATATATATCAGCAATATTGTACATTGTCAGATCGAATAAAATTTGTTACAATTCATTACTTAAAATTCTCACATGGTATCAGAGCTTTGAGAAGCAATAATGGCGAGTAATGAAAATCAAACAAACTGCAATGGAGCTTCAAGCTCAAATTTCAAATGTCAGCACCTCTGTTCTTAGCTCACTTGTCTTCAACACGCCAACAAAGCTTACTAAAAACAACTACCTGCTATGGCGATCTCAAGTGATAGCTACAATCAATGCAAACGATCTGGAAGATTTGATTGATAGCTCAAATAGTCCACCTAATCGAGTTATGATCAATATTGACAGTGATCAAACAGTGATCACAACTCCAAATCCAGAGTTCCAGATCTGGAGAAGGAATGATCAGCAGCTGATGAGCTAGTTGCTCTCAACCTTAAGTGAAGAAGTTCTTAGTACTGTAATTGGAGCCAGATCTTCTCTGGATGTGTGGCAAATTCTTGCAACTCAGTTTGGAGCCAGTTCCAGAGCTAGAGTTCTGCATATGAAAACTCAAATTCAGACTACCAAGAAATGATCAACTACTATTCATGAGTACTACACTAAGATGAAAACCACTCTTGATTCACTGAGAGCTGCTGGAAATAATATGAGTGATGAAGATTTTGTGTTGTGTTTACTTGTTGGCCTTGGATCTGAATATGATTCAATTGTTACCATAATCAATGCACAACCTGAAGGCACATCTCTCTCTAACATGTATGGAATGCTTCTGAGTCATGAAAATATAATTGAATATCAATACTTTGTCAGTCACATGGATTATCAAGCTAATTTGGCTTATCACAGAGGAAATCAAAGAATGATCAGTTGTAATGACAATTATACAAGCAACAACGTGCTTGATCTATGGTATATGAGATTAGGCCACCCTAATGTGAATGCTCTTGTGAAAACCTTGTTTGCTTGTAATATCTCTTTTAGAAATAAAACATTTGGTTTATCTTTCTGTAAAGCATGCCAGTATGGAAAACAACATAGATTGTCATTCAAACATAGTGAAACAAAAATCTCAAAAGCCCTTCAGATCATTCATAGTGATCTTTGGGGCCCTGCACCCACTGAATCCAATCAAGGTTTCAGATACTATATGACTTTCATTGATGATAAAACCAGTTACACATGAATTTATAGATTAACACATAAGTCACAAGCACTCACAACATTCATGTCTTTCAAAAACCAAGTTGAGAAAAGCCTTGAACTGAAAAGTAAAGCCTTACAGTGTGACATGAGAGGGGAATATAAAATCTTTGAACCATACCTGAAACATGAAGGTATTTCTTTAAGACACACCAGTCCATACACCTATCATCAAAATGGGAAGGCTGAAAGAAAACACAGACATCTTGTAGAAATTGGATTGACTCTTCTTGCTCAATCTGGGTTACCTTTGAAATTCTGGTGGGAAGCATTCTCTAATGCCACATATATCATAAATAGAACCAGTACACCTACTTTAAATGACAAGACTCATTTCGAATCCCTTTACTCAAAGAAAGCATATTACTCTCTCATCAAAATATTTGGTTGTGAGTGCTATCCTTTCATAAGACCTTAAAATAGATAAAAATTTGACTTTCATACTTTTACATGTGTAAATAATCTAGGATTCAGTCAAATTTACAAAGGATACATGTGCATAAACTCAAATGAAAGAATATACATAGCAGCACATGTCAACTTCAATGAAAGTTCTTTTCCTCTCAAAACAAATCCAAAATTCATAAGTTCAAACGAGAATCAATCATCTAAGTTTTTTAAGTCATTCAGCAAATTCATCACAGTGACTTTTCCTTTTGAAAGCCATAGTCATGAGGCAGCAAGGTCAAACTCATTTGAAAATGCAATTCAAGATCTTACTCTCCCTAATGATCAAGATCCTGGCAACTATCACATTTAAATTCATTTATAGCCAAATATTGTTTTAAATATACATTCAGAAATCTAGGATACCTCAGAGTATTCTGGTGCACCTAAAAACAATAAAGTTCAAAACCAAAATCCTGAAATAACTCAAACCACTCCTAAAATCAATCATTCACATCCTATGATAACTAAAGCCAAAACTGAAATTTTTAAGCCTAATGTTTACAACACTGAAAAAGCCTTGTCCCTGGAAACACCATCAAGTGTTACTGAAGCTTTAAGTGATAGCAACTGGAAACTAGCCATGCAAGATGAGTTCAACGCTTTAATTAAGAATCAGACCTGGTGTTTGGTTCCACCAGAGCAACATATGAAACTTGTAGGAAATAAATGGATTTTTAGAGTAAAACAAAACTCAAATGGAACAATAAACAGATACAAAGCCAGGTTAGCAGCAAAAGTCTTCTTGCAAACCGAAGGTGTATATTATGAGGAGACTTTCAGCCCTATAGTAAAAGCAGCTACAATAAGAATTGTTCTAAGCATAGCTGTGATAAATAATTGGAAGTTAAGATAGGTTGACATTAATAATGCATTTCTAAATGGGGAGTTAACTGAAACAGTATATATGCCTCAACCTGAAGGATTTATGGATGCAGATCACCAAAGATATGTTTGTAAGCTGAAGAAAGCTCTCTATAGTTTGAAATAGGCACCAAGAGCCTAGTTTGATAAATTAAGGTCAGTGCTTGAATCATGGAAATTCTGTCGAGCAAAATCAGACACTTTATTATTCTTCAAACAAAATGGAAATGGGATAATCATCTTGTTAATTTATGTTGATGATATCATAGTCACTGGGAGTAAAAATGCTGAAGTAGAGCAGCTTATTTGTAATCTGGGAAATGCTTTTGCTCTCAAAGATTTGGGTCAACTAAACTTTTTCCTTGGTATTGAAGTTACAATAAATGAAGATACTCTGGTATTGTCACAGTCCAAATACTTAAAGGAGTTGCTTACTAAATTTGATTTGAAGAACTGTAATGGTTTAGATACTCCACTAGCAACTACTGAAAAGTTGAGCAAACATGTGGGAGAAAAATATGTTGACTCAACTTAATACAGAAGAGCTATTGGAGGGCTGCAATGTTTTATTAACTAGGCCTAAAATTGCTTATGCAATTAACAAGTTAAGTCAGTTTATCTCCAATCCTCTGCAGCCACACTGGACAACTTGTAAATGGGTGCTCAGGTATCTAAAGGAAACAATTGACTATGGTTTGACATTCAAGAAATTTAATTCTTTTGATCTTATAGCCTACTCAGATGCTGACTGGGGAAGTGACCCTGATGATAGAAGATCCACTAATGGTTATTGTGTATACTTGGGTGACAATTTGATTAGCTCAAGTTCAAAGAAGCAAAGTGTGGTATCAAAATCCTCAGCTGAATCTGAATACAGAGCCATGGCTTTAGCAAGTACAGAAGTAACATGGATATGTTCATTGCTCAAAGAGTTGGGTATAAAACTCAGCTGTACTCCTATGCTGCTAAGTGACAATACAAGTGCAGCTACAATTGCTACAAACCCAGTTCTTCATTCCAAGACCAACACATAGAAATAGATATTCATTTTATCATAGACAAAGTTGAGAAGAAAGAAATCGAAATTGTTTTTGTGTCCAGCAGTGATCAAACAGCAGATGTGTTAACTAAACCACTCACTTACTCTAAGTTCAGCTTCTTCAGAAAAAAACTTAAAGTCTTTCCTAGAGACTTAAGTTTGAAAAGGGATATTAAGTTTGAGAATGAAGCTGAACCTGGATTATCTCATGTGGGAGTGCCAGCTGGAGTTTACTTGATAACCAAGGGAGATGCTCACACAAGTAAGGTGATGCAATCCACACGTGCAGAAGAAGAATATTCCAGTTGGCAAAACAGTTATACAGAGATTCCATAGCTGTTCTGTGATGTAGCAAATTAGTTATAAATGAGTGGTTGTGATTAAAATATAGCTCACACATTTTACTTGAGTCTGTTAATTGTAAATCTAAGTTGCTGGGCTGGATACGAAAACTAATCAACTATATATATCAGCAATATTGTACATTGTCAGATCCAATAAAATTTGTTACAATTCATTACTTAAAATTCTCACAAGATCTACAAGACGTACAAGACTTGACTTAAATAAGGCTACCGCCCTTGACATACTCGGTGAAAGCGAAGGCAACAAGACCCAACACAGCCAGCCTTCCATTCATCAACTCAGCATCCGAAGTCACTAACGCATCCGATTTCGACTCTACACTGACACCTTTAGACAAAAGAACCAGAAGCGCAAGCGAGAGCAAAACACTGGTCCCCAAGAAATACGCTATCCCACCGTCTGATATCTAGGCGAACACGTCCTGACCCTTGGATATAGTTCCACTACCTGTGCAGCCGCAAACCCAATCATCGCAAGCCTACCGTTGAGCCTCTCCGGTGCCGGCCCACTAAGGCCAAAACGTGTGGGAACCTCGTGCTCATCCTCGGCTGCTTTGGTGGCTGAGGCTTCTCACACCACAAAATTATTATTTCAACCATGCAGTTCAGTTAATTGTTTGTCAAGCAAAACAAATTAAAAACCGCAGAGAATTTTTTTTTTTAAAGCATCGTTACTTGACTACCTCAGCTATGCAACGCGCTGAAAAGTTAAACATTTCTACGCAGATTACTGGGAATGTACTGAACAGGCGAAAATTGGTTCACCCCTGATCAAAAAAGGAAAAAAAAAAATCAATTCACGTGTCTATGCTGGTTATAAAAAATTCGACCTTTCTATCGCATTATCATCATGGACTGATCCTCCACATTTTTTGTTCCATTGACGCTTGTGAAGCACGTTCTCTGCTTTAAGAGGCTTCAATATGGGCCCGTAGATTGAGCTTCAGTTGTCCAATTTAAATGTCATGTCACTTGACATACATATTCTTTCTTGAACAGATTTGATAGAACTCATTCCCAAAATATCAAATTGCAACGAAAGGGAGCCATAAGCCACCTGCCAACCTTTGACTTTAGCATTATTGGACTTAATTTAGGGCGATTCAACATATTAATATTTGATCTAAAATTAGAGAATGTCAAATTTTTTTCTTGTATCTCCGAATTTACAAGTCCAAATTTGCTTGTCTTTTATTCATAATGGCACCATCACAATGCATGGTGAATATTTGATTAAAATGTAAATTTTAATGCAGATAAAAAGAAATTTAATTTTAAGTAATTTATTCGTAGGAAAACAGAGATTTACATACAACACCACCATAATTCATACACAATAATTAGCCACGGAAAAAACATGACGTGCGCTTCAAGTATTAAGAATAGGGTCTTGTTATTATTTCAAGACTCCGCAGTCCGCATCTCACTGGAAAATTGGACTTAACTAAACAAGGGCACTGCCTTTAACAAACTCAGTGACAGCCAAAGCAACAAGACCCATCATAGCGAACCTCCCATTCAACAACTCAGCATCCGAAGTCATGATCCCATCCGATTTAGACTCCACGCTGACACCTTTAAACAAAGGAACCAGGGACGCAGCCGAAAGCAGAACACTGGTCCCCAAGAACCAGGCAACTCCACCGTCTGATAACTGGGCAAACACATCCTGACCCTTGGATAGCTCCACCCCCAATGCAGCCACGAACCCAATCATCGCAAGCCTCCCGTTTATCCTCTCCGGTGCCGGCCCGCTGAACGCAAACACGTCAGAGAACTTCGTGCTTATACGCGATTGCTGTGGTGGCTGAGTTGATTGATCCTTCTGCTGCTCATTCTACAAAATTGTAATTGCACCCATGCAATTAGTGTAAAGTCTCTAGTTCTCAAGCAAAAGTAAAAAAGTAAATATAAAGTAGAACTCTAGCCTTTACTTACCTTAGCCATGCAGCGCACTGATAAGCTAACATTTCTCTGCAGAGTACCAGTTAAGTACTTAACAGAGGAAAATTGGTTCACCCCAGATTTCCTGATGCCGGTAACGCGAGCTGCGACGACAGAGCTTCCAAGCATAGATTGAGTGGCGAGTGAAGCAGCCATTTTTGTAGATTATGCAACGGAGGAATGATTTAGCAACTGGGAGTTTTTAGGTTAATGGGCTCCTTTCTTGCAATTTGATGATCAGTAAGAGCATACGTTGCATGGTATTTATAGCAAGTAATAAAGTGTGGGGAGGGGAAGAGAGTGATGGATATTTAGGTTCCACGTAGTCTAGATCTTTCGCCAAAAGTTACTTCGTTCACGTGACTTCGCTGGTCCACATGGGTGATGGAGCTTGGGACGTGGCCTGGTTACACTCACCAGATGGGGATCTTGTGAATCTGAGGCCCACGTTGTTCCTAGGTTTCGAGTTAGGTCACGACTACGACTAGGGCATTCTAGTCATCTCATTTTATGTCGCCACGTGCTCATAGCTGGTTCTTCCTTGATCACGGAAACAAAATTCGACACATTGATTGTTTGTTTCTTCCTTCAGCAGCTACGTAGCTTGTTTGCTTTTGTTTGTGTTTTTTTTTTTTGCAGTCTGCAGCGATCAACTTGGCAAAAGTTATTCCGTGCTTTCGAGGTGCGTGGCGCCTGCAAGTCGATGAGTTTCACCTCCCTCCCATATATTTATTCGGATTCAATTTTATATTATATGTAATTTTAATTTCTAATTTCAATCGAATAAAACTGATTGTTCCGTTTTATCCAAAACCAAGAATAACAATTCAATTCACGTAACTATATATTCTGGTTACAAATGAGTGTCAATTAATTGGATTGGTAAAATCTATTATATTATGTCCTGTTAAATACTGTAAAAATACTTACTTTCATTGCTGGTTACGACCATCTGGTGTGCAATGCCAGGAGGATCCTGCCCCTCCAGAAGCTAACCGTGAAGATGCTGCTACGGTTGAGCTTTTTGGCCCTTGGATGATTGTAACCAGGAAAGGAAGGAAGCCCAATAATGAACAAAACTGTGAACCTAGTGGGTTGAGTGCGTTAAGGTTTCACATCTTAGCTCATATGTCGGATGTGCATGAAAATTCTATGCATGGAGCTTCCACAAACGTCCCCTCCACCTCAAGACAACTAAATCCATCCAGTTTAAATTGGATCTTTACCTTTAGACGTCAGCAGAATCCAAAAACTGCTGCTTCGAAGCCTCAAAATAGGAAACCATCCACTCCAATAAACCCTACGCGAAATCCTTTTCAGACTAATGCTCTTCACATAAGAGAAAAAAAAATTATTTCCACACCCCATGCAAACCCTAGCAAAATTCTTGCCCCATTCCACATGCTGACACTAACAACCAACAAGCTCCTCTTGTAACTACCACTTTGGATCCTACAAAGCACATGGTGGCTTTTTGTTCCTCACAAATTCTTCTTATGGAGATGTGAAGGGTATGGTCACGGAGCATAGAGATCATGAGGGTCTGGACCCCAAACATTTGGCTGACCCTCTAGATGACCATAATGTCTCTATTGTAAATGCTTTTGAGCATGCTTATACACATCCCGTTGTTCCAATGAGTGGAGATGATGGGAATGAGATGTCAGATGAGGAAGTCTCAATGGTTCAAGAATCACCTTTGGTGATGATGGCTGATATCCATGGCCAGTAACTTTGATAATTTGGGCCTTTGGTTTTTGTTTATATTTATGACAATTAGTATAATGTTTTGGAATGTCTAAGGAGTGGCCTCCGGAAATTTTAGGCACTCTTTTAATACAGTTGTAAAAAATTATAACCCGTCTATAATGATTTTTATGGAACCTCGTGTAAGTGAAATGAAAGCATATGAGTTTATTAAGAAAAGTGGTATTGAGTTCTCTCATCGAGTGGAAGCAGTTGGCTTTTCTAAAGGAATTTGGCTCTTGTGGCGGAATTGTGTTGAGGTCGAGGTGGTAATAAATCATAGGCAATTTATTCATTTCAAAGTTTGTAGAAATAATATTTTTGTCTCCTGGGTAACGGCTGTTTATGCTAGCCCAAATCCAATGTTGCGGAGACAATTCTGGAGTCGTATGGAGAGTCTTGCCAGTTCAGTTCAAGGTCCTTGGTTGATTAGAGGGGATTTCAATTCTATTTTGTTTGCTTCTGAGAAGCAGGGGGTGTTACCAGGCACTCTGGAGTATGTGGTTTATTTCGGCAGTGGTTTGATGGCCATCAAATTTTTGATTTAAAGTTTAAAGGCCCTCGTTTTACTTGGTCTTGTGGCACTATTTTTAAACAGCTTGACAGGGCTGTATGTAATAATGATTGGCTGATGAAGTTTACTGATAACTATGTTCTCTACCTTCCGAAAGTTGCCTCAGATCACAGACCGGCACTAGTTCGTTTTGAGGGAGCTGATAACCGACACCAAGTTAATAGGCCTTTCAGATTTTTGGCTGCTTGGTTAACTCATAAGCATTTTAATACTTTTGTCAAACAGGCGTGCGATTCTACTGTCCACTATAGTACTGCAGCTCCTCATTTTATCTAAACGGTGCAAGGTTAGAATCGCGACGTTTTTTGTAACATTTTTCAATGTAAACGCAGATTATTGGCTCGGATTAATGGTATTCAATCAACCTTAGAGCAGTATAATTCTAGAGGGCTGATTCGGTTAGAGGCTCGCTTATGAAGCGAATTGGAGATGGTGATGGCTTAAGAAGAGATTTTTTGGAGGCATAAATCTAGGAAAGATTGGATCCTTAACGGGGATAGAAATACTACTTTCTTTCACTAAAAAACTATTGCTCGTCGCAGACGAAATCGAATTGAGGCCATTAAGGATAATATGGGGAATTGGATTTACAATGAGAAAGATATTCGTAACCACGCGGTTGGGTATTTCTCCTCTTTATTCAAAAGTGAAGCTCATTTTTATCAACCATACCATGTTCCGAATTTTTTTCCAGCTTTCAATGCTAATTATCTTGATTGTGTTACTGATCCGATTGTGGTGGAGGAAATTAAAAAAGGTATTTTTAGCATGAAACCCCTTAAGGTGTCAAGTATTGATAGAGTGCATGCTATCTTTTAACAATCCCAATGGCACATTATTGGACCCTCTTTCTGTAAGTTTATCACTGACATTTTTAATACTGGCAAAATCCCTCAAAACGTAAATAAAACCATGTTGGTTTTGATTCCTAAGGTGGATCATCCTACCAGTTTAAAGATGTTTCGGCCTATAAGACAATGACTAAAATAATTGCCAATTGTTTATAAGTTTTATTACCTGAGCTGATCAGGCCTCAACAGATAAGTTTTGTTCCCAGACGGCACATTGTGGACAACATTGTTATTGCTCATGAAGTGGTTCACTCCATGCACATGAAAATTGGTAAAAGAGAGTTCATGATTATTAAGGTGGATCTCGAAAAGGTGTATGATTGACTGAACTGGTCTTTTATTTTTTAAACTCTTCAACAGACGGGGCTCCTGATTCACTTATCTCGTCTCATCATGCAATGTGTTACCTCAGCTAGCATGAACATTTTGTGGAATGGTGAAGTAACTCAGGAGTTTTATTCAGGAAGAGGTATCCGACAGGGTGACCTTCTCTCTCCGTATATATTTGTGCTCTGCATCGAGCGTTTGAGCCATGGAATATACCAAGCTGTGGTGGATGGAAGTTAAAAGCCAATTTGGTTGGTTAAACATGGCACTCCCCTTACCCACCTTTTTTTGCTAATGATTTGCTCTTATTTGCAAAAGCTTCAATTGATCAAGCTCATATTATTGATGCGGTTTTGGAGAATTACTGTCGAAGTTCTGAAGCAAAGGTTAATAAAGTGAAAACCACAATTTTCTTTTCGAAGAATGTTGCTTCAAGAGAGGCAAAGCTCATTGGTGCTGCCTTGGGGGTTTCGATTACTCATGACTTGGGAAGCTACCTTGGAATGCCGTTACTTCATTCGAGGGTGAATAAAGCTACTTACCAATCTATTTTAGACATGAGGCTCAGTGGCTGGAACGCGGTTCATTTATCATTTGCTGGTCGTGTTACTTTGGCGCAATCGGTGATTCAAGTTATGCCAATTTATGCTATGCAAACGACTATACTTCCTTCACTGGTGTGTCATAGAGTTGATAAGTGTTGTCGTAGATTTATTTGGGATAGTAAGTTGAAGAGTCACAAGATGTGCATGGTTGGTTGGGATAAAATTTACTTGCCAAAATCACGTGGTGGCTTGGGTTTTAAAAATTTAAAGGTGATGAATCATGCCCTGTTGATGAAGATTAGTTGGGGCATTGTTTCAAACTCGGATATGTTATGGTGAGGGTTCTCTGTTCCAAATATGGCTTGGACCCATGCAATTTACCGTTTCCCCTCCTTGACAAACAAGGATCGCGTATCTGGTCAGCTATGAGGAAAACATGGGATGCAACCATGCATGGAGCTCGTTGGTCAGTGTGTAATGGTACTAGAATTCGGTTATGGCTTGACTGCTGGGTAACGAAATATGAACTTTTGATTTGCCTAATTCTTCAACTGATCCCTCAGGTCTCTCTCAATGCCACTGTCAGCGAGTTTACTAATGAACATGGTGGCTGGAGATGGTCGAACTTTGAACACTTGTTACCCTCTTTTATTTTTATACAGATTGCTTCGGTCATGCCTCCTGCTCCCCATCTTGGTCCTAATAGAATTTATTGGTGTTTTAATCCAAAAGGTTTATTCATTGTTCGATCCGGTTATGAGTCTCTATGCCATCATAACTTGGATGCTCAAGATAAAGCACGGAACTTGCCATGGTCTTAGAAAGGGCCCCAATCTATACAGCTCTTTATTTGGCAGATTTTGCATGGCAAATTGAAGACCCACAATGAGCTCTATAGGCGTAATATTCCCGTTTTTTATGTTTGTGATAGGTGTGGGGTTTCGGCTGAGGAAATTCTTCATGCTGTGAGAGATTGTAGTTGCATTAAGAGTCTATGGCTTCGACTTGTTCCAGCATGTCATCAACTCTCTTTTTTCCAAGCTAACTTACGTGCATGGGTTGCTGCCAACATGCAAAACAAGTGGAGAATTGATTCTGAGCTTCCTTGGGATTGTATTTTTGGAGTGGCTATTTGGAGGTTATGGTTTTGGCGGAATCAATTTATTATGGCTGGGAAATTGGTAGATGGCAAGACAATATATTTGGATATTATGGCCAGAGCTAGTGAGATTTATAGAATTAATAACTCTCATCTTAGCCAACAACTAAAGTGTAAGGAGATTTTTATTGGTTGGTTGCCTCCTCCATGGCCATGGTGTAAGTTGAACACAGATGGTTCCTGTAAAAATACAGGAGAAGCTGGAGCGGGTGGGGTTATTCATCATTCTTTTGGCAACTGGATCTCATGTTTTAATATGAATATTAGGGAAAGCTCAGTGATTATGGCTGAACTTTGGGGCCTGTATCAAGGATTATCCCTTGCCTGGAATGCTAGCATCAGACACCTCTTGGTGGAAGTAAACAGCCTCTGTGTAACTCAGATGATCTCTCAACAGGTGGTCGTGCCTAATGTTTTTTATACTTTAGTAGTGGCAGTTCGTAATTTTTTAAACAGGAATTGGCAGATTTCTATCTCTCATATTTACCATGAAGCGAACTCAGCTGCAAATTTCATGGCCAATATGGCTCACTTAGTACCGCATGGTTTACATTTATTCTCTAGCCAGCCTGTAAGTATTTATTTTATTATTTCGCAAGATATGTTTGGGGTTTGTCAACCCTGCCTTCTTCATGTCTAGCTCGTCTTGATGAGCCCCTTTTAATAATAAAAAATATAGTGAAAATACTACAAATAAATAAAAATCAAGCTTTGATAATCTACCTAATTGAATTAATATCATCTTTGAAATTGTTTAAATTATTTTATTACCGAGAGACAGTCAATCTAGGAATGACAAAATCTAAATTTAAGTGTAGGTGCATCCAAATCTAAATCCGCATTAATATTTCGGGATTCAGACATGGGTAAATTTATACGGATTCCAAGCAGATATTCCAGATATCTGGATCCGCACATTTAAAATATTTATTTATAAAACTATAACATTTTACCTATATAAAAAATAAAAATAAAATAATCATCCAATAGTAAAGAAATCTAGAATAAATATTAATAACAATCCAAGTTATGATGTACTTGGGATTGAGGTGTTGTAACTTTTAACCTACAGTTTCACCTCATTTGGGATTGAGGTGCATGGAATCAATTGTAACTAAAAATTTTTTTTAATTACTCAATTAAGAAATCACTTGGATTACTTTTCATTGAATCTTATATATAACAATACTCACATTATACTTTCTTTAATATTCGAGAAATATTTACTCTATTCATATTTCATAAAAAAATTATTTTACTCAATTTATTAATAATGGAAAGAAACATTTATTTCACTTACGAAAAAATATTATCTTATAATTACCTACTAAGACCAGTTGGGTCGATTGGAATTAAATTTGGAAAGAGAATTGAGGTACACTTGAGAACATTCAGGATGCTGTTGCTCCTTATCT